>JAMPIV010008963.1:0-270000 GCA_024509875.1 Oreohelix idahoensis | reverse complement strand
TATATATATATAATATATATATAAATATATAAGTATATAAGAATGCGTATATATATATATATATATATATACCAATATATATATATATATATATATATATATATATTTATACTGTATATATATATATATATCCATATATAACGTTGTATATATATATTTTATATTATGTTATGATATAGGGACTGTAGAGATTGAGAGAGAGAGAGAGAGAGAGAGATAGAGAGAGAGTGAGAATCGAGAGAGAGAGAGAGATAAGAGTGGAGAGAGAGATTATGAGAGAGAGAGAGACAATTTAATTGAAATGAGAGGAACTGTGAGAGATAATCAAACACTTGAGCATGAGATTTTATTACCTATATTACTACTGCAAATAATAAAACTATGTCAATTCGGCCGGCGTGATGCCGACCACATCACCCCTCGTGTGCCGACGGTCAAGAGTAATTGAGTTTTGCAATCAATGATTTCCCTCATTCCTGTAAGTCACAACTCGAATAGTTGAATCATGTCACCATTCTTATAAATATAATAACATACGTAAAACTTTTTCTCAAAGATAGCATCTTGAATAAACGCAAAATGATTCCCTCATGAAAAGACAACTCGAGACTGACATGTCCATTCTTATAAATATTGTAACATACGTATAAATTAAAACAGAAAATGGTATGGAATCAGTTTGACTAATTCATGGTACACAGCAAATACCGGACGTTGCGGGGCTCACCCTTCGTCGGTCACTGTTTGAGACAGGCGATAAAAACTAAGAATAGACAGGCCAAGAGAAAAAGACAATGGACAATGAAAGTACGTAGAAAAAAATTATGAATTAATTGTAAAACACACGATATGATGAGTAATATACACACACACAAAATGTAAACCCATTTAACGGTTGGGAAAAAAATTGCAGAAATCAAATCTTTCTGATAAGGCACGATGTACAAACGTAAAAATAGGAAAATGAAAAAGTTCACAAAATACAGTAAGGACGAAACGAACACAGGATAGCAGCCTTGGATGTAGTATAATGTAAGTAAAAAAAATAAGGGTGGTGCTGTAAAACTGAAGAGTTGAAGGCAAACGTGCAAGAGGCAGACAACGCAATAACTGGGAAGATAACATCAAGAGATGAACAGGAAAGAATCTATCAGAGTGCACCATCAAGACAAGACACAGAAGACATTGGAGATCCATTACAGCGGACCTTGGTTGCGGAGATGGCAGCTGATGATGATGTAAAATTGATAAGGGACGTAATATAAAAACTGAAAATGGAAATGGTATGGATTCAGTTTTACAGATTATAATCGGTATTGTTTCATTTATTTAGAAATACTGGTAGCTGATTGGATGAGGCAGGGACAATGGACAGTTGTCGTCGATCGTCTGTGCTTGCGGGAAAGGGCTACCAACTAAAAATGTAGGCCACTTTCTTCTGGGTTTTTTTTTCTACGTTTTAACTCCTTAAGGAGAACGGAGGAATCTTTGCAACTGGTCCACTTGTAGATAGACGGCATCAGTTATTGTTATTGTTAATCATAATCGACGTCATTGCACTCCGGGCAAACCCATAGGTGCTCAGTCTCCAGCAGCAAATGTCGAAGGGTATGAATGCTAATTGTTCCTTTTGCGCACTGGTTGTATACACGGCGGGTGCGTTCTCTCATACGTCCATCCCTGCTGGTTTTACGTTTGATGCCAAATTCCAGCAATCTTAGCCTTGATGATTCATCGATTGCAGTGTCATTTTCTAATAGACGAACATGAATCGCCCTCAGTATTTCTTCCTTATCCGTGGCCAATGCACCTTTTATGGGTGCTCTTGAAGCTAGTCTGTCAGCTCTTTCATTGCCACGTACCCCGGCATGACCAGGACATCAGTGCAACCTGCATCAAAGCATGCGTGTGTTATTGCAGCTTTGAGTTCTCTAGCAAGTTGTGTTAAATTATCAGATTTAAATTATCGCCACTTATGACATGACCCAGGGAGCAGCAGTCACATTCTTTGTTTGGTCTCCATAGAGACTCCATGGTAACTACACGAGGCGTGAACAATATTTAAGGTAAAGGTAGTTCCCTAGCAGCTGTTGCCGAAAGGGAGTGAAGTGTTAGAGAGTTCACTTATAGTACGACTCAACGTTATGATCTGGGTTGACTAGCTCCCTTCCTCGTAGCCTTAGCCTATCCAAAATCAAGAGCAGAACCAGGTACCCATTTATAGCTGCGGAGACTGGAACGGGACGTTACCAGGTTTTGAACCTGGTAATTTGCCTCGAGAAGGAGGCGCTTTATCCACTTTGCCAAAATTACCCGAAAATTATTGTTATATTAAAACAGCAAATACTATGAAAGTTACATCGACATTATACATGGAGGTATATCTGAAGTCATCCTTTTATGACCATCTGCAAAGTACAATGCTATGGTATGTAGATTTGGATGTCAATCTCTGTCTGTGAGGTTAATTACACCTTCACTGACTTTTGAAATCATCCACACACTTCCAGGGATTACCCCTGTGGTGAAGCATGTTGAGAACCCAGTATTGCACACTAAGCTTAGGGGACTCATTTGAGCCCCAGACGTAACTCTGGCTTTTACCTAGATGCTTGCATGCAGGAGGATCTCACTATGGGCTGGGGAGCTCAAAAGTGACTCTGCGTAGGACGTGACGATTCTTTAGGACAGCCCAGAACCAGAGCACAGGATATTAGCTCTGTATATTTTGAGAGCCCCCGTGGATGGCGGGGAATGCACAGAATGCGACACGCTTCTTCTTCCTAGCTTAGGACCATATGTGATGATCCTTTAAATGCAGGCCAAGCTGAAGAAACTGCTCATAACTTCAACTCAGCACGTTTCGGAATTGCAGAAAAGCCACAGGAAAAGCCTAGATATACAGTCTAGATAATACCAATGACTCTTCAACTTGATAGTGACTGCAAAAGAGCGAAAAACTCAGCAGCCCTAGTCCAACAACAACAACAACAACAACAACAACAACAACAACAACAACAATCTCTAATTATCCTAAACAACTGGGTTACAGACTTTTATTATCTTCGTGAAACGTGCCAAAAAAATAATAGGGCCGTCTCTTTGTTTTTCAGCAAGTATATTCGGAATCTCAAACTGCACAGACTTTAGGCACAAGCTTTGCTTAAGAATCATCATATACACAGTTCAAAACTTCAACAACTGAACTATATTCCTACGCTATTCGTAAAATATTTATTTGAAATATACTCCTTAAATAATATACTTGCTTAAGACAGACATCACAAACTTCGTTTTTTTATCGGGAAAAATTGTACTTCTAGAAACAAATTCGCCTGGACGCTCAATCGTAAGGTGAAAAAGACGCCCATTCAGGGGAAAATAGGACAGTTGGTCACCCTACTTTTATCTCTGCCCCGCGTTCTGCTTCCTGCAATCCCATCAACAGAGCAGTGAAACATTACAACTGAATTATTGACCGAATATTAACTTCACTTTAAAGAAAAGATCCTCTTCTAATCTGATGCCCTTTGCGAATTAAGTGAATTCTAATACGCTAACTTGTGGGTTTTCTGTGGGAATGCGTTAGAAGTAGCTGTGACCCTTGCGACGCCGAACTTTTAAATACCGGTAGTGTGGTTACAGCGCTTGTTTCTCGCAGCTAAAATGCCGGGTTTGAATCACGGTATCAACACGCTCGCTTACCCAGCTGTAAATGGGTACCTGAGTCTGCTCTTTGAGTTAAGGAAGAAAAAGGCACTGAGGAAGGGAACTGGTCACCCCACCTCTCGATGCTGTACCTTGTATGGTGAAGTCTCTAACACTTCACTCCCATACGACAGTATCTGCAATGGGAGTACCTTTTTTAGGAGAGAGCTAGTGCGAAATTTATTTTTTCCGCCTATGTCACGACATCTACCAAATAATGCCTTGGGATCTATCGCTAGATCAATGGACCGGTTGTCAACACTGTTCTAGACTATGGATAATTTGTAAAAAAAAATTAACTTCCAGGAACATTTGTAATTTTTTTTTAAGATATAAATATGGCGGCGCAGTTTAATCAGGGGTCTGTAAGGCCGCACATTTTAAAACAAATTAATTTTCTTCTTTGTCTTCTTCGTGTGCTCTCTTATAACCATATCTATTTCTCTTACACACTATCTCCGGATTTTGTCATCGTCATAATGTTTTTTTTTCAGTCAGCTCGCTTACTGAAGGTTATGCTGTCGAATCCCTGTCGCACTCCAGTTCTCTCTCAAAATGTTTTGAACATTGTCCTTCAAGAAGGACTCTGCATGTCATATCTTCACACGTTTTTCTTTATTAACTAGGATCTTCAGGGTGTCCTTCAGAATGTCTCATCGATTTCCAAAGTTATTCGCTGTCTACACTGTCAAATGCGTTTTAATAGTCAACAAATCTAAGGTAAAGAGGTGAGTTCATTTCCAGATTTTGTTCAACTATTATTCTCATTAAGGCTATCTGGACTGTACATGATCTGTTTTGTCGAAAACAAGGCAACTTCAAATTATAAGGGGACAATAGTGAAACCGGTGCTCAGGCTAGAAGACTCCCCCAATAGAATAGATTTAGCTAGCTCCGTAACTATAATAGAAAGAGTAATGCCGAGTTGAAACAACACAGGAATTATTTTTTTCATCCACAGCCAATCTACCGTAATCACCACATACAAAACCATAGTCACCGCAAAAACACAAACACCAAAAAAAAAAAAAAAAACACGACAGCAGCATCTATAACAAGCAAGACAATGACGTAATCCCACACCGTAAATCGAGGTTTTTATACCTCGATAGCTTCAGGAAACCATACACCGGTGACGTTTTAATAATGGGCGTCTGGACGCGGAAGTTTCCCCCCTCTTTCTTTGATACTCCTCTACTTCCCCACCCCAACCATCATGCGGCGATTGCTGGGATATCTCGTGGCGCGTGAGCTCAGTAACGCCCATAACCTGGATCAAAAACACGTGGGCAAGCCGCCCATTTAGCGCTTTCATCAAATGCATTACTTTTAAGTACCGCAGCGTGTACCGGAAATGTACTTTTTGCGTATCTAGCTACGCAGTCGCCCATTGAAAAGTCTATCTATCTATCTATCTATCTATCTATCTATCTATCTATCTATCTATCTATCTATCTATCTATCTATCTATCTATCTATCTTGGAGTCGCGCTGGTGTAATGGTTACCACATTGCGCTGGCGATCAGGTGTTCAAGGTTCAAGCCCGGGCGTGAGCTTTTGAAGTAGTCTCATCGACCAGGATTTTGACTGATAACCTGAACGGCTCCTGAGATAAACCCTCTGTGGATGGGAAGGAGCGAAGCCGGATTGGAAGGAAAGCCCACAGGCTCCCCAGCCTCGCAATGACATGTCATTGGGCAGAAGGGATAAAAATCCAAGTGCCGCTGGTTTAAAAAAAAAAAAAAATTATATATATATATATATATCGATCTATTTATCTGTCTGTCTTGATTCAACAAACTTAGAGAGTTGTAAGTAAAATTTAAATGTACATCTACGTTGTCTAGTCAGCTACTGAGATTAGTAAGCAAGTCAGCAAGCTTTAACTCGGCAGCTCACAGTATTACTATATACGAGATTAAACACGGCCCCCCCCCCCCCCCCAAAAAAAAAAAAAAAAAAACTAAAAAAAAAACCACATACACAAAAACACACACACACTCACACACAGAAAGAGGGAATCGCTACTGATAACTTGAGAGTTATGGAAAAGGAGATATTTATCTCTGACATCGTTTTGTGAGTTACACGCGTACACTTACCCTTTGTAATAATGTTTTCTTATCTGTTCATCTATCGCTCTTAACTATGTTTTCTTCTTGCCCTTGTCTTTCATACTTTCCAATTTATATTCACGCACACGATCTCTCTCTCTCTCTGTCTCTATCTCCTCTCTCTCTCTTTCTGTGTGTGTGTCTCTCTCTCAGTGTCTCTCTCTCACTAAAGGTAAAAAGGTAAAGGCAGTCTCATAGCAGTTAATATTATAGTGAAATGAAGTATTTTTCGCACGTTGTCTCCCTTGAACTGTTGTCTCCCTTTAACTGTTGTCTCCCTTGAACTGCAATAGTGGTCTACTAATGGTCCGACAGAGGAGTAAAAGGGATGAGTTTTTTTTTCCAAAGGTAGCCATCTTCGCTCACGATTACTCTTCTACCTCTTAATCCTGACGTCTGGTTAGAAAGAAATCTGGGTGGCGAATCTTCAAACACTCAGGTCTTGTAGTAAGAAACGCGCGTACGCAAAAGCTAATTTCGCTTAGTATATTTTTTTTTCAAATGCAATCACAATGTTAGTTTAATTTATATCTTAATTTAAGGCCAATGACCGTTTATGATGCCTTAGTTTAGTATATTTTCATCTAAGCATCGTTATGTTTATTGGCATCGCCTTATATTCATTCATTCATAACCTTCCGCTCCTCAAGGACCATAGGCCTTCAACAAACACATGCCAAGTCCTCCTGTCACGTGCCATCATCTCAAGTTCTTTCCACCTTCTCCTCATCATTTTCACCTCTGTTTCCAGCTCTCTTCTCCGTGTATTTTTTGGTCTACCTCAGCCTCTCTTACCCTGGGGGTTCCAGAACAAGGACTGCCTTGTAATGCTATCAACAGGTTTCCTCAGTGTGTGTCCTATCCATCGCCATCGTCTTCTTCTTATCTCTTGTTCCAGTGGCACTTGTCTGGTTCTTGTTATCAGTTCCACAATGGTAACCTGCCTTACATGGTAATGTAATTAAGTGTTGCTTGACATGACGTAAATCATTATGTCAAATGCCTTGTCCTAACTCTACAATCTTGTAATCTCTTCTTCCCATCCCTGTTTGTTAAGGCAAGAAGTCTTGTCGGAAAAGCATTATGTCACACGACCTACCCTATTTCCCCAATATGATCAGGACAGACTTAAAGTTGGGCCGTATTTGCGGAAGTCATGCTTGCAAAATTAACACACGCTATCTTAAAACTATCATTCCTTGCTAATCCGACCATCTGTTTTACAGTCTCATCCACCAGATGAGCGGAAACAGTTGCGCAACCCTAATCGGATGACAGACAGCTCAATTCATTTCTATCAAAATGCGTCTACTGCCTGCGTCTTGAGTACACAAGAGGCCGGCAAACAAACAAGGGTCAATGTGGTATTACACCACGCCTTCGCTAAACGCCGACTGTCCATAAAGAAAAGATAAACAGGTCAGGAATGTGGCAAGACGGAAAAGTACATGGTGGTTTTCGGGCAGTGTCAACACGAGGATACGATAATTATCGGTAGATTGAGGCGCAAAGTGAAATAATAACTGGTGAATACTGACATAGAGGAGTGAGGCCTAGATGTCACAGAAACAATAACGAATGAATTAAAACTGACGCCACAATATTCAAGACTTCGCTATGCTACTACTTCCAGCTTTTTGAGATAGGGTAACCAGTTCCTTTCCTTTATGCCTGTGCCTTCCCTAACAAGAGCAGAGTCAGTTACCAATTTACAGCAAGGTAGGCTGAAGCACATGTATCTAATTCTGAACCTAGTAACTTTGGTGCTAAAGTCACCCTTATCACCCGGCCACTGAAGAAAAGAAAAGCCCTTGGACCACATAGTATTAGAGGAAATGAAGGCTCTCGGACAATTTGGAGTACACGTGATAACTCAACTGTTGAATATATCTGCAAGAGTGGATATATATATGCATGATGATCTACTAAATTTCATAATCATATCCATAACAATGCCAAAGAAACCTGGAGCCATCAAACGCGAAGACCACTGCACAATTAGTCTCAAGCGTCATGTTTCAAAATTAAATATCATAATTTTCTCAGTGTCTTGGCCTGTAACAATGAAAACTAAATTGCACGCCGATTGAAATAACGCGCATTTTATTTGCCCATCTCTTCATTGCTGTGGTAAAGTGGGATGTTATAAATATTTATAGGGGACTTAGTGTACTGACTGAGATCAGCTGTGAAGGTATCTGTATCTAATAAGGGTAGTGTATTACAGATGACCTTACTTGCTACCACATATTTATACCTCAGTCAGAATTATTCTGGAATATTGTGATGACTACGTTGAATGTCTAGGGTATGTATATGATGAAGTGTAAGTCACAACAACAACAGACAGATAAACAATTTAATTTATTCCACCACACGTGACAACACTGTGACACTCACACACATTTAACACTCTATAAGACTATTCTTAAATGAGGCACTGGTAAATTTTCAAATATAAATATGTATTAAGTACTGTCACTAATATATATGTGCCCTGATTCAAATACAAAGTCAGAATTCATTCTGGAATATTGTGAAATTCAAGCTATGGTGTTATGTGTCATCATGACTTCAAGTGTTTGTTTTTGTTGGAACTAGTATTGGAGATTTCTCAGTTCCGTTCATTAAAACAATTAATTTCCCCTCTTAATTTTATACAATGTCAGTTTAAGATGGGGTACATAATGTTGAGCTCCGCTGTGTTCTGGAGACACCTTACTGTTTGCTATATGGACCAAGGAGTATGCTGTCCTCTCTGGATTCAGCAAAGCTCTGACCAGGTACTGCTCAATAGCTTTAGGACCACAGTCCCTGAAACAAGAAGGTTGTACCTCCTACTTCAGAACTAATTTATACTCTATTTCTACACTGAGCACAATACATAACAAACACTGAGTTCAGAGCGGTAGGCCAACTGCTATCTTCTTCTGAAACAATTTTCACCAGTATATTCCTCCCTAATGGTTACTACGCCTCTGCAATTCCAGCATTTTTTCTTTCTAGACAATAATATAGGTGGCAGTGTACTGTTTGGCAATTCCATGCAGTTTTACTTTCCTCCGACACCTTCTGTTCAGGTTGGAGCACTATATATGCTTCACCTCATGTTCGCTACTGAACCACACATATATACAGACATAAATTATCAATTTACATTCAATTTTCATTAAAAGATATCAAATATTTCAAGCTTACCACAATTCATGGAAATAATACAGAATTACGTTGACTGGCACTGAATATAACACAATTTCGATCTGCCGATGTCCCAGGCTTTTATTTTAGAAAAATAGGCACTGGTGCTCAACGCACTGACTCTGTAGTAAGTTTATTTGCAAATGTGGTGCTGACCTGACGCCTCTAATTGACTATATTGGCAAGTCTAACCAATCATGCCATGTTTACACAGCTTTTCAAAAAAAAAGTACTCCTACTCACGTTTCCCCTGACAACACAAGATAGTATTTATAGCCCGACTAATCGTGTTTAGCCTTACATTTATTGCGCCAATCTAATAGGAGTTAACATGGTAGGCTATTTCCGTAACGTAATGTTTTTTCAAACACGGTATAAAAAAATTTTATGAGCAGAAATGATTCCATGCTGTCAGGCACCCCCACCATTGTATTTTGGCCATAACTATTTTATTAACAGACTAAAGGCGTAACACATAACATATTCTTGGTTAGCAAGTCCGGCCGTACAATAATATATAAGTTAAAGTGAGCTACATGGCGGCGTTCAAAATATGTGTTTTCCAAAGATAGTCGTATATTTGTTCTTTATTCCTTTTCGTTGTTTAGAACCGCCACCTGTCCTGCCTTTTCCACTGTTATGTCATACTAAAGTCAGGAGCTTAGATGTAAATCAGTAGAATTTCATATTTCCTAATAAGCATTTTTCATGTTTTTAAACCTGATTCTTGTAGTAGTAGTGTTTTTTATCACTGACTATTTGAAAAAAAGTTAGTGCTTCATGCCTTACGCATGGGTTTTGCGTTCACTTTTGATCGCGAAACGCGTGTTAGTGTTGCATGCTTCCTGCCTTCAGTCGTCCCTCTCTCTCTATCCTACTTGCTCTTACAGTGGTGGTTCATGAATCCAATCATTTTTATATGCTCTGGTTGTCAGTTTCATATGAACCTGTACATCCACAAGCAATTTACACATGTTAAATGCAAAATTATAAAATGTACATATTACAACTGGTCCCGATTACTAGGAAATGAATTTACAGACTTCTTGCTCAGGAAAGCTTCCGAATATTGTCGGGCCACTGGTTTTAAGAGGCCGTCTTACAGGTGGTCGTAGTATTACTTTAATTATAATCCAACTGTTATTCTGTATGTAGGTTTTTAGGACTTGTGGCTTCCAGTACTATAGTCGGGATTTCTTTCAGTCTGACATCAGAAGATCCTCTAATACTTTGTCCTGTCCTTATGTTGGAATCCTGTTTCTACTCGTTATCCTGGAGTCTGAAATGTCTTCTTAATGAGATGAAAATGCAGTGAAGCAGTCCCAAAATGTTGCAGATTATAAGCGACATTTTCGCTTACCCGCCCATGATGTTTCGTTGGGAAAAAAAAAAAAAAATCCCTCCCCACTCCTTTTTAAACATTTATTTTGTTTATAATTGTCTCTGCGTTTTGCACCTCAAATAGTGTGACAGTCCACGATACACCCGCTAGCGGTAAATCACTGCAAGTGAATATTCTATGCGGAACGATTGGCAACGTTCTTTTGGCGATTAAACACCTTGTTTTTAAATGTTACGTTATCTACATACACACATACACAAAAATCTTTCATTCATTTTTGTTTTCTCATTACCAAGAAAAGATGGATTCTTTGTCATATCATTGTTGTCGTGAAACATTCTAAATCCACATATATAAATTAGAGATTAAATGTAAAGCCTAACGAATTAATTCAATAAAAGGAAAGAAGAATGGTAAAGAACAGTGCTGTCACAATGACTGTACTCGAGATCCCCCTTTTTCTACTTCGTCTGCATATTGTAACGCTTTCACGTTTACTAGTAAAGCCTACTGCATCAACTAACACGCGTTTCAACAAAACAATAAAACGTGTACTGTATTTCTTAGAAAACCTTGAGATATACACAATGCGTAATGACCTAGATTAATATTCCATTAATTTCATTTTATAAACTGCGTAATGAAAAGACAGATGGACTTAGGATAGAGAGAGAGAGAGAGCGCGCGATGTACGAAGGAACGCATGCAACACTAACACGCCGTCTCGCGATACAAAATTAATGCCATCACGCGCGAAAGGCATGAAGCACTAACTTTTTTTCAAATAGACAGTGATAAAAAACCCTACCAATACACGGTTAGGCTTTAAAAATCATGGTTAATGCTTATTAGGAAACATGACATTATACTGTTTTTCGTCTGAAATCCTGACAGTACAGAAGACACCCCATCGTATCGAAGTAAACGGGAGGTAGAAGAAAATGCATATTTTGAACGCAGCCACTTAGCCCCATTAAATTTATATATTTGGGTTCCTTAGGCCTTGCTGACAAAGAATATGTTAAGTGTTACGCAAATAGTCTAGGAATTAACAAATTATAGCCAAAAGAAAATAGTGAGGTTGTCTGACAGCACCAAATCATAATTGCTCAGTGGCATGTTTTGAAACCACTATTTTACGGGAAATAGGCCAACTAGTTAAATCCTATTTGATTGGCTAGAAGTATATGTAAGGCGAAACACGATTAGTTGGACTGCAAATACTATTTTTGGTTGTTAGGGGAAACGTAGGAAGGGTAAATTTTTTCAAAAGCTTTTGTAAACATGGTCCTATTGGCTAGACCATTTGATATAGTCAATTAGGAGCGTCTGTTCAGTGCCACATTTTAAAATAAACTTACTGACAGGCAAGTGCGTTGAGATCCAGATCATATTTTTCTTATGAAAGCCTGGGACAGAGGCAGATCGGAATTGTGCCATAACTCATCGCCAGTCAACGTATTTGTTTATTATTTCCATGAATTGTGGTAAGATTGACATATTTGATATCTTTGTAGCGAAAGGTTTTCCTAGTATGATAGTAGTGGTAGAGCAGAAGTAGAATCTCTCTCCAGAAAGTATGAAGTTCCAGTGCCCGAGAAGTACACTGGTATCACAAGTGAGTTACAGCTGTGAATACTCTGAGCTGGACAATAGATTTAGGCTTCAGAAGTATAAGATGCTACTTCGCTATCGTAACCCTATGTGATATTATAATTAAATTAGAAAAAGTAACTCAAAATTTAACAGTTAAAAATTTAACAAGTCAAATGAGTACAATTATCCAATTTATTATGTACATCTATATATTCTTGTAATGATAAATGGGTGTTGGAAGATGGTAAAATGTATGATTATTTACAGTTACAAATTAAAATAACTAATAGAAAAAGTCTTGGATTTATCTTCCACTGAATTTATAAAACAAGTTTGTCACATTATCTCTTGCCATCTAGTTTTCATCATTTGAAAGTCGTTTTAGAACTGCTCACAGGATTTGTTGGATGGAAATATATAAACTCAACTTTATCCACGTCTGCTCGAGGTTCCTCCGACACACTGGAGTACGGAAGACTTTCCTTCAGCCCGCCCTATAACTACGGGGGACTAAGGTGTTGAAGTTTGGTTGACCTCTAGGCTTCAGTGAGCTGGATCAACTTCTTCAAGTCTTTAGTTTCTCGATCAGGAATGATCATAAACATTGATCATAAAAACCTGGAACAAGAAGTAATAGGTGGCCATTGTTCTAACAATCTCACCACCCTCTGCTGTTCATGATGCGACCATGTCTTCAGTGTTTGTATGTAAATGAATGAATCATGGTAGTATATTACAGAGATAGCATGATAAGATAATATATAAGGTGCAGAATTAACAATATACATGAATAAATCACATGTTATGATACATGGGTACGATATAACCTTTGCCTTCCACTTATGGATGTCAAGTCACTTATGTACTTGCTGGTATGTCGTAAGCTTCCAGGCAAGAATTAGCCATAATATATTTGGCTAACCAATTAATGGTTATGCTTCCTGACAATGCCGGTGAAGGTTATCTCTGGTTAGCGTCATTCCCTTTTTTATTATATCTGCTACAATCAATCAGAAATAAAATCTGAAATAAAATGATATTAGTAATACATATATTTTTAATAAACTTACATACCCTCTTAGGATTAATAAGCTCACGGTGAGACTGTATTGGCTTAACTTAATCTGCCCTGCATGCAGCGTGAAAATAGAACTTTTCTTGCAGAGGCTGTCCTCCAGTTTCTCACTCTGGCTTCTGGATTTGGTGTGTGATTTACAATGCGCCGCTCTGTCCTTATATTTCAGTCTCTCGCGCGTACGAGAAAGCAGCTCCCAAATTCCCCAAAAGATTTTAGTTTCATCTCCTGTTTTGAAGCTATTTGAAACAATCTGTGCTTTTCCTGTACTCGTTTTTCTCTTCTGTCACTCACACACTTATCTCCTTCCTTCCTTCCTATATATCATTTCCTTTTCCCCATATGGGGCTTTCATTACATATAAGTTTTATACAATTCCGTTGAGGCTTGTTAGTGTAATAAATTTTTAAAGATTATTAGCTAACTTTTAGCCGATGTGATGAAGGTGAAAAATATTAATTATCTTTAAAACTATTTATATTTGAATAATATCCTTTTGGATATAATTCCTAGCCTATCTCCTTTGTTGAGTTATATTTATTTAATATTATTCCAACCATGCGTTCTCCTGTAGTGAATAATTTAATGTCCAGTAAATGCAAACTTTTAAAGTCGGCCATACATTCCTATATAGCTATTTCCTCATTCTTCAGTAATACTGTATGGCTTTTAACCGTAAGTCACATTTCCGCTGTCTACCAACTTCAAAGAAAGACCGCAGCGCTGACCTTGCGCTGGTGTGTGTGGGTGTCGCGTGGGCGTGTCGCGCTACAACCAAGCAAGTGTTTACCAAATCTCGCTACAGAGCCCTCTTCTTTAAAACAGTGCCTGCACGGTTAACTTTTTGGTAACACATGCTGCAGTTCCTCCTTAATTTTCTGTTTCTCTATATCTCCTTTGATAGGATGCCTACTTAAAAAATCGGGTCCAAGATTGTCCCGTCCTGGTATGTATCTCACATTGAACGAATATGGAGATAACAGTAAACTCCACCTTAAAAGTCGTGAATTTAATTTTTTAGACACTGCTAAAAACATCAAAGGCTGGTGATCACTTTCCACAATGAAGTGTTTCCCGTAAAGAAAAGGGGCGAATTTGTTGATCGACCAGACCAAAGCGAGGCATTCACGTTCAACGGTAGAATAATTTCTCTCAGCTGTATTTAACTTTCTACTGGCAAAAGCTACTGGTAATAGCATATGTGGCGGTGTGTCTGCCCGCTGTAGTAATGTTGCTCCGATGCCTACATTGCTAGCATCCGTTCTTAGTACGAATTCTTGTGTGAGATCGGGAAGGGCAAGGATAGGTTTATTTGTCAGCTTATTTTTCAACTCTGTATAAGCCTGTTCACACTCCACAGTCCATTGTATTTTATCCGGCTGACCTTTTTTGGTTAAGTCGGTTAATGGCGCGCACAATGAGTTAAAATGGGGTATATATTTCTGATAAAACCCGCACAGTGACACAAAGGATCTTACATCCTTCTTAGTTTGTGGTCTTGGTGCTTTTCTCATTTTCTCTACATTCTTTGGGTCCGGAGACATTTGCCCTGTAGAGATAGTGTGACCTAAAAATTCCAATGTCTCACATCCAATATGACACTTAGTTGGGCGTGCTGTCAATCCCGTTTCTCTTAATCTACCTAACAACATGGAGAGTGCTACTACGTGTTCCTCGAATGTAGTGGTAGCAATCAGAATATCATCCATGAAGTTGGTGATATGAGGATTTTGTAATGGTTCCAACAATTTCCTCATCATTCTGGTGAAGATACTTGGAGCATTCTTTAAACCAAATGGGAGTACATTGAACTCGTAATGTCCATCCGGTGTACTAAAGGCTAACAGTTTCCTAACTTCTGGTTTCACTGGTATTTGGTAGTATCCCTTGCTTAGATCTACTTTTGAAAAATACCGAGCCTTACTCAATGTAGCAAACAACTGATTGGTGTCAGGTAATGGGTCTACCTGAGATTCAGTGATAGCATTTAGTTTCCTATAATCAATGCATAACCTGTGTTCACCACTAGGCTTCCTTAATAGCACCACACTTGAGCTGTAGGGAGATTCAGACTTTGAAATAATTTTCTCTTTTAAGAGATAATCAATCTCATCCTTGAGTGCCTGTCCTTTAGCATAAGGTATAGGGTATGTCCGCATACAAACTGGTGTAGGGTCAGTAATCGTCATGTCATACTCTAACAGATTAGTACACCCCGGCTTATCTGTGAGTACATCAGCATGGATTTCTAACACCTCCTGAACCTTTTTCCTCTGCTCAAGAGTTAAATGTTCACTCACATTAACCTGAGCATAGCTTTCCGTAGTTGATAGGGGGTATTCCATGGAGGAAATTGGTTCATCCTGCATTTCTGTTGCAATGGCCAGGGTCATGATATGGGCAACTTCTGATGCTTCCCTGTCATAATACTTTTTAAAGAAGGTTGACATGATACACCTTCTCCTTTCCTTTCTTGTCAATCTTATAGTTGGTCCGGGAAAGTTTTTCCAATATGACGTAGGGTCCCTGCCATCCAATTTGCAATTTATTATTGCTGCTGGGCAACAGTAACAGAACCTTTTCTCCCACCTCAAGTTCCCTATCTTTTGCTGTTTTATTGTAGTAAGCAGCCTGCTTCCTCCTGGCCTGTCTCAAGTTATCATTTGCCAGTTTCCAACTTGTTTTCAATCGAGATGTCAACTCGTTGACGTATTGGTATGAAGAAGTCACGGTTTCTTCTGCTTTTTTCATCAGTCCATGTCCGCAACAATGCTTCCAGTGGACCTTTGATTGGTCGTCCAAACAACAATGTAGCTGGAGCCAATCCTGTGGAGTTATGTGGGACTTCCCTATAGGCAAATAGTGCTGAGGGTAAGTATGTGTCCCAAGTTTCAGGTTTCTCACTAGCCAACTTTCTAAGGATTGAAATGAGCGTGCCATTGAACCGCTCTACTTGACCATTCCCTTGGGCGTGGTACGGGCTACAGTGATAATGTCTAGCTTGAAATAACCTGAATACTTCTTGTGTTAGCTTTCCCCTAAACTGAGAACCATTGTCAGTCAATATTTGATGTGGGAAACCTAATCGGGTGAATATTGTTAACAGTGCCTCTGCCACATGTTTCGAATCTATCGATGACATTGCTACTGCCTCTCCCCACATAGAGCAAGTATCGACCAAGGTTAAGATATATGCATTTCTCTTCTTGGTCCTACTGAGGGGTCCAACAATATCCACGGCAACACGTTCGAAGGGCGTTCCCATGATGGGCATTTCTCCCAGTGTTGCTGGTGCAGTCCTATGTTTAGGAGCTACTCTTTGGCATTCTGGACAGGATCTCACATACCTCTTTATGTCCTCTGTGATCCCTGGCCAAAAGTAGTGACAGGCTATCCGTTGTCCAGTGGCCCCTATTCCCATATGTCCACTGAAGGGTATAGCATGTCCTAGCTTCATAACCTGCTCCCTGTATGATTTTGGCACTACAAGCTGTCCATGTCCTTTTGGTCCTGTTCCAGCTTTTCTATATAGTAGGCCTTTTTTTCATATATAAGTCTCCTTTCTCTGGAGGGTTATGGCTTTTAGGTAATTTGCCAAAGCAAGGCTTCAATGTACTGTCAGCAGTTTGAGCCTTTCTCATCTCTTCTGGATGAGTATTGATGATAGTGTCCTCCTCTTTCTTAGAGCTTGCCCTGGTCTGGACTGTTGCCATCACTATGGGTCTTATAGGTTCTCCTAGAAAGACATATCTACATCCCAGTATTAATGGGTAGATAGGGTTGTCCATCACTGCTGCTTTGATCTCTCCTTCCACATAGCGAGATCTTATGTTGATTCGGGCTATGGGCAGTGTCATGGTTCCTGCTCCCTTGACTGGTCCTCTGATTTCCACTGTTTCTGTGGTTATCTGTTCCGGACTCACCAGAGAAGAGCACACTACTGAGTCAAAGTCCAAGCCTGTATCATATAAGCACAGTACTTGGGTGCCATTCAAGGTCACTTCCTCACAGACAGGGGGATGATGGAGGTCATTCTGACTATCTGCCAGGTCCTTCCTTCCCTTGTTCTCTGTTGTAAGGCATGCAGCGTGATGAGGAGGGTTTTTCCGTCTGCATTCCGCAGTATTGTGGTTACTCATTTGGCAAGATTTACACCACTTTCCTTCCTTTCTTGGAGGTTTCTTTTCTGATCCTAGAGGGTTTTTGTCTTTATAATCAGTTCTGTGTTTGTTCTTGTTGGAATTGTCCCTGTGTTCATAGTTGGTAAAGTTTTGTGAAGGTTTGAAGTTCTCACCCTGCTTCTTCTTATTTCCTGATACTTCTGACTGAGCTGCTTGATATCTTTCAGCCATGGTTAAAATATCTTCCAATCTCTCAGCTCCTTGTTCCATAAGAAATTTTCTCATTTCTTGAGGCATGGATTCTCTCAGTCAGTTGCTCCATCATGACCATTTCTTTTATATCTTGACACTTTCCTAAGCTAATCCATTTTGTCAGATAAGTTTCCAATCTGGCAGAAAACTGGTGATAGTTTTCTCCTGGAAGTAGCTTAGCAGTTCGGAATCTCTTTCTATAAGATTCAGAATTCTTTTCGTACCTGACCAGTAAAGCTTGTTTTAAGATTTCATAATCTTCCTGGTCTTCTTTTGAGAGTTTTAAATAAACATCGTATGAAACTCCCCTCAACCCCTGAGATAGCTTAAGGCTCCATTTTTCCTTTTCCAATCCATAGGTAGAGGCCAGTCTCTCATATCTATCCAGGTACGACTCAATGGCGTCCTCTTTTTCAATAAATGGATCCAGGTGGAAACTCATGGCTCCATTTGCCGCGCTATGGTTGGAGCTACTCTCAGAGTGAGGTGAGCTAGCACCATGATTGCTAGCTGCTCCCTGGAGTTCAAGTTCCTTTAAACTTAACTCATGCGCTCTTTGTAACCTTCTTTCTTCAGCTTCCAAAATTAGTCTCTTTTCTTCTCTTTCCAGTCTTTTGGCTTCTCTCTCTGCTTCTAATTTCTTAGCTTCAGTCTCAACTTCCATTCTTTTAGTCTCTCTTTCTGCCTCTAATTTCTTAGCTTCAGCCTCAACTTCCATTCTTTTGGTCTCTCTTTCTGCCTCTAATTTCTTAGCTTCAGCCTCAACTTCCATTCTTTTGGTCTCTCTATCTAAATATTTATCCACTTCAGTTGTGATATATCGAATTAGAGCATCTCCTGTCATACCCAAGTCTTTTCCTTCCTGCATAATCGCAGCTCTAAACTTCACCAATTCAGCCATGATGCTTACTTACCAGAGGGTATATAATTTTATCTTCACTAACAAACTAACTTAATTAAAATCAATTAATTACTTTGAACAAGACAAATCCTTAAAACCTTGTGAGCGTTTCCTATTTACTTCGTACTCAATGGTACTACTATTACAAACAAATTTCTAAGTTTTTAGAATTTTTTTTCCAAAAAAAAAAATTTATTTTTACAAACTATTTGTGGCTCAAGATAGAAGAATACATAGATAGTGGCCCAGGATACAAAATAATATCCCGCGAAAGAGCCCCCAATGTAGCGAAAGGTTTTCCTAGTATGATAGTAGTGGTAGAGCAGAAGTAGAATCTCTCTCCAGAAAGTATGAAGTTCCAGTGCCCGAGAAGTACACTGGTATCACAAGTGAGTTACAGCTGTGAATACTCTGAGCTGGACAATAGATTTAGGCTTCAGAAGTATAAGATGCTACTTCGCTATCGTAACCCTATGTGATATTATAATTAAATTAGAAAAAGTAACTCAAAATTTAACAGTTAAAAATTTAACAAGTCAAATGAGTACAATTATCCAATTTATTATGTACATCTATATATTCTTGTAATGATAAATGGGTGTTGGAAGATGGTAAAATGTATGATTATTTACAGTTACAAATTAAAATAACTAATAGAAAAAGTCTTGGATTTATCTTCCACTGAATTTATAAAACAAGTTTGTCACATTATCTCTTGCCATCTAGTTTTCATCATTTGAAAGTCGTTTTAGAACTGCTCACAGGATTTGTTGGATGGAAATATATAAACTCAACTTTATCCACGTCTGCTCGAGGTTCCTCCGACACACTGGAGTACGGAAGACTTTCCTTCAGCCCGCCCTATAACTACGGGGGACTAAGGTGTTGAAGTTTGGTTGACCTCTAGGCTTCAGTGAGCTGGATCAACTTCTTCAAGTCTTTAGTTTCTCGATCAGGAATGATCATAAACATTGATCATAAAAAACCTGGAACAAGAAGTAATAGGTGGCCATTGTTCTAACAATCTCACCACCCTCTGCTGTTCATGATGCGACCATGTCTTCAGTGTTTGTATGTAAATGAATGAATCATGGTAGTATATTACAGAGATAGCATGATAAGATAATGTATAAGGTGCAGAATTAACAATAATACATGAATAAATCACATGTTATGATACATGGGTTAGATATAACCTTTGCCTTCCACTTATGGATGTCAAGTCACTTATGTACTTGCTGGTATGTCGTAAGCTTCCAGGCAAGAATTAGCCATAATATATTTGGCTAACCAATTAATGGTTATGCTTCCTGACAATGCCGGTGAAGGTAATCTCTGGTTAGCGTCATTCCCTTTTTTATTATATCTGCTACAATCAATCAGAAATAAAATCTGAAATAAAATGATATTAGTAATACATATATTTTTAATAAACTTACATACCCTCTTAGGATTAATAAGCTCACGGTGAGACTGTATTGGCTTAACTTAATCTGCCCTGCATGCAGCGTGAAAATAGAACTTTTCTTGCAGAGGCTGTCCTCCAGTTTCTCACTCTGGCTCTGGATTTGGTGTGTGATTTACAATGCGCCGCTCTGTCCTTATATTTCAGTCTCTCGCGCGTACGAGAAAGCAGCTCCCAAATTCCCCAAAAGATTTTAGTTTCATCTCCTGTTTTGAAGCTATTTGAAACAATCTGTGCTTTTCCTGTACTCGTTTTTCTCTTCTGTCACTCACACACTTATCTCCTTCCTTCCTTCCTATATATCATTTCCTTTTCCCCATATGGGGCTTTCATTACATATAAGTTTTATACAATTCCGTTGAGGCTTGTTAGTGTAATAAATTTTTAAAGATTATTAGCTAACTTTTAGCCGATGTGATGAAGGTGAATAATATTAATTATCTTTAAAACTATTTATATTTGAATAATATCCTTTTGGATATAATTCCTAGCCTATCTCCTTTGTTGAGTTATATTTATTTAATATTATTCCAACCATGCGTTCTCCTGTAGTGAATAATTTAATGTCCAGTAAATGCAAACTTTTAAAGTCGGCCATACATTCCTATATAGCTATTTCCTCATTCTTCAGTAATACTGTATGGCTTTTAACCGTAAGTCACATTTCCGCTGTCTACCAACTTCAAAGAAAGACCGCAGCGCTGACCTTGCGCTGGTGTGTGTGGGTGTCGCGTGGGCGTGTCGCGCTACAACCAAGCAAGTGTTTACCAAATCTCGCTACAATCTTTTTGATGAAAATTGAATGTGAATTGATAATTTATGTCTGTATATGTCTGTGGTTCAGTAGCAAACATGAGGCAAAGCCTAGATATTGCTCCAACCTGAACAAAACTTGTCGGAGAAAAGTATAACTGCACGGAATTGCCAAATAGTACTGTGACACCTATCTTATTGTATAGAAGGAATTACAGCTGAAATTGCCGAGGCGTAGTAACCATTAGGGAGAGGAATACTGGTGAATATTATTACATGAGAAGCTAACAGTTGGCCTACCGCGCTGAACTCAGTGTTTGTTATGTATTGTGCTCAGTGTGGAAATAGATTATAAATTAGTTCTGAAGTAGGAGGTACAACCTTCTTGTTTCAGGGACCGTGGGTCCTTGGTACTTATTGAAGCAGCACCTGGTCTGAGTTTTGCTGAATCCAGAGGCTCGTAGCTTACTCCTTGGTCAAGATAGCGACCATTATTGTTTCTCAAGAACACGGTGAAGCAAGCGAGCAGTGGAGACTGTTTTCTGCCGCCCACACAGAAGTTAAGATTCTGTGGCCAGAGCAGCTCAATCTTGTGTATACCCCTCTAACAGTGACTTTACCTTAAATCTAGAGGGACATTTATTTGTTTCAAATAAAAAGAAACTGTGAACTTTCCCAATATTATTTCCACGAGAAACTAACACTTGAAGTCATGATGACACACAACCACCTAGCTTGAAAAGCCAGTATTACCTCATAGTACTACAGCACAACGTACACACAAATTGCAATAATAAAATATGGCAATACAAAGATCCTATCTATAAATTGTGTACATATAACTTGTGATTACATTTGATTGTGATTCCTGGTTCACTTTGTAGTTGAATCAGGAAATCTAATATTTGAAGGAATTAATACATATATTTTTAAACTTTAACACTTGACTCATTTAAGATAGTCTTATAGAGTGTTATATGTATGTGAGTGTCACAGTGTTGTAAAGTATTGTGGATTAAATTAAATTGTGTATCTGTCTGTTGGTTGTTGTGAACATACACTTCATCAATTATCATAACCCTAGACATTCAACGTAGTCATCACAATATTCCAGAATAAGTATGGCTGAGGTCTAAATGTGGTAGCAAGTAAGGTCATCTGTAATACACCACACTTATTAGATACAGATACCTTCACAGCTGATCTCAGTCAGTACACTAAGTCCCCTATAAATATTTATATCATCCCACTTTACCACAATTGTGAACTCTTTGATTAGGAGACAAAGGACGAAGAAAACAGTTTTGAGAAATTGCTGATATATTCTCATTATACTCGTATATATATATATATATATATATATATATATATATATATATATATATATATATATATATATATATATATATATATATATATATATATATATATATGCACGTACGTCCGCACAAGCCCATATACACATACATACACACACACACATCCACGTGTACATAGACGTACAAGCACGTATAGACATTAACATATATACATGTCGCCTATTTAGACGCTGTTGACGAACGAGGGGATTCGCGTTTCCTTGAAAAGCTGATTTCTCGTAAACGTAATTGGCTCTCTGTTCGTTGCGTGCTAACGAAGAACGATACAAAATGTCAAATCATTAAGAACATGCCTAGCATTTTATTCCTCTATTTGCCTTTCCATGCTGTTTCTTTAAACTCTGAACACAGCTGGCAACTGGACATGATTCAGACCTGCTCAACGGATTTCTCATTTGCTCGAGATGTTCCCAACGTGTTAAATGTCTCAATTGAGTTTTAGGAGAAAACAAATTGCATTTTAACGCTTGAGGTGATATGATTGGTGAGGAGTTCGTTCAGGTGACAGGAAGCTCTGTAAGGAGCATGAAAATCGGAGGTAATCTGATCATCAGAAATTATCACCAGTCAGACGGTAGATTCGGCTCTTTTATGGGTGTTTTTTTTTTTTTTGAACACTATAAAGAACGGTTTTTTTAGCCTCTGCTCCACAGAACTCTATGGATATCATGAATGGATTTAAGGGGGTCCGTGCAGATAACCTACAATTTAAAATGTACAATTTTAATTATGCTGTAATGTTGATTTGTGGTTTTAAAAAAATCAAAGATGGCGTCCAGGGCCTTCATCGAACAATCAAAGGGGTTCATGGCCTTCCTCAGACAATCATAGGTGTCCATATTCTTCATCGAACAATCAAGAGGGAAACAGAAGATAACACCAAGAGATGGACAGAAAGACCCTAACAGAGGGGGAATTATACTGTACCGGTACCAAAATAGTGCATTAAAAATTTGTTTTGGTATTAAACCACCCTCCCTCCCACCCTCCCCCTTAATAAAGTCCTATCTACGGCCCTGCTGCCAAGTATTATTCTCAATTTTATTTTTCCTGCCGACACTGGGAATTGAACTTGCTTTACCCTAGTCGCAGTAAAAATAACTTAGATGGAGCGGGTTCGATTACTGGTGCGTGGAATTTATTAGCGTCTAGAAAAAGTTTGGACACTCAATGCTGTTCGTGGCTTTTGTTCCACTTCGGTTGTGTGTTACAGGCATTAGAAATAAAATGTTATCGGAAGATTATGGCAATATCAAAAGAGCTGCGTCTCATAAAGAATATTAGATATAAGATGTTATTAAAAAGATGACCGAAATGTCATACGAGGATATGAGCTTGTCCTGACTAAGCAGCATTTGAAATAAAATGTTATAGATAGAACAATAGATTTAACACAAAAAACCAGAATTTTCAATTCTAATGTCAGGTCCTAGTGTACGGATTTGAAACATGAGAGCAACAAAATTAACTACCAAAACGCTATTTGGGTGTTGCGTAGAAAAAAATGGATGGAAGTGGTACTACAATATCCATAATATGGAACATATTGCAAGAACCAGACAAGCGCCGGTGGAACAAGAGTTGAGAAGAAGACGCTGGAGATAGATAGGACACACATTGAGGAAACCTGTTGATAGCATTACAAGGTAGTCCTTGTTCTGGAACCCCCAGCGTAAGAGAGGTAAAGGGAGACCAAAGAACACAGGGAGAAGAGAGCTGGAGAGACAGACATGAAGGGAATGAAGAAGACATTTTTTTTTTAAATTTTTTTTTTTAATGTAAAACTTTTGCCTCGTTTTGGCGAGGCGTGTCCCTTCAACCTAGTCGGTTATATTAGGGCGCATGTCCAAATATAAAAGACCCTTAGGTCTGGGATTGACCCATGAAGAAGACATGGGGAAGTCTTGAACTGATGGCACGGGACAGGAAGACCTGGCATACGCTTTCTGTAAGGGGGGAGGGGAAGGCGGGGGCCGAAGGCGATGATGATGATGTGTCTCATGAAAAACATATAAATAAAATGTTGTAGAAAGATTAGCGGGATGTCAAAGGCGCTTTGTCACATAACGAACATTAGGAATGAAATAGTATGAAGAAATCAAGAGGAATATCACAATGAGATTTGTCTCACAAGAGAATTTTTGAAAGGAATCTCCGTCAACGACCTATATGTCAACAAAATGATTTAATCACATAATCATGCGTCACACACAAGCTAGATTAACTTATGAAAGAAATCAACCGAAAGTAAAAACTGATTAGAATTGAGACAAAAGCGAAAACAATTACAAAACGTATTATAAAAATGAAATATCTTCTTCTTCCTCGTTCGCCTTCAGTCCTCCACATTTATGACTCTAATAAAGGATGTAGTCTCTTATACTCATTTTGTTTGTAAGGCACCTCCCGAAGTTTGTCATCTCCAAACAGTTTTTCGTTGACAGAAGGTATCCTTGTTGCCATTGGTGAAGCATTTGGCCAGTACTTTCAATGGGTCATTACTGTGGATTTCAAGACTAAAGAAAATAGTTATAACCGCGTTGTCGTGTTTTCTAAATGCTTTCGGAATAAAAGACATTAGCCAATTTTGTTCTACTTTTGACCTCTTCTGTTCCACGCGATCTGACCTTATTCAGAAGTTGTTAATATTTTAATTTTTAACACACTGTAAATTGTATTGCAGGGCAGAAATGTAAAAAGGCAATTATGCCTATTTCTTTACCCTGATGAAATAAAGATTTCGTTCGTTCGTTCGTTCGTTCTGTTCTTCCATCTGTTTACCTCCCTAGCTATGATTTTTTTCTTTTTTCAAAATGAACAGATTTACTACAAAGTCAGCCATATATATGTCTAAACTTTAGGGTTCGATCTTACAATGTTTGTTTTCATGCACTCTGTATAAGTAATCTATCTATCACCGTCTTCTCATTCTCATTTCGTCATTTGTGAGGTAGTTGTTTGTAAATTGTAATCTACACGGCTGTGATTGACATTTACCCAGCCAATTTTATATAATAATTAATACAGTGTAAATTAAAGACGAAACAACTCCATTAACGAAGATTTTTAAAGTAGGGGAAATAATAAACTGCAAGTATAGGTTGTGTTTCGTATTTGAATGGGCAGACGTCGGATGGTGAATTATTTTGTGCCATTAAATTAATGTGTGTTTTTTTTCAGACAACTAAGTCAGAGTGTTTCTTGTTTTAAACACAGCTCTGGTAATGAATAACTTTAAAAAATGTGGGATTTACATTAGATTTTTAAACTTGTCAAAGTGTATTTTTTTCAGGTTAATTTACTGTTAGGCAAAACCATTATTCAGAGTATTCTCTTTTGATTCCACATAGTTACAGTAATGAGAAAGAAAAGTCATGCCATCGGCAGAATATAGATTGTCGAAATGTTTTGGTAATTCCACTTAATTCTATTTCTAATTACGGACGTAGCCCCTCATACTGACGCTCGTCTGTAGATCAAGGTTTAATCTTAAGCATCTTAATCTCATAGGATTTGGTGTTACCACAAACACGTTTGCTATTAGAAAGCCATCAATGTTTTACGGTCCTAAGATGTTGGAGCTTAATTTCATAAATTGTACAAATCAATTGATCATCAATGTATAAAAAAAACAGCAATTCCCAAATCCCCATATTACTAATGGTCAAAGTGAAATGTCATGTAACAAACAAAGAAAAAAATCATGCCAGCTTTTCTGTACTTTACGGGAAAATAGCGCATTGCAAAGTGAAAACTATATTGACCACCCATTAAAAGAATGCGCATGCCTTGCAATATTTTCGTAGTGAATGTTCGGGGAAAATACGGAAACAGCGCACACTGCACCGTGAAAGCTAACACCCATTTTTTTTTAAAGCAGGCCTTTCAATATTTGTTAACCACTGACCTTAAGTTATGATGAGTTTGACTAAAAAGTTCTAATGAAGTTCAAATTGAGTGGAAAGTAATGAAATGACCTCAGGAGAATTAGGGCCGTCAGTAGGACACACAGCAGAAAGAGGACAGCCTTATTTCCTCGCCATAGTTTGGCGGGGTACTTGCTCATATTATAACTAAATTACGACAACATTACAATGTGAACAATGGCTGTAACAAAGTACACAGGAGAAGAAGAACTGTGTTTCCGATAGTTATTCTAATTAAGGAGGCAGAAAGCACAGTTCTCAGCGGTTATCCTGGCTACGTTTATGGGTACACAATTACACATCATGTAGATACATAAACAAATACACAAAGAAACACAATCAGGCAGACACTGACAAGTACACACCATTACACCAACACACAGCAACAGACACATAGCACATTCAGACAAGGGCAGCACGTAGAAACTAGCATGAAGGCACACAAGACACACCGACACATACGCATACACAGCAATACCCCTCAAAACGCAACAAGGTAAAGAAGAGATACACCAAAAGAATATAGAAGTGGATGCGCCATAAACACTACAGACATTAGACAACGCTGCAACAAACAGCTCAAAAATTGCAGCATGGAAGAACAAATACAAGAAAAACAG
Source organism: Oreohelix idahoensis (assembly GCA_024509875.1). Taxonomy (NCBI): domain Eukaryota; kingdom Metazoa; phylum Mollusca; class Gastropoda; order Stylommatophora; family Oreohelicidae; genus Oreohelix; species Oreohelix idahoensis. The sequence goes on along the minus strand of JAMPIV010008963.1, from coordinate 243,549 downwards.
ACCAATGTAATATGCGTTACAGAAGAAGGAACAATATATAACGAAATTATAACTTACATGGGGTTGAAGGGGTAAACCGTTTACATGATAAATACAATTTTTCTTGTACATAGACCAAAAGCCAAAAAAGACATGTAGTGGCAGACACTTAGACGCAGATATTTACATATATAGATACTCACATTCAATCACACGTTTCAGGACATATAAAAGCTAAAGGTGAAGGTAACAGCAGTCACATAGTAGATACTGACGTAGAGGGATGAAGTGCTAGAAACGTCACCATACTAGAACAAGCTTTTTAATGAGGTGAGGTGACCATTTCCACTCCATCTGCCTTTTGCCTTCCCTAAGTCAAGAGCAGAGTCAGGTACGCAATTTACAGCTGGGTAGACTGGAGAGAGATGCTACCAGGTTTCAATCCCAGAACCAGCTGGTTTTGCCACGAGAGGAAAGCGCTCTAACCGCTTAGTTAGTATGACCCTCTCAGGATCTATGCGAATCACAAAGAAATCGATCTATACAATCCTGAACTGGATCATAATCATACACAGTGTACTGATAAATTGACCACTTACCCCCGACCGTCTGCATGTATCCATTGAGGAGAGCTGTCCTGTGATGCCACGGCTCGTTTAGAGTCAGCACAACCAAGGATGTGAGAGCACCTAAGATCTGGACACACACGCCTGCCCCGAACAGCAAACAAGCAGCTTGCCACGCCCCTGAAGGAATTTTTGCAATATCAACAGACGATGTGTCGATCTCTATATCCTCCGTGGTGATATTACTGCTGCCAGTGGCGGCGCTGAAACGAGTGCCGGAGTAGTAATTTTGGTGTCCGAAGTTCAGACACAGCGGCCTTGGGTGCGAAAATCTGGGGTCTCTAACGCACAAGTTAAACAAACCAAACGAGTGGACATGATCCGGATGAACAGTCCAGTAAGGTGTCAGGAAGCTGAGTAAGCATGTACCAGCTACAAGGACGGACAGGAATGTCCACAGCAAAGATACAGGAGAGATGCTGATGTGGTGAGGGCCACATTTGATGTGGTGCATGAGGGAAATGGCGCTGGTGACGCTGTTGCGACCACGCTGACGCTGTTGTGTTTGTTGCTGCTGCCGATTCTCGCGGCAGATAGGATGAAATTGACTTAAAAGTTGTTGTTGTTCATAGTGCTGGTAAAGACTTTGCTGTTGGTGGTGATGTTGTAAATGTGGAGACGACAACGGAGACGACCTGTGCATCGGGCAGTGGAGTTGAGAAAGTTGAGGAAAGAACATCATGTCCAGATCGTGTTCCCGCTTGTCATGTTTATTCTTGATTGGGAAAACGTCGCTGAAGATGTTGTCTTCACACTGTCTGCTGCCATTGTTCGGAGATGCACTAGTTTCTCTTAAACATGGCGTGAGAATATTGCTTTTATTGTAATAATGGTGAACCGATGAGGACAACGGATTGGATTGGCAGATATTAGATTTCTCAATAAAACTAGTTTCCCCTGTAGTCGTTGCCGTGAAAATCATATTGGAATGAAGCTCAAAATCAGGACAAGTAACGATTCCAGTATCCGTGAAAAAATACGGATAATTTTGTCCGACCTCAGGTAGAAAGTCCGGGTAGTCTTGTCCGGTGACAGAACTATTTAAATATTGGTGAGATAGTCTGTTTTGGTGAAAGTTCATAGGATTCACCGCAAGAATTTGTTCATTTTTATTCACATTAGAAAGACATACCAGTTTATCTGGTTGATCGGTGGAAGAAACAGTATTTCTGTCAGTCAAAAAATTGGCGTACACAACAGACTGAGTTGCTTCTTTGATATTCATGTCAGTTAAAGTGTTCGATTGATTCCCTGATGCGATTTCTGTCCGAGTTTTCTCTCCATCAAATTTTTCGTCATGAACATTGCGTTTACAACAAAAACGTTCTTCGGTGATCGTTTCACATTTGTCAGTGTTCTCTAGGCGTTGTGAAATATCTGTGCTACAATCACAAGACAAGATGTCAACAACAAGGGACGCATTAAACGGTGACTGGCTTTCATAAATACATGTTCCAGCACAAACAGAATCTGCAGCTTGTAGTCCAATTAAATCATCGACTTTCTGATGGATGCCCAAAGCCGCAATAAATGGGTATTCAGTGTTATTGCTGCTGGCACCACTGGTTTTGAATTCATCTTTTGTCATGCAGTTATTATCAATATTTTGTTCGTCCACATCGTTAAACTCAAATCGAAATTTCGAGAACCGTGTGTCATCGGTTCGCTGATTATTATCGCGTATTCTGTCGCCTTTAGATAGTTTAGTTTCACGCAGAGAATTTGTGAGAGTCGGTGTCCCATGAATCGCCACCGGTGCTATCTTTCGGGTTGCAATATTTGTAGATTGTAAGCTGCTACTGCAGCAAGCTACATTTAGGTTACATTTCGTCGCAATCACGGGACCGTCCACTTCTTCACCGTGATCGCCATCACCGTAGACATCACCAACAACCACGCAGCCGTCTCTGCCACAAAGCCAAGCTGGTTGCGCCGTGGGTATCACTTGGACCCCCGCGCCGCGACGGTTTGATCGATCAATCGGCAGTGATCGATAGCTTATCGGCGTTAACTGACCAATCTTAGCCGGCTTCATGCTACAAATTGTTCCAGGTAGAAAATTAATATAAAATTTGCGTAAATTACTTGTCCTGGGGGTATCTAGTAGGTTGAAATACTGGAAAGCTCCGTGACATAACTGTGATGATGGTATCCATCCCGACTGATCTCTGTCGATTATTAAACAACTGTTTGGAAAACTGCTATCAATATTTGTTGATCTTAAGGGCTGCGGATAAAGCCCATCTTTCCTATGAACGATATCCACTGATTCATAAGACAGTGGCTGATTTTCTTCATCTCGAAAGTGTTTAAACCGTGTCTTACATTCTACAACATAGAAATCTTCTTCCCGCCTTTTACATCTGGTGTATCTATCTGGGGTGATAACATGAAAGTTACGTGAATCTGACGCGAAACAGGTGTTACCCTCCTGTCGATGTTTAAACCATTTACTCACCGCAGCTGGAGTTCCAAACTGAATAAACTCATCACAATTCTGCACAGGTGAAGAGAGTATCGAACTGTTATCACAAACGTATGTGTTATCCACTAGTTTTACGGGCCATTTGGAATACTGATTTTCACTCACATTAAGCTTTGTAAACTTTGACGCGTTATTAACACAATTCACCGCTTCCTCCGAAGAGCCTTGTGATTTGTGTGTCCCCTCACACATCAAGGCGAAGATGTTAACAGCTGCGTCTGCATCACCTCTAACACACGCGGGGTTGTATTTACAGCAAAAGTCGCCGTCAATATGTTTACAGGTCGGATTTGCTCCTGCAGCTTCTGGAACATCGACACCAGCCGGCCGGGTGCCACCGGTGTTAAATCCTGTGTAAGAAATATCACTCAAGCTTCCATCAATTTCGATCAAGCATGATAGACACTTGTTGAATGGGCCCTCCTCGCTTCTCCCACTCTCGCAGTTTTCTCTCCCTCTCGCGTCCTGTTGCGTCCTCGTTTCCATGACAACACGGAGGACAGAACGCCGCGGAGGACACTAGGATACCCCCGGGGACACGCGAAGAGGAGATAAATCTCTTGAAAAAGCTCTTCTTAGACCAGAAGCAATCACCTATTCAAATCAGGCGTAGGCAAAAGAGTGCTGAGGGGTTCTGGAAAGATCCTACGTTTCATGCCCTGATTGCAAAGCCGTTCTCACGAGTATTATCTTCTTAGTTTTCTCAAATTTTTTTGTCTTTGTAACCGTTGAGAAATACTTATAAACAACATGAAATCAGTTTTCCAAGCTCCGAATGAATTAGTTACAATGTAATGTGTGAAACAAGTAGCGTTGGTTCAGTTCTACACTTTACAATTTCTCTTAAAATGTCCACCACAGGTACCGACTTAGACTGGTACCATCCACAGCTTTAGCTATTAGCAAACAATCACTTAAGCTTTCCTCTTCCGCGGTCCCGTCCTCTCGCCATTCTTCTCCGATCAACGCCTTCCCAATTCTTACCCCTCTCATTTTTCATTTGATTGAAGTGGCGGGAAGGTAACGCCATTAAAGACCTGTACAAATGAGCGGTTTGTGAAGTGCAGACGACGGCCTGGCTCGCACGCGCGTACAGGCTTCTCATTGGGTTCTAGCGTGATCACCGAGAAAAGCATTTCGTCGTCTGCTGTTTGGAAGCTTGGAGTAGAAACACTGTGAGCGACCCCTTAAAGCAGTGTTTCTCAACCTTTTTACCAAGTCGGAACCCCTGAAATATTTTTTTTTCATGAGCAGTGGAACCCCTACAACGTAATTCTATTAACGCTCAAGGATTACTATGAAAATGTAAATTTAAGGAGATTATAAATATATCATCATCATCATATCTCTAAGGCGCCACCTCAGATTGGGCGAAAAGAATCTCTCACTGCAAATAGAAGAGAGTAGAAATGTTGAAATCACAAGGAAAATAAGCAGCTGAGGGCTGTCACCTCAGGGGCGCATCCCCATACTAAATTATGACTGAAATGGCTATTATTATCATCATCATCATCTTGAAACGTTCACTGAATGAATGTGGCTAGAAACAAAAGCGCGACAGATAAAAAACTATATGTTATAAATGTCACACTTAATAAAATATTAACATTGTGATGGCGAGAGAAGATGTAACAGAAAAACTGTTTTGGTTGGCTCTTTAAAAACCTACGAGCTTATTTTCATATAACGACTCTTCATGTACGTTTTTCATCCTATTTACCGTTGAGACATCTCTTTTTTTTAAATTTACATCTTCTGTATTACTATTACTGAAAAGGAAATCTTTTTCAAGATTTATTATTAAAAAAATAAAAAAGAGAAAAAGTTTCACCGAAAATACAAATGTTTAAATTAGTACATGCTTATGATATTTATCGATGCCTTGCAAAATGATCAAAGAAACTTACAGCTAACTCGTATAACCCCAACTAAGAACAGTGTTTGAACTTTTTCACGGTATTTCACAATTTTTATTTATTTATTCTCGGATTTCTGACGGAACCCCTGATGATGAATTACGGAACTCTAGGGTTACGCGGAACACTGGTTGAGAAACATTGCCCTAAAACCATAAAAGGTCAGAGAATCTGACGCCAGTAATGTGTAACTAAAATTATGTTATTGTGAGGGTAAGGTTGGCTCAGCAGCTAGAGCACATTATTTCGCGGTGACGTTACCGGGTTCTGCGATCAAAACCTGGTAGCGTCACGCCCAAGTCTCATCATCATCATCATCATCATCATCATCATAATAGCATGGAAGCACCACTGCAGCTAGACGCCTTATAGGAAGCTCGCACCAATCATTCTCATGCTCTTGTAGCGGTGGTCTCAAGGATCTCGTTACACGTCTGTTGCTGTCGTTTTTGACGGAGTCATAATAGGTAAATCTATTTAATACTTTTGTCGTTTTGACGGAGTCATATAGGTAAATCTATTTAATACTTCTGTTGTAAAACTTTGTTGGTCAAAGTTGGATAATTGGGTATTAACTTCTATGACAGGTTGTTTAAAGGGTTATCTTCTCTTTCTTTCAATCGTTGTCGTTGATCTGTCTGAACGATGCTCATTTTTATGCTATCTAGGCATGCGCAGAGTTCTGAGCGCGAACTGTGACTTCCGTCATCTAGATTGTGATCTGGGCTGTCGGACGATGATGTCCGTTTGTGATTTTTCTCTATATCATCATGGGGATTGGAAAGTTTCGATATGACTGAAATGTCAATGTTTTCCCCAGTGATTGTTTGTTAAGGGTGTATCCGGAAGATTCTGTATGAAGGTAAATGACATTCTTATTACTATGCCTTTGGCTGCAGAACATTTGAAGTTACCTAGCTGTGAGTGAAGCTCACAGATCTTGAGAGACAGAATTTCTTCTTTGCTTCTTGTTCCAGCCAAATGAGACTATGTTTTCAAGTGAACAGAAGCCTAATGATGATGATAAATTATTGTGGACGCCACAGGTTGGCGGTATATATATATATATATATATATATATATACATATATATATATATATATATATATATATATATATATATATATATATATATATATATATATATATATATATATATGTTTAGCATGGTTTGATCGTGCCTGCTAAAAAAGGATACACAGCTGTCTACATATTGAGGCCCTGTATTACGGCCAATATTTTCAGCAAGAGGAAATATACCTGGCGAGCTATGCCAGTTGAATAACAGCCTTATGTATTATTGCTACGCAATTTAGGAGCTCGTTTGTTGAACGACAGAGCTAATTAAGTACCTGACGCGCTGAGTCAATGGTACGGAAGCTACATTACATATTGTAACATTAGGACAGATGATGTTTGATGTATGATGCAAGCCTTTGATTACCAGACATTTAACAGTCATTTATTATCTATGTGAAGTCCTTGATCTCGTGGATTTGACTGTCCTGTTGATGCTACTGTCAGTTTCGTAAATAAATGTTTGAAACGTGCCAGCAGTCTTCAATTCATCTTTGACTACTGCATGTGAGTGTATGGGTGCATTATTGACTTTACTAAGAGCCTAAAGCATTCGTGTTCACGTCTACACCCACACTCAGCACATCATAATACCAATATCACAGATCTACAACATGTACGCTGTTTACTGTGAGTGATCATAGTACCCCTGGCAGTGCCTCACTCTGGTGGCCGTTACATTCCTGGCCGTTACATTTCTGGTGACCTACATCGACACCGCAACATTACACAATCCAGGTGATAAACGACACGTTCACTCTGCCAGCTTTCACATCACTCATAAACAGTACGTTACATTTATGGTGGCCGTTACAAAATAGACGGTTACAACGCCCATTGAGACATATTGGGAATACAGTGTTAGGCCCGTATTATCTTGACCATCGGCACACTAGGGGTGATGTGGTAGCATCACACCGGCCGCCTTAACCTTCCCAGAGTTGTTCTGGTACCCAATTCATGAGGCTGGGTCGACCCTGGAAACGTTTGCGGTCTAAAAAAAAATCTCACCTCAACTGGGGATCGAACCATGGACCAACGAGCTAGGAAGCCAGTGCACTAACCACTGTGCTACGGCTGTTCCCGGTGGTCTCTTGGATAACCGGCTTTACATGATGAGATTGCCAGCCCCATTCACAGCCTCATATTAATCGCCTTACACGACATGTCTGAAGTTACAGCAGTTCTATTCTTTCCATGTCTCTACCTAGCTGTAAATGGGTACCTGAATCTACTCTTGAGTTACGGACGGCAAAGGCATGCGAGGAAGAGAACTGGTCACCACACCTAATAAAGCTGGACCTAGTATGGTAAATTCTCTTAACGCGTCACTCTCCTATAGCAGTATCTGTTACGTGGCTAACTTCACCTTTACATTTTACGCCTGTGCTCTAGCGGAACCCGAAAGGAAACAAAGATTAGTAACACTGTAAACCACTAAACAGTTCATATGAAGTGATTAAGGATGGTAGGGCACGGGGCTGGTTATCTTTCTTCTTCTTCTTCCATCCTTAGCCATCAACCGGCAAAGCAGTATGTGGCCAGTACGCCTAGTGGCGTCTTAGGGCAACAACAAATTGATCAATCTATCGCTGTTTCCACCACGCCTAGTGGCATCTTTGTGGAACAAAAACAGACCAAACAATCTATCATTGTTTCCGTAATCAGATTGGTTGGCAAGCAGGTGATCAGCCCACTGTGCGAAGTTTTTACGGGATGGGGTAAACAGCCCCATGCCCATACCCTCCTTAGTCGCCTTTTACGACATGCGTGGTAGGGTGCAGTGTTACTATTCTTTGCTCCCCTTTCGGGCCCCGGTAACACACGGGTGTGGTTATCTTTAAGCTAACGAAATTATAGATAAGTCAGCCAAACGCTTTCGATTAACGAGTGCTTGCGTAGAATAGACAGACTGAAGTAGCATGGACAGATCACCAACGTGGAACTGATGACAAGAACTAGACAAGTACCTGTGGACAAAATAAACGAGAAGAAGGCGCTGGAGATGGATAAGACACACATCGAGAAAACCTTGTGATAACATAACAAGGCAATCCTTGTTCTGGGATCCCCGTGGTAAAAGAATTAGAGAGATTCCAAAACATGCACGGAAAAAGGAACTGGAGATGGAAATAGATGTGATAAAGAAAGCATGGAAGCACTTTGAGCTGATGGGACAGGGCATGAGAACTTGGTAGGGGATGGGGGCGTTTTTTTAAGGCCTATACGTATTACTAAGAGCGTCCGATTGACAGAGTGGTTAGAGCGCTGGTCTCTCGCGGCAAAGGTGCTGGGTTCGGATTCACGGTATCATCACGCTCCAGTCCACCCAGCTGTAAGCTGGTACCTGACTTTGTTCTCGAGTTAATGAAGGGAAAGGCAGCGAGAAAGGGAGCTGGTCACCTCACCTCTCGATTCTGGACCTAGTTTAGCGAAGTCTCTAACACTTCACACCCCTACGGCATAATCTGCTATGGGACTATCAATGAAAGAAAGGAACTGAATGCCAAATTAATGGTCTGTTTTATTTTAATTGGCCAAGAGGGATGTGAAACACGCGCTACAAAGTACTAGCTTTATGGAACATATTTGTTTATTTTATTGCGCCCTGACTTTAAAATATTACCCAATGACGGGTTGCCTCTCCTTGCTCTGCAGTAGTGGTCCAACAGTGGCCAAAGCCTAGAGTATCTAATGTGGGTCTTCAAAGGTCTCTACTTTCGCACAAGATTACTCTTGGCAGGGTTGTAGATAGAAGAATAATGATGCTTCTACCTCGAGAGAGTTTTCACAAGATATTTCAGAAGTCAAGAACAATGATGAATTAGTCTGAGCAAGTTAACTTTTTATCTGACCCGCCACCTTCTGTGAAGATGTATAAAAAATTGTATATTTTAGCTTGTTCAAGCCCCCAGCTGATTTAATTCAGCAAAATTCCTTTTATTAGCTCTCTCTCTCTCTCTCTCTCTCTCTCTCTCTCTCTCTCTATATATATATATATATATATATATATATATATATATATATATATATATATATATATATACACACACACACACAAGAGGTTCTGGATCATACATATGTCTTTCTCTCTGTAATGATTAATTCAGCTATGAATTTGTCAAAATCAACATATACAAATTTAATGCTCAATTACTTTGGAACAAATGTAAATAAATATGACTGGTGATTATGAAAAATAATTAGATTTCATCACCGAAAAGATTTGGGCTTGATGAATTTTGAAAAAAAAACTCCTTTGTTTTGTTGGCCTGTTAAAATTGTGACTTGCCAAAATGCGGAATTGTCGATGCTCCTTTTCCGTAGATTCGTCTCTGTAGTGAGGGGGCCCGTTTCCCGATCAGTTCAGGAAGTAACCTCTCCGGGTCAAGGCAAGAATCTTCAGGTGTAGATTTCAAGCATTGAACCACAGTCTAGTAGTCCTGTAAATGATCTCCCGGGTCGTACCACAATTAGTCGGGCGGCCTCGTACTAGTACCACAAACTTTAGAGGGAATAAAAGAACTAATTCCGCTGCTAAATATCTGTATGCCTGATATTAATCAGGCGCCTTTTTCCGCTGTCCGTCAGCCGTTTGTTTTATCAGTTTTTGTACTCTCACTGAGCTTATATCATATCACTCAGGGCATGTGATGAAATATCACCCGTATGTCAGTTAATTTAAGGAAAAAATTGGGACTGGACAGCGGCAGTGGCTTGTGCCTGAAAATACATATAAAATGTACATACATTCATCAAATGATAATATACAACTATTCACAAGTTGATGTAATAATCACTCATTCCCTGCTCCATTTGAAGTCTGGGGTTACCTCTGCTTTTGGTTCTTGCGTGAGAACTAGAATGAAGCAATCACCAGCGCTTGTTGTGGTGGTTCATGAATGTATCCTTTTCACATGCTGAGGTTGCCAGCATAGTATGTGTCTTTAACCCCACTAGCAAGTATGAACATGTCAAATTCACAGCATAAAAATATGTTACACTCACCTCAATAATTGAGAATTCCTAGACTTTTTGCTCTGTAGAATAGTCTTGGCAACTTAACGCAGATGCCTCGAACACACGTCTGGGGTATTATTTAAAATTCAGAATCCTTCTTTGACTTGTGAGTGGTCATGCAGAATTACGGGTTCCGTATTAATGTTGGGGAGTTTCTATTGATGTACAGAGATGCCCGTAACACTTTTTGTCCGGTTCTATAAATTCAGAATCCAACTCTATTCTTTTCTGTGGCAAGGTCCGAGCTGTCTACGTTGACGTTTTCAGGAATGTAGTGCCGTATATAAAAATTATTCTACGATACATCGTAGGTTTCCGGCCTACGATTCTACCCGGCGTGTTCTGACAAACTCCCAATCAGCGTGGTTGTTCATTTGCGCCTCATTTGTCAGCCAATACATTCAAAGTTCATGTTATGAAAACTTTTACTCATCCTGTATGACTCATGCGTTTGAAAATTTCAAAAAGTCGTCCTCCGTATATGGTGTTGCTACATCCGACAAATGTTGTCTAAGTCTACTCATATCACACTTCCTGCTCACTCTTCCAAATGTCTTCCAAGATTGCGTTTTTCTGTAATCACGTAACCCTGCTGTTGAGTCGGAAGTAATAATGCAATCTTAAGCAAACACTTCATGCTTGCATTTACCTGGAATCAATGTGGTATTAACACGTTTAGGGATTCAATTAATCTCTCAGGGATGGGCGATACGCTTGTCTGAACATACGAAGTGAAGTGTGACAAATGGAAACAATGACTCTAGTACGGAGTTTTGTCCCACGAAAATGAGAAATAATAGAAAATGGGGAGAGAGGGGAAAATGGAAGAGAAATTGAACGGTCCAATTTCGTGACATACCCATAGCCAAATAGACCTATAAAATAATGCCGAAAATTAAAGAATGGAATTTGGAAAAGTAAGGTATTACTTCTGTCTCCATTTTCTCCGTCCTTCTTTCTTCTCTCTCTTCTTTTTTTGTCATGTCTCGTGTTTGTGAGGCTTCTCAGTTATGACACTAGTAAAATTCCCTGATGGCTGCCATAATATTAAGAGAGTCTATTTCAGGAACCGTTATAAAATCATAAACGACAAATTATCGTTTTAAGCTGCTTGGGGGGGATAACAAAAGTAGTTAGCTGCGTTAAAAATCAGTAAAAGATCATGCCATATATGACTCCCAGGGTAAGTTCCCAGTAGAGAACAAAAAATACATCTGATCATTATCCTAGTATCCGTCGTTACTCTTTATTGCTTTTCTCGTCATTACTTTCCTCGATCTCCCGTTCAATTTCATTCCTGCAATTAAAAAGACAAGGCGCTAAGGGGGAAAACATAATATCTGAAAACAGTGATAAAATTATTATTCTCCGCTGGGTTGATTTCTTCATCTCCATTAAACGTTATCTTTAACGGCATGTTCTAGCAAGCATTGCTGTAGGGAAAGAGAAAAGATGAGACTATAAAGTTAGATAATATAATCTTAAAGCTGATTTCTATTTACTCTTTCTGTCCGGATATGAATTCAGGTATAGGCAAACTCCTCTCTCCCCCCCCCCCCATAACTCCCCCCCCCCCCCCCCCCCCCAAAAAAAAGCATGCAACAAACGATAAAGATTAACATACTCTCAAAAGACCAAATAAATCGTGGAGAATGCTAAATAACAATAAAATAGTAGGATTTATTATGTATTAATAAAAGTAACAGCAAAAATATGTAATAACGTTTTTTATAAGATCGGGTTTATAATGGGCAATCAAGTAACAATTGTTTTTTTTTTTTTTAAAGGAAGATTTAAAATAAATAATATATGCTGGCAACAAACAGCAGCTATTAGAATTAGGAGCCTGTGACGAAATGGACGACCTCTTCACCACCTGGGTTCACTCCGACAGGATCAGAGACATATTTTGTACTGATTTTCATTTGTGTACTTTTAAAAGTACCAATATCTTCTCATTTTTGGCTAAGGAGCAAGTAGTTTGTATGTTCAAACATTTGTGCCACTCCTTGCTGATAATGTTTATCCCAGCCTGCGAGAAGCAACTAGATAAGATCAGCGCCGGCGTGTTTAGATTAAACTGCTGATAAGCGACTCGTTTGTTAAATGCTGGGCAAATACGGAGTTTTTGCGTACTCGTACGACAGATAACTTCTTCTTCTTCTTCTTCGTACACTCTCAGACGTCCACTTGAATGTTCTCAAAGAAAGCAGTAGTCAGTTTGAGGCTATTTGAATCCCCGTAAAGCTTTTCCACGGAAAGAGCTAGCGTCGGCCATAAGCACTTTCTCTGTACCACATATAAGGGGCAACTTTGAAGCAGATGTTCAGCAGTCAGTTTATCAGTGCCACAGTTACACTGATCGGTAGGTAGTTCCTATCTTTAGCTTGTTGAATAGATGGTATCTCAATCTGTTGTGGCCAGTGCGGAGTCTGAAGATTACCACTTGTTCTCTTCTGTGGAGCTGGTAGTAAGCATCATCCAGTGTGTGCCCTGGATGTTCTACATTCCATTTGTTTCTGTAACTGATTCTGATAAAACTCTTTGCCTCCTCAAAAGGTATGCTTGCATCAGGCTGAGGTAGATGTGAACCTTCTTTTGCCATTCTGTCAGCCTCTTCATTGCCGGCGATATTACAATGAGATGGGATCCATTGGATCACAACACTTTTGAATCGTTGACAAAGTTTGTGGAACACTACTCTGAGATCATCCAGGTCTGTATTATTTTGGCTTTTCAACGTTGCAATTACTGACTGTGCATCAGTAAAGAAAGCAACTTGTCTCTCTGCCGTTTCTTCTGTCAATATAACCTCTGCTGCAGTTTTCAAGGCCTCTGCCTCTGCTCTGAAGTTGCTGGAGAATCGTCCTGTCGCCACTGACAGCCTTTTTTCTGCACCAGTGCTTAAGGTCAGAAAGACATCCCCACCTCCATTTTCTGTTGCATTTGTTGCTGATCCATCTGTGTATGCATGGGTCCAGGTGTTGCGTGGATAATGTTTCTCTATGTATTTTGTCGCTATGGATTTTCTATCTGTTGCAGTTTGGCTCTTTTTACTTTCAATTCCAGGAATGTTTTCTATCATTTTAGGGAAACGATTTTGTTTCCAAACTGGAAGCTTGTGTGCAGTGTAGATGGGTTTAACAGTGGATATTTCATCAATGGATACTGCTCTCATTTGTGATTTGGTTGATTCTACAAAATTACTTCATTTGAGTCTTTGCCTTTTAAGAGCATTTATTCTATGGCACATTGGGTGGTCTGTTAGTCTTTTGAATTTTTCGGCCTGTTGCTGAGCCCTGCAGTCTCTTCTATCTGTCATTGGCTGGAGGCATGTAATCTTTTCGAGTTCTTTTATAGGTGTTGACTTCATGCCTCCCGTTATAATTCTCATTGCTTGATTTTGGAGTCTGCTAATTTTATCGAAGTTTGTCTTAGCTGCTGTTGCCCATGCTGCCATGCCATATTCAAGAACTGGCCTCACTCGCCCTGTGTACAACGTCTTAAGCACTTTCTCATCTGCACCCCAAGTTGTTCCAGCAAGTTTTTTCATAATTGCCATTCTTTGTCTTGCTCTCATTCGATTTCTGTCAACCTGTTTTTTCCAAGTCAGACGGCGATCAAAAATAATGCCTAGGTAGTTCGGATTTTCATTTAAATGAAGATTTACTCCGTTTAGTACTAGTTTGAAGCTCTGAGGTCTAGTTGAGAGGGAAAATACAGTGTAAGTTGTTTTCTCTTCATTAATCTTCATGAGCCATGTTTTGTCCCACTCTTCCAGTGATGTTAGTGCTTGCTGCATCAGAATGTTTGCAGTAGTGATACGTTCTTCAGAGATCCACAACGCTAAGTCATCTGCAAAGGAAGCATTGTGTGCTATTTGTTGAATATTGTCAGTTATGTCATTTATGTATGCAAGGAACAGTGTATGTGACAGGACTCCCCCTTGTGTGACACCCTGCTCTAATATAAACTTTTTACTAGTCTGTGCTTGCAGCTGTACTCTGGCGGTACTATTTTCCAGGTAGTGACCAATCCATTTGTACATTCGCCCACATACACCACTTCTCTGCAGTTTGACTTTCAATCCCTCGTTCCCTACTGTATCGAAAGCTTTTTTTGAAATCTACCCACACCACTAGCATGTGTTTTTTTTCGTGGAAGGCATCTTCGATTTCCTGAGCTATATATGTGATTTGATCCTCTGTGGATCTGTGTTGTCTGAATCCTGCTTGTTGATGGTTTAATAGGTGTTTGCTTTGTCTGGTTGACACATGTGGGCAGACAAGTGTGACATAATCGCTTCCGGGCCGACTTGTTATGACAACATTACTTTCTAATAAAGTAATAAATGCTTACCCATGTTGTCATGTGTGTCTACTGATCTGCCTGTGAGAGTGTATGCAAGGCATCAGATGTACATATATGGTAATACGTGAATCTTTGCTTCAAGCACCTTATTTGCCGTGGAATATTTTTGAAATCATCACACCCTCTCTGCATGATTTGAAATGATTGGATCTTTCTGATTAGATTCATAACAACAATGCTTGGGAAGATAGGAATATAGTCTGACCATTTTCGCAGTTTTATTTCACTGTGAATTTCACGCTCGCAAAGACAACATCAGACCTCGCCAGAATGAAGACTAGGTTCATTATTCCTTTTTTTTTTAAACCGGACCATTTATTGGAGAACCAAATAAGACTTACAATGCACAGGAAATCTCTACATTTTAATAAAGAACACCGGGACTAGGAAACTGAAGAAACACACGGAGTCAGTGTGACGTACGTCTAAGTATGACAAATGAATTTCCCTGACTCGATGGATGACAACAGAATATTGGCCTCTCATAACTTTAGAACCCCTGATCATCTGTTGTAACTTTAACCCGCATGCAGCATTTCCACGAGAATTTTACACGCTGGATCAAAGACAGGCTGATCTTCAGAATTCAACGTGGGGCGGCATACGATCTAAAGAAATCAGGGAACTCCCAACTAACGTAGTTAGCTTCTCGAGAAATTTTTTCGCACTCTCATGCGAGCAGCCTGAGACGAAGAAAATCGGTAGACCGGGGAAAACGGAGGAATCGCTGCGGTTAACACAACGGCGAGGTACCTCGGATTCTGCTCGACTTCAAGAAAAGTGTGAAAATCTAACACGTCCTATTTAAGTTACATTTGAGAAGTATAAATAAAGAACTCCGAAAACTGCATTTTATCGTTCGTTCTGACAGAATCCTAGTTTCACTAGCATAGTCGGATTCCTGCTAGATTTCATCTACCTTCGTTGACTATTGGAGTGTATTCTTTCTGCGCAGACGGTAATTTATACAGTAGCTTCGAGTGATCAGTGGTCTAGTTATTTCAATTTATTTCATTGGATTGTGGTGTAAATTTAACCTTATTAAATAAACCCATTTTCAAAGTTCTAGTGCAAACTAATGTTACAGCTAAAAGTATTTCCTAATACAATTAACGCGTAAATTAATTTTGCAGACGTTAAAAGGAATTATAACCAGTAAAATCCAGTTTAGTTCTGTATAGATAGATGTGCTTTTAATTATTTTAACTCACGGGGAGTTTTCCTGATTTGTTAATTGACGACGCTAATAAAGTAAATAGGCTAACTGTAATTTATCGCGTGTCAGATTATAATATGATTTGTAATGCATTTCTTGTTTTGATTATCTTTCATTCAGAACGATCATTCAACCTGCATCCCAGCAATTATTAATTATATACAGAGTTCTGCCAACTCAATTCGATAACTCCAGTAACATATGAACCTTTTTTAAAGCTAAACTTGTGGCGACCTGTAATGGGCCCCGCTCCTCTGAATTTAACTGAGAATAAAGCCACCCAAGAAACACTTTTAAAATACTAGTTCATATAGTCCTTACAGTAAACTGGAAGCAGAACATATTTTATTCACTGCCCTATTTGTGAAGAAAAAACATAGATCTACCTGAACACTGTCTGTCAAGTATATTCAGTGGATGTTACACACCCCCCGAAGAAGAACTTACCTCAGTGGTTTTTTTAACTTGTGACATTACGGAAAAAGAAAGTTATCTCCACCAGCTGTGCCAATTTTAGGAACCACACCATACCTCACGCCTAGCCAAATGCCTGTGCCATTCATTAGGAACGTTATCTAAACCAACAGTAGCCTTTACGCTTCACCGTCTGGCGATTTTTTGAGACTATTTGTTACCTCGTTAAATCTGGGGCCTGACACGGAAGAAATAAGAGGACCAGTCCATTATTCCACGGTATTAGCTGCTGTGGTAAATAATTCCTAGAGTGACAGAATTCACCATTTTGGTAAGTCTGCGTGTGTGTTTGTGGGATGGCCAGCCCTAGTGTGTTTTTTTGAATGAAAGGAGATTTAATCTTTTCTTTACCCTTTTAATTAGTTCGACCTAGTACTAAGGTGCATTATATTCCTTGTACGGGATTTCTCCTAGCGGGATTGTGTAACTGTGTTCATTCCCCCCTCCCGTAAAATTTGAATGATTAAAGGGAGACATTTGAGAACCCTAGCTTTTCCTCTACCCCCCCCCCCCCCCCCTTTACTGTAACCCCTTGCCTCAGAGTAATAAATTTACCAGTGGTTAAATTGCCTATCTCTGATCCCCCCCCCCCCCCCCCCCTTTCTTGTCTTTTGGACCGGGTCTTGTCTGTTAGTAAATACAAACGGGAAACGGTGGATGGGATATTTCTCCTCAAACCCCCCTTTTCCCTTATCATATTTGTATTCTGTAACCTTTGATTTTTGACTGTAAATGTATAATTATTTGTGACTGCTTTATGATAATAAAGGTATTAATCTTTATTTGTGTTGGTTGTCGGCTGGCCCAAAACTCCAAACATTTCCATCTGTGTAGGTTGTATTCATGTACGTTGTGCGACAGAGTCACCAAATCGGTGAGTGCGCCTGAGCGACTGGAACTGACAAACAATTGTTTGTTCAGAAGAGAGATAGGAATAGTCTGTGAGAAACAGATATTGTCGTAATAAGAGACTGTCCTTGCTCTTCCCAGCGCTTGTGAATCTACTACCTCATTCTCCTAAATCCTTATTCTTACAGAGCCTTCAATATTCCTCTAAACTCTAAAGGGACCAATATCCATCAGCACCCTCTCAGATAAAAATTACGACAATATATGGTTAGCTCGTTCGAGATTCTGAACCTAGTTAAAATAGAGTGTGGTTAATTGTCTTTGTGAAGTAGGGTATAATCTTTAAAAGTAATTACTGCCCCTAGACCAAGCCGTTCAGTATTTGGGCCGACCACACAATAATTATGACAGGTTTGTTTTTTTCCACAGGAGCAGGCAGTTAGTGATTATAAAAGATTTGTCACCTTTGTATTCTCTGGCAGAGGGAATTGAAATTTTTTGGTTATATAATTGCTGGGACTGCGTGATTGTTTTACAATCACTAAAGGTTTTGAAGCGTTTGAGTTGAGCTAAGCTAAAGACGGACTGTTCTGATTTTTAAAAAAATTAGGTTAACTACGTCTCATCTCAAAATTGTCTTCAGGGACGGAGTTTGTTGTTAGAGAATTAACATTTTCTGGGAAAAAAATTTTTTTTTCCTTTTAAATTGTTTTAATATAAATATTTCTCTACTGTTAGTAATAGTAGATTTTTTTTCTAGTGTAACTTACTAATTTAATTGGCATAGTTGCTTGCGTTAAAAGTCTTAAGTGACAATAATAGCGGCGATAAGTTAACACACGAGGTCATTAAGTAAATTGTTTTTACTTTCGTTTTTTCTCGTAGCGGCTTTGAATTTTTTTCCCTTCTTGTTCTTTCGTACTATTCTCTAGTCATACTACATCTTATTCTTTAACAATGGCAGAGGGGATACAGATGAGATCCATCCTGAGGCTGGAAGCGAAAGAGGCAGGCTTAGACGCAGAAGCGGCGAATCTGTTTATCAACCAGGAATTGGAAATATATGACGCACAGCAACAAAGAGCAGAAGCAGAGAGGAAGGAAGAGAAACAAAGAGCAGAAGCTGAGAGGAAGGAAGAAAAAAAGAGAGAGAAGAGAGGGCAGAAGCTAGGAAGAAAGAAGCGGACGATCGTCAATTGGAGCAGAAGAAAATTGAGGCAGAGATGGAAGCTCGCAGGGAAAGAGAGAGAGAGCGAGATTAAGGCTTTAGAGAGTCGGGGCGCCTCTACTCCGAATAACGGAGAGCCGTCTTCGCCCCAGTCTCAGTCAATGGACCTCTCCAGCACTCATTCTGCCCAATTAGCGGCGATGTCTTTTGCTTTAGAATCTTTTCCTAGCCCTAATGAAAAAATTGACAGCTACCTAAAAAAATTCGAAAGGCTCGCGAATCTGTATGGGTTAGAGAGTTACCGCTGGGCACTTAAGCTCTCAACGTCACTAAAAGCTAATGCTTGTGACGTGTACACGAAGCTGGGAACCAACCAACATGATTACGAAATGCTGAAAAAAGCCTTGCTAGAACGGTTTGAGATGACCGCCCGAAAATTCCTGCAAATGTTCAGGAACAGCCGAAAAGAGAGCACGGAAACATTCCCACAATTCTCTTCACGTCTCACGGGCTATTTGACAAAGTGCATTGAATTATCTGACCTACCTCTTACATATGAGGGACTACATGAACTTGTTCTTGTGGAACAGATAAAGGCAACTTTGTCAAACGAAACCCGTAGATTTTTGGCTGAACAGGGCGCAGTCAGGCTTGAGGACATCCTCAATAAGGCCGAACGCTATACCAATGCAATGGCCGAACTTCCCAGCACTAAACGTAAACCCACAGATGAGCCATCTCGAAAACAAAATCTAGAGCAGTCATCCTATTCTTCTAAGTCCTCTCAGAATTATAACCAACGAGAAAATAATACCCAGAGACCTCCCCAGGAAAAATCGAAATTCTACAAAACCCGATACCCCCTCAACAACAATTCTGATCAACCCACCAAGCCTACGTGGCAGCGCGGCCACCAAGGTCAAGGAAAAGGAAAGACCCCTACACCAGGAACGTCTGATCAGGGCAAACAAACCGGGCCTAACCGCGTTGGTTGTTTGCATACAGCCTCGAAAGGTAGAGTCAATGTCAGTGATTCTCAACCTGAGGGGGACCGACCCTCAACTCGAGGAACTGTAATTTTGAATGGTACCTCAACTACTTGTCTCTTTGACACTGGACTAAGCTTTAGTTGTATTGTCGCTAGGCACCTAGTCAAACCAGGTCAGGAGACAGAGGAAACCGTCAAACTTAGTGGAGTTTTCACGAGTGATGCACCCAGGACGCTTCCTATCGCACTGGTAGAAATATACTCTGATTTTGTCAGAGGTGTTATTAAAGCGGCCATAATGGATGATCCGATCTACCCAGTTATCCTAGGATGTAGATATGTGTTTATTGGGAGACCAAAGGAGCCGATTGTGGCAGCGGTAACCACAAGAGGGCAAGCCAAGCAAGAGAGGGAGCCTGCGCCAAATTTGTTGCCGAATGAACTGAAGGAGGCGCAACAAAAGGACCCTACTCTGGAGTCCTGCTTTAAAAGACTGCCCATGGCTAAGGACCCCAGACACAACGGAGACATCTTTTCTAAGGATGGCGTATTGTATCGTAGAACGGGCAACCCGGACACGGGGAATAACCAGCTCCTAGTACCGACGCAGTACCGAAGCCAGATCTTAGAGATGGGGCACTCTCTTCCCTTTAGCGGACATATGGGACAAAACGCCACTATTCAGCGAATAAAAACCCACTATTGGTGGCCAGGAATGAACTCTGACATTATCAGGTATGTGAAATCCTGCGCCCAGTGCCAACGGGTAGCACCCAAGCACTTGACACCCCCAGTACCCATGGGGCAAATGCCAATAGTAGGGACTCTATTTGAACGGGTTGCTGTCGACATCATTGGACCCCTGGAAAGGACCAAAAGAAGGAACAGGTTCATCCTGACCTTAGTCGACACTTGCACAATGTGGGCCGAAGCTGTACCGCTACCATGCATAAATTCCAAGCATGTCGCAGAAGCCCTCGTGCAAATCTTTACACGGTTGGGATTCCCTCAACAAGTTTTGACGGACAATGGATCCCAATTCCGTAGCCTGTTAATGGAGGAGATCTTTAAGATCTTGAGGGCCAAACATATCCACACAAGTCCCTATCATCCGGCCGGAAATGGGCTCGTGGAACGTTTTAACAGCACCCTCATCACCATGTTACGTAAGCTGGGTCAGGAGAAACCAGAAGACTGGGACATATATATATCGGCCGCCTTATTCGCCTACAAATATGATAAGGGAAGAGGGGGGTTTGAGGAGAAATATCCCATCCACCGTTTCCCGTTTGTATTTACTAACAGACAAGACCCGGTCCAAAAGACAAGAAAGGGGGGGGGGATCAGAGATAGGCAATTTAACCCACTGGTAAATTTATTATATATATATATTACCATGTGAATTTTAATGTGTAAATATTGCTACAGGACGCACAAGTCATGTGAGGCTGGCAACATCAGTATGATTCATGAACCACCACTGCACGGGCTGGTGATTGCTTTACTGCTAGTTTTGTAAAGAGAACTAAAAGCATAAAGTAGTTCCAGGTTCCCTATGGAGCAGGGAGGGAAAGATGAAAGGTGATGTACATTCTAAATATAATACTTACATTTTCAAAGCAGTGTAAATGTCCCTATAAACATATTCACTGTAAAATTAATGTAAGTTTTCAAGCTTAAACCAGTGTAAATGACTATGTGAAAATATTCATTTTAAAGTAATTGACAAAATTAGTGGTTTTAGAGATGACATATTAACAGACTAGCAAGTGGTAGCTAAATTGTTAAGCAAGTCTTGGAAACCTTTTGATTACTTTTTTAAAACAGCAATAATTTGTTTATTTGATGAATAAAGACATCAGTTGTTACTCAAAGTGCAGACTTCTTAAGTCGTAGTACTAAAATCAAAACTATAAGAATTAAATTTATTAATAACATAACACGAGTAAATGATCCACACGAATATCTTTTAGCATATTATTATGTGGGACTACGAATAGCAAAATTATATCAGTTTAACAACACAGGACCGCATTATTTTGGAATCGTACCAAATTTTTACAAACAGCGCGTTAGATACATACAAGGAAAGGAAACGATAATACACCGAACAACCAAAGAGATATATAAATATTTAGTGTTAGCACAAGAACATTCTTTGTATCACAGAATAAAGAGAAGGTACCAAACAACTTCAACAAGCATGGACAAGTCAAATACAGAATATAAATCAACTCAGTCCCCCAAGACAGAAGAAGGTCCTCTGGAAAGGAGGCGCATGAAGCAACCCAGAGAAAGCCGAAAGGAGTCTGGGTTGCCGAATAACCTTTTTTCGTCTAAGAAAATCTCCAGGATTGACACATGGAATGTTCGCACTCTGTGGGAACATGGGAAAACTGCACAGGTTGCAGCAGAATAGACAAATTACAGGAATGATATCCTGGGTCTCTGCGAGAAACGGTGGAAGGGCTTAGAGAGGAGATTGATCACAGGAAAAATGATGTTGTCCTCAGGACATGAGGAGGAAAGAGCCCACCACAGTGAAGGGGTGGCTCTAATGCCAGCCGATAGGATTTACCATCATCATCATTTTTACATATTGTAACATTTGTCTTAGCAACCAGATGCTTCACAATACGGGAATTATTTTTCTCCTTTTTCAACTGTGAACGTCCAGAGCACGTCTTTCTTCAGTAAATATTCGCGGTGACACTTGTTTTCATCCAGGGAAAATTAAACCACCAAATTTGGCGTCCACCTTGTAATTATTATTCGATATATAGGCGGGACTAGGGCCATATTTGGCCAACCCACCTGACAGTACAGGTTCAGGAACTATTGTAATTTTTTTCAAGGGATATCAACACCACGAGTGTGCGAGATTGTTTGTGGCCACGTATGAGAGAGAGAGAGAGAGAGAGAGAGAGAGAGAGAGAGAGAGAGAGAGAATATTTTCTTTTGTTACAATCATAGTACTAACTTCTCTTTTTTATTTCGCTAAAATTGGGTACTTTACTGAGTAGTAATTTAGTGGGAACTTGTTTTTCACAGTCTATTCTGTAACCTAGGATTAATCTTTGACCTTTGGTTTATTAACTTCTTTTGGGATTCTTTCTCAACAAGGGGGAGGGCACTTATTCGGTTATTTTCATATGTCTGTAAACACGATTTATTGATTTCAATATATGTTTTGATGTTGTAAAAGTTTAATGATAATTAACAACAAAAAGAACTATATTTTGTGTGCTGGTCAGACCCATACCCAATTAACCATAGTTTTTCACGTTTGTGTGTCTTGTTTTCACATAATTGTGTGTGGGTGTGTTTAGTTTAACTTATATTTCTAGATATAAGGGGTGCAAGGTTGTCTGACACTAAAATATGGTCGTATAGATAGACTGGACTAGAGAAACTATTCAGTTCAGAGACAAATCTTCTCATTAACTATTAACTCCTGAAAACTATTTCTTACACCTCTATTCTCACATATTTACCACTATCACCTCTGCTCAGATGGGACCATAAATATCTTCTAACCTATCTAAAAATTTACGACACTTGGGACCAACCTAGGCGAAGTTCTGGAACAGGGTTGCCATAGGAAACTTGTGAAAAAAAAGCCAAACACCGTCACACAAAAATGCCCCCAAAAAAGGCAAACACCTTTTTAATAAGCCTACAGGAGCCGCGCTAGCGTAGTGGTTACAACACCGCTCTGGCGACCGGGTGATTCAGGATCAATCCCGGGCGACGGCATTTGAGGATTTTTCGTCGACCGGGAATTGGACTGGATTAAGTCGAGACCTGGCGAGTACATTTGAAGGAGTGTCATCGACCAGGGATTGGCGGCTCCTGAGCCGACCCAGCTCTAATGGGTACCTCCGAAATCGGCGAGTATCTGCCTGAATGGCGAGGGACACCTGTCTCTGTACAAGAAAAGGGATACTCACGTAAAATCAATGTCAGGTTAGACATTAACAATAACCTGAGATTTCGCCTCGAGTATTAGCAGACGTAGGGAAAAAAAAAAAAAAAGCCTACAAAAAGAAACTATTTAAATAGATTATTCATACTCACATCACAAAAAAAGCTTCAGATCGAGGTCATCAATGACATCCCTGCTGGAACCTTCGCCATGTACTTTGTCAGAAGTTTGGTGTTTTAACATTTTTAACGATGCAGTGAAGTCCTTACAACATTTATTCGAAAACAACAGTTAGGCTCTGATACTTACAATAGTGTCACGCAGATGCAGCTGCATTCTGTGTCTTGCTTTTATCTTAACTGATGGTACAAGAGAGAAAATCCTCTCATCTACAGCATTACTCACTGTGGTTATTAGACACGTAAGGGCACATGCGGCAAGCTCTATAAATTCTTATGTTGGAGTACACCAATCCAAAACTGTTCACTTTCTCTGGTGAGTCCATCTTTCTTAAATTGTGGATCTTCTCTCCAATCATCAACATTTATTTTTCTGTATTGCTCTTCTAATGTGACGATGTTGTTTTCTGCAATGTGTATACAAGGTAACTCTGAGAATGGGGGCCTTGAAGCCTTGTTCAAAATTATCACAGGGCCCATTTTTACAGGCCTTGAAAAGTATGTCTGGCTGAAAAAAGTTTACGTCTAACTTGACTGAGAGATTCTTCTTGCATCTTTATATATATATATATATATATATATATATATATATATATATATATATATATATATATATATATATATATATATATATATATATATATATATATATATATATATATATATATATATATATATATATATATAATCGAATTTCTGTCTGTCTGTTACCTCATAACTCGAGAACCGCTGAACCGATTTTGAAGCGGTTTGCTTCAGCGTATTGGACATTTCTTCAGAAAGGTTTTAAGCCATCATCAAGGTGCAAATTCAGGAGGCTGAGCAGTGAATTTTTCTTCACTCTATTCATTCTTGTCTCAACGGACAAGGGACGTACAAACTTTACCGTTTCTTGGGTTAACGGCCATAGCTTACAAACTTTAAGTCATACATTTTTATCATTTTTCGTTAAATTTAGAAGAATTGCGTTGGTTCATGTTATGTAAGTTTTCTAAACCAGGATTCCTGACAAGGAAACTTTGAATAATACTCAGCTTTGTAGAGTTCTTACTTAAATAAACAAGTTTGTTGCAACTGTTATGCAAATTTTTAAAATCAGGATTCCTGAAAAGGAAAGTTTAATTAATACTCAGTTATGTAGAGTTTTTACTACCAATTTCGCCTACACAGAAGCCTTCATTTAAATTATTTGTGCAGGATTCCTGACAAGGAAAGTTTGATTAATTCTCAGCTATGTAGAGGTTTTTCAACCAATGTCGTGCACACATAAGCCTTCATGTAAATTATTTGTGCTAGAAGAGTTGTGTATGTTCTAGAGAATTTGTGTATGTTCTGACATAATAATTGGTTAGCGATTCATTTGGAAATCGAGAAAAGGCAAGTAGCTTTAGTTTTTTTTTTCAGTTACTTTCTGCTGGGGAATATTAGCTACCTACCTACCTAATAATTTTCACTGTTCATTATTAAGTTTATTTACTACTTAATAAGTTTACTACTTAATCATTTTCAGTTTTCCTTTCATTTCTTTGTTATGTTTTTGTCTTTAATTATATCGTAGACAAGGTTTGTGTACCTCTTTTAAAAACACTTAGGTATTTTTTTTATTTTGGGATCATTTTTAGGCATTGTAATCCCACTTTTCGGAAATAGTAGGTTTCCTTTTCTTAAGATCTTTTTAACAGATAGGTGTATTTACTCTTAGTTAGGTGCTTTAATTTAATTTCATTTTTGCTTTACTCTACACCTATCACATCGTCCAACAGAACTTCATCACTTGGGAGACTTAGCAACAGAGCAAAGAGAATGAGAATGAGAAGGGAAGTTTTGGTTTTTGAATGAAATAATGACTTTATTTTATTTAGTACTATTCTCCTTCCTTTTTATGTTGAAGTATGCATGTGAAACTACACGTGTGTGCTTTTATATGTAGTGAACCCCTTACAACATTATTTTATACAGGAAAGGGCATTAGTAGGGTTCGTGCATACATTTCAATACATAATAGCGTGTGTGTGGAGGTACGTATGTGCATGAATAAACATGTATGTATGTGCGTGTATGTATATATAAGTAGTACATAATGGAGGAAACAAGGCTTATTGTGGCGGCGCGCTGTGGCGGCGCGTGACTTTTATATAAGGAAAATGTGGCGGCGCACTGTGGCGGCACGGCACACAGTGACACAGTTTTATATAGTAGACAATATTTATGTTACAAAATAGTTATACGATATATTTAGACAACAGTTAGACATATATTACAACACTTATATAAAAGAAAAAACAATAGATACATTTTATATATTTATTGACAAAGAATGGTCTATGGGTGACGTAACGTCTCTTTCGTGTACGCCTAGGAGGTCTCAGTCGGTGTAGAGGCCACAAACATTGGTGACTACATCTTGTAAATGTCTAGCGTTGTAGTTAAATGTCGTTTAGAGATTCTGGTTATAAAATTAACCAGGTCCGGGTGTGTAGGCGTGTTGAAGGACTTTCGTGTGTGGTTACTGGTTGTGTTGCTTGAATTCTGATCGTGCTAATATTCGTACGCGAATGGGGTGAACCTCATTTTTGGTTTGTCGTAATGCCTGAACTTGGCATCAAGATGTAAACAACTGTTCATCTTATTAACTCAGCAACTTGATATAAAATACATAATTCAGAAGGTTGAATGGTGTAACGTGATTCAACGAATAATGCCTCCGGTTCGAGTCCTTCACAATTTAATATGGATTACACACATAAATAAACAGTTCAATTCACACATGAGGTACATGCATCATCAATCAATAGCGTAGACTGCTGTTTTACGTGTCAATGTCCGTTTAAGGATACAATGCAGTAATTGTCGTCAGAACATCACAGCTATGTGCACGCGCAGCTAGACATGGCTACCTGCCGACAGTGAGACTGTGAGTCTAATTACTTCGTATAAAGTAGACGATTATCTTTCTCCTTCCAAGGATTTAGTTAATCACTAACCTCCATAAGTTTCCTCTCATGTAGAGTTCTAGGACTGACCCTGGTCCATCATAAATGCACATATAAATGGCTATATCATGCCATTGAATTGGAAGGTTAACAAAACGCAGCTATTCAGCTTGGCGGTCAAGTAACAAAGGTAGCGTCTCCTAGTTACCGACTGTGTCCCAAACAACGCTAGACACGTCATAATCGATCGTGTATGGAGCGTTCAATAATTGAAACATCTATCGCAATATATTAAATGTCTTAACCTTTACATTTGCACGTCCGCTAACCTTTAGCAGACGGCGTTAATATCATATACCGTAACAATTCCCTGTACACCGGGAAAAAAAAAATCGATAGATTTTTTTTCAAGATCTATCCGACTTAACAATTTTTCAAAAAAAAAAATTTAATACAATCGTGACATATGGCCGACGATGTTCTGAGTAGAACCGTGTCGCGGTCATGTCAACTAACTATTTGTCATAGTCATCTAACATTAATCACATTATATATCAATATTATACATATTATTATATCAACTAAATAAAATGTCCAATGTTAATAGTGAATGATAGAATTAAATTAAAGTAAAGTCTGTCGTATTAGTATGTCATATAGGAATTAATTTGACTAATTAAAATTAAATTAATTAATTAAACAGAGTTAAATTATTAAGATTCTAATGTAACGCGATGTTATGAGAGAAGAAAAGACAAAATAAGTGAGAAGAAATAGAAAGAAATTCGAATATAAGTTTAACTTAATTAGGTGTGTTAAGTGTTAGTGAATAATAACTATCTAATTTAACTAACTAAATAACGTATAGGTACATTAAAAAAAAAATATTAATCTAATACTTGTGTGAGATTTATTTTCTCTTTTCATAATTTCTTCTTTTTATATTTCGTTCTCTTTTTTTGTTCTTTCATTTCATTTTTTTCTCACATTTCATTTTATTGATAATAATTCAATTAAGAAGTTAAGTTAACTAATTAATTAGTATAGTATATGATGATCCATCCGTAGTCTTGATCCTGATGAATTCTTTTAGGCAAAAATGTTCAAACGTTTACGTTGGAAAGAAATGTCATTTATCCCAGCATCCAAGAATTAAGTGCACATAGGATAATAAGTTCGACTTGTCGTCAGATATTGTTCCATGATTGTTCAACGAATATTCATATATCGTGTATGGACGTTAGACGAAGTTTCAATGTCAATATGTATACCTTGATTGTCTTTAGTTCAATTCTGTGATGCATATAGTGTTTATAAATATTAAATTGAAGGCAAGGTTAGTTCCCTTATAGTTGATACTTCGTTATATCCAATGTAGTGATGATTGACGTGTTTTAGGGATGTCAATGTTGATCATTCGTCGTCAATAGGATTACGTGACAACGCATCCGCCACAATATTTTCAGTGCCAGGAATATGTTCAATGGAGAATTCAAATGGCTGTAGGATGATTGCATATCTGGCGAGTTTTTGGCTCTTGTGGTTAGATCGACGCAAAGATGCTACAGCACGTTGGTCAGTTTGGATGGTGAATGGAGCACCAAGCAAAAACTTTTCAAGTTTAGTTATTGCCCATATAACTGACAAAAGTTCCTTGTCCACTGTGGAATACTTTGTTTCTACCGGCTTTAGCTTTCTTGAAATATATAAGGTAGGATGTAGAACGCCATCATGGTTCTGGAGCAGGCATGCACCAATGCCGTAGTTACTAGCATCTGTTCGTAAGAAAAATCTTTTGGAAGCATCGGGAAGTCTTAAAATTGGTTCATGCGAGAACAAATTTATAATTTTGTTGAAAGTTTCATTGCATATACCAGTCCATGTCACCTTCACCGGCATGTCTTTTTTTAACAATGAAGACAATACAGCCGTGATGGATGACAAGTTTGGTATGAATCTACTGTAATATTGAACAAGTCCTAACAAACTCCTGACCTGTTTCTTCGTCTGAGGAACTGCTATGTTTAGAATTTTGGAGACTGTACTAGGTAACGTTCGGATATATCCCGATCCAATGATATGTCCCAAAAAGGTTATCTCATTACACGCGATCTGCACCTTTGTAGGTTTAGCAGTTAGATGATAATTCCTTAGAGTGTCGAAAACATATCTAAGTCCCGAAACATGTTCCTCAAACGACGAACTAAACAAGCATATGTCGTCAATATATGTAATAACGTCTGGTCTACCTGATAAAATTTGTCGCATCAGGCGAATGAAGGTAGCTGGCGCATTAACAAGCCCAAAAGGCATCACATTCCACTGGTATAGACCTTGTGGAGTGGAAAATGCGGTGTAGTACTTAGCCTTTTCGGTCAGTGGTATCTGCCAATAACCTTTAGTTAAGTCTATCTTACTAAATATAGTTGCGTTGGATAGACGTGGCAGTAAGTCGTCGATAAGTGGATGTGGTTCGCTGTCAACTATAGTCTTAGCATTTAATTTTCTATAGTCAACACATAGTCTGATGTTATTGTCCTTCTTCCGGACAATCACTAATGGAGAAGAGAATGGCGAATTACTAGTCTCAATGATTCCCAGAGACAACATCTGTTCAAGTTCCTTAGTAGTTTTAGCAAGGAAATGTAAAGGAACCGAATAGGGATGTACACGAATAGGTGTATCATCATTGAGAGTAATGTCATGACTGATAGCCGATGTGCGACCCGGGACGTCGGTCAACACATCTGGATAAGATTGTAATAGATTAGCAATCTGTAGACGCTGTTGCGGTGTAACCGTTGAAGAGATGGTTACATCCCGCCAAGATTCAGTAGGTTGAACTACTGGTACCGGCAACGGTAACTGTACCTCAGGAAAAGAAGATTCTTCTTCCTGGATGACGGATAAGTTGGAATAATAACAAGTAGATACTGTGTTGTCATCTAGTTCATGAAAAAATTGACTGTAAGTGTTCAGGACGTGTATGAAATTGCTTGAGCATGTTAATATGAAATATCTTTTTGTGTCCCTTGATATCTAAGACGTAATCAACGTCGGAAATTTTATCAATGACTTTGTAAGGACCATTCCAAGATATCAATAATTTATTGTTATTGTGAGGAAGTAACACATAAGCCTCATCGCCTGGGAATAATTGGCGTAATCGTCGAGACCTATTTTGTAGAGATCGAGCCTTAGCTTTTGCAGCCTCAGAAGAAGCTGTTGCCAACTGGCAAGACTCAATAATGTTCTTCCGAAGATTAATCACATACTCGTAAGATGACTGAGTGTCCTGAGTCATCTCCTCGTCAATTAATAAGTCTTTTATTAGTCCCATAGGACCTCTTGGGGAGCACCAAAAACTAATTCAAAGGGAGAGAAGCCAGTTTGTTCATGCGGTACCTCCCGATAAGCAAATAGAACAGCTGGGAGTGCTCTGTCCCAGTCATGAGGGTGCTTAGCAGTAACCTTATGTAGTAGTTGTTTAAGTGTACGGTTAAGTCTTTCAACCGCACCATTACTCATAGGATGATAAATACTACTTAAATTCCTATCAATGTTCCAAGTTTTCATGACTTCCTTCATGGTGTCAGATATGAACTGTGACCCATGGTTTGATAAAAGTTTTCTAGGAAACCCTATTCTAGAAAAGATGAGATGTAGTGCATCAGCTACATCTGTGGTAGTGGTGGTTTTTAATGGGATAGCTTCTGGCCATCGTGTGCACAAATCAATGCACGTAAGGACGAATCTATGTCCTCTGGCCGATGGTAGCAATGGACCAATAATATCTATGGCCATCTTGTCAAACGGTCTTACTGAGATATCGCAAGCCTGAATAGGCGCCGTGTGAAAAGC
This sequence comes from Oreohelix idahoensis, assembly GCA_024509875.1. NCBI lineage: Eukaryota > Metazoa > Mollusca > Gastropoda > Stylommatophora > Oreohelicidae > Oreohelix > Oreohelix idahoensis. The sequence continues at coordinate 213,482 of JAMPIV010008963.1, read as the reverse complement.
TCCACGTGCTTTCACTTCTTGGCATGTAGTACAGGAACGTACATACTGTGAAATATCTCTTGACACTCCTGGCCAAAAGAATGAAGACAGTACTCGAGATCGTGTTCGAGTATATCCCATATGTCCAGCACAATGTGAGTCATGTGCATGTTGAAGAATGTACCGTCTAAAAGTATACGGGACCATAACTTGTTGTTTCATTTGTGATTTGTCATGAAAACATCTAATCAATATGTCATTTTTAATAACAAACCAATGTTTGTTATTATTACCTGAGGATAGATTGTCAACTTTATCAACCAGCTTAAAAATTTTTTTTAAAGATTTATCCTCTTTTTGTTTGGTTGCAAATGTTTCCCTGTCAATAGGTGAATTGACTACAAACTCCTCTTGGTTGTCTGCATCCATCTTATTATCACTAAATTTCTCAATGAGTTGAGTCTGCGCTCTAGTCGTCACGGCGTTTCCAGTGCATAGGTTATGTTTCTCCCATTCTATGATCTCATCTGGAGTACAATCTTTACTACCGTGTATACGACCAACCATCAGATCAGCTATAGGCTTTTTTAGCATACATACTTTTACATTCCCTGTGAAAAAGGGTGTTCTAATATGAACAATAGCTGTGGGGTAAAACTCAATAGTTCCACCAAATGTCATGCAGCGTACATATTCTCCTGTCGCACAGCTAGGATGTACCAGCGACTGACGTATACCAATCGTCGTGGATCCTGAATCCCTCAGCACTGAGACGACGGATCCATTAACTAATCCCCTGTTAAAAATTAGTAAGCCTGTTCCATCGTTGACTGCAAGACCTACCTGTGGTATAATATGTCCGCAGTTAAGCACTGTTTCTTTCGCCTTCTGAAAAATAAGATTGCATTGTTGGCAACTATTTGCCACATTATAATTAATAGCAAAACATGCAGCAGAAGACTGTGTTGTATTATTGTCAAGTGGGACCTGAGCTATAGGGGTAGTATTATTTGTAACTGCCGCCCCTGTATTATGGTTGTAATGAGATGATCCCCGAGAATGAGATCGATTCCGAGTATAATTGTTAGAATTATCTCGTCGTCCTCTATAGTAACTATTATCTCGATGTCTCGAGCCATGATTATTACCATTCCAGTTATTGTTATTATTGGGAGTATGTGATCGATTATAATTAGTGTTATGTTGACCATTGTGGTAGTTTGTTTGAGGTGAATAATTTCTATCTCGTGATCTACCTCTGTTGAACTCATTTTTATTGTTGAAATCATTATTATGTCCCTTCTGAAAGTTAACATTGTGATTTCTTTGGAACCTACTTCTGTCTACACTGTGATGTCTTTGTTTGTTATTATGATTGTAGGCCATATTAGACGCCACAGGTAGAGGTTCTCTTAATGAGGAGTTAGAAATGGTTGCATTCGGATGTGCCGAACAGTAGTTTAAAGAAATTTTTTCTAACTCGTCGATAGTACCTGGTTTACGCTCCTGCAAATATGCAAAAAATGGCTGGCTAATCGAAGATAATACCTTATCCCGTAGTAGTAAATCAACTAATTTGTCGTATGATTTGTTGACTTCTGCCAGTTCAACCCATCTATTAAATGTATTGCGTATGTTCGCAATGAATCCTGCAAAATCTTTTGGAGATTCAGGTAAAATTTCCTTAAATTTCAACCTACAGTGTTCCTCGTCCAGGTGAAACCTTCGTAAAAGCAAGGACTTAATAGCACCGTAGTTATTTGCTATTGATGGGTCAGCATTTTGAGAAGCTGTCAATGGTTCTCCAACCAAGAATTCATTTAACTTGAGTACCCATGACTCTTCAGGCAAATGATTTGTTTTGCAAGTCTGTTCAAAACGTGACAGGAACGATGAAAGGTCGTCCACGTTTAAGTTGAGAGTGGGTAATTTAAAGTTGTAGAAATGTTTAGTTTGGCTGGATGACGATCCATTTTGTGCGTTATTATTCTGGTTTGCATCAGCACTTTGTGCTTGTAATCTTGCTGTCTCCAATTTAATACGCGCCAATTCCATTTCTTGTTGTAAAATAATTTCCTCTCGTTTCAATTTATTCTCTTCTTCCTGTTGAGCAATTTCTCTTAATCTATTTTCCTTGGCAATTTGCTTCATCTCACGTTCCTCCTCCTCTTTCTTTAATGCAACCTTTTGTTCCTCTATTTCTGCTTTATGTTTTTCCAGTTCTGCCTCAGCAAACTGACGAAGTTCTTGAGATTTATAACCATATTCTTTACCAATTTTAACGAAGTGGTCTATAGTAAGCATTTTGACTTTTATATGGTAAGTAATTATTGGTAATTACTGATTAAAATAGTCAATAGTAGCTTCAGAGTAATTATTATACTTACTCAACTTAGGAATATTCAATATAAATAATCACAATAGTACTGAACTCTTATGTCTAAGTTCAACTAATAGACAATATTTTGTAACAATATTGTATCTAAATAATAACTATATCATAAATAGTTATGATATCTGTTAAATATAATGTAATTACATCACACAATTAATCTCAATATCCAATAATGTTGGGTATGATTCCTAGTAATTATATTGTTCAATGTACTAAGTCACTCTCTTAGTACCAGAAAAGTATATTAAATAATATACAATGGGTCTATTACCTCAAAGGTAGACTATAAGATTATTTAATTTGGTCAATATGTATATATTATATTATTATGCCCTAGGCATCTCTTATAAATTGTAGTGCTAATTTCTTGGACTATCACTGCATAATTATGCAATGTCCCATATTAACCTTAAATGTCAGAAAAAATTAATTAAATTAAATTACAAGTGTATTATTGAATATAATGTTATAGTATTAATGTAGTATATAATATATATCATGAGTACAAACAAAACAATGATGCAACTAAAGGGTACAAACAATGTCAAGACGCAAACAAGACATTTTCACAATTAAAAATGAATTTATGAACTAAATAAAACAAGCGGAAGTGTCACACGGAAAACGAAGGGTCAAAGATTGACCCGAGGTCAACTGAATATGCAAAGTACACAAAAAAAATGACTGCAAAAAATGATGACATCACAGGACTCATAACGGACGAATATTTAATAATCATAAAATAAATTGATAGTAAGAGTAGACTGGACGAAATAGTTAACGAACATGATACAAAACTGAATAAAATTGTGAACTAAGTACGAATAAAATACACTAGTTATCTACGGAACGGCACAGCTAACACAAATCGTCAGACGACAGCAGATTTGGACAGGTAGTCCAATGGCAAACCTCAATGGGGCTTCCAAAAGTGCAATCGTTTAACTGCCCTAAGACCGACTGAAATCTAGGTGGTCAGCTGTTCGCGACATTCCCCAGAGATTTCAGTTCCCTCCAACCGGCCCGCTAATTAACAACACATTAAAACAACCCAAAAAATACATGAAACACATTCAGAAAAGACATGCCTATGCAGGCAAAAGGCATGGACTCAGTATTACTGTTTGCAATGACGACAGTATTAAAACAACTAGACTTATCTTTTCCGTTGCTTAGATCAGTGCTAGAGGTCGTCAACAGCTAGGCTAATGCCCCTGACTGTCTGCTCCTGTAGTCCATATCGTGTGTTTGCTTCAATGGCTCATGTTTCCCCTGGTTAGACTTAGAAACGGCTTTGGTTTTCTCCGACAGTTCACCTACACGACTTTCGGTGACGTCACGTTGTTAGGCATTATAATGAGTACTGCGTCATCTTCGACTGGATCATGTGATCGAAAATTGATCGTAAATATTTGTGGTTAACATGTGCGTAAGGAACAGAAGTTTGTTTCTTTTTTCTGTCGTTCCCCGCATTCGGCCGCCATTTTTGTTGAAGGACTTTTGTGTGTGGTTACTGGTTGTGTTGCTTGAATTCTGATCGTGCTAATATTCGTACGCGAATGGGGTGAACCTCATTTTTGGTTTGTCGTAATGCCTGAACTTGGCATCAAGATGTAAACAACTGTTCATCTTATTAACTCAGCAACTTGATATAAAATACATAATTCAGAAGGTTGAATGGTGTAACGTGATTCAACGAATAATGCCTCCGGTTTGAGTCCTTCACAATTTAATATGGATTACACACATACATAAACAGTTCAATTCACACATGAGGTACATGCATCATCAATCAATAGCGTAGACTGCTGTTTTACGTGTCAATGTCCGTTTAAGGATACAATGCAGTAATTGTCGTCAGAACATCACAGCTATATGCACGCGCAGCTAGACATGGCTACCTGCCGACAGTGAGACTGTGAGTCTAATTACTTCGTATAAAGTAGACGATTATCTTTCTCCTTCCAAGGATTTAGTTAATCACTAACCTCCATAAGTTTCCTCTCATGTAGAGTTCTAGGACTGACCCTGGTTCATCATAAATGCACATATAAATGGCTATATCATGCCATTGAATTGGAAGGTTAACAAAACGCAGCTATTCAGCTTGGCGGTCAAGTAACAAAGGTAGCGTCTCCTAGTTACCGACTGTGTCCCAAACAACGCTAGACACGTCATAATCGATCGTGTATGGAGCGTTCAATAATTGAAACATCTATCGCAATATATTAAATGTCTTAACCTTTACATTTGCACGTCCGCTAACCTTTAGCAGACGGCGTTAATATCATGTACCGTAACAAGGCGGTAGTCCGAAAGAATCAAAATATTCAAAAGTTCCAAGTCCATTATAATATAGAGCGACATAATGGTCACCGGGGCGGTAGCTAGGGTCAGTGTTGATGACGAAAGCAGCCATCTGACTCGGATCGATACGTAGAAGTAATTGGTCACGAGCTAAAACTTTAACGAGTCCAGTTCGTTTAACGAATATATCCGACAGGAGGATGGTTCGTATCTCATCTGTATTCATCGTTTAAGTGGTGTAGTCTGTCAAAACTTGGCGCGATTTCAAGATCTCCAAGATCGAGTCTTGCTCGGCGTAGACGAGGACCTGTAATGGTTTGGGTGTGACCTCGGAGAATTTAAGTTCTATGGAGACAGGGCCCGACTTGGCCATCTCAAACTGGTAACCGTCCAGTAGACTGGGGGTGAGGTCAAAGGCGTATAAGGCGTATCCATTCTTAAAATGTCTATACTCGAGGTCGTTGCCGGCGTCTTTGCCAACCAGTCACATAGCTAGATTCGTCCCGAAGAAGGCTCTCACGTACTGGTTGTGCTCATAATCCATCGACAAAGGCTTGCCACTGACTGTTCTGCCATCCGCGCTGACATTTAAATATATCAGACCAAAAGCAGCGAAATTGAAAGGATTAGACGTATACGACCCATTAAAAGCGGTCGAAGTGACTAGGCCAATCACGATCCGTGTAGGTGTTTGACTGAGAAATAGATTATCCTGCATGTGCGATAGCCTACCTCTAGGGATAGAGAAAGTTTTTAGCACAACTCGTTTCAAGGGGTACTTGGCATTACCCCGCAACAAGGGTTTCTCGTGGGCTAGAGAGACGGCGGGGTATAATTTGGCTTTCCGGACAACCAGGGCCGCATAAGTTATAATAGATTTATAACCACCGGTGAGGTCGTGTCCCAGTACGTTGAAGGCATCTTTAGACGGCGTGAGTTTTACTTTAACTGTCACACCATTTAACATGTAGCGATCTTGGGCGAAGATATCTGAATGTAAACGACCCATCATATCAATGTCCTGAGAACCAGCCGCTATATGTCGACGCAGTCTTAGCCCGTTGTTATTGTCACCAATTGTTTCTGTAATAAAATTTGGCGTGTCTTTGTAAAACAGAGCCGCTGTCAGATGGCCTCGTTTGGCTTCCTCCCCGTAATTCAACATGGCTTCCAGGTAAGCTCTATAAGGGTAGGTGTTCTCGCTGGGTGTAATCAGCGTGTCGTTCAGGGAAACGTCGACTTGGGAGAATAAACTGTGCAGGTAATAGTTGATCGGGGCCACCTCTGCGTCAGCGGGTAATGCGCCGCCATTAGCTAACGTAATTTTGGCGCGCACGTGCAGAAAAGTATTGAACAAATCTAGATATTCTTCGCCGTTTCCCGATATTACAAATTCCACCGCGGCTCCGGGGGCTAAGGCAGCCAACGGGTGTATCTCCACAAATTGACCCTCTTCTACGTCTGTCTGCGTTGGTGGTACGCTAAACAAATCTAGACCACTGTGAAGACATTCGCACGAGCTGGGGGGAATAAGCGCCATCATTCAAATATATCAGATTACCGTCGCTTCTTCTGGTGGGAATGAGTAGGACGAGCTAGGTTACTCCGTTTTATTCGTTTCGGCTCGCCAGGTGGGGCAGCTCTCGTTTTTCTTTTTCTGCTAAGACCGCTACCCGATTGGTTAGTGGTGAGGTGATCAACCGCTACCTGTAATAAACGCTGACCCGATTCTTTGGCTCGTTCACGAAATGACTCACCAATATTTCTACCGGCTAATGCATCGCTCGCGACCTGTAGACCGGTGCCAAGTCCTTCTCTGAGTAAAGCTTTGCCTCCAGTTTTTAACCACGGGAGAACCATGCGACCGAGCCCGCTGAACAAACTACCCAAGCCAAGTCCTCTTTGACTTCTGCCTCCGATAAATACTGGCATCCCGTGTCCAGCTTGGTTGCAGTAAAACTCCTTATACATTTTGGGGTTTCGTCGGATGGGTACGTGTCTCACCAATTTTTCTGTTCAAAATCAAACCGTCTGCGAGTTCGGAAGTGGAGTGTCAACACCGAAGCTCCGCTCGTGAATGGGATAGTCTTACCCTGGTCATTAGTTAAAAGGATTTCCACCTCGTCAAACGAAAAACGGCTCAGGGGTACGTAGTGTGGTTTGTCGTAAATCCTAAAAACCGAAGCGGTAGTCCTATCTAAAATAGGGACAATCCGTAATAAATGGACAGAGGCATCTCCAACCGGTCTCGCCGCTACGAGGTCGCAGTACACGTATACATTTTTCATGTCGCTATCCATTTGTACTTCAGTCTCGCCTCGTAGTATTGGGTCGATGTCTGGCGAGCGAGGAAGGTAAGCCTAACATGTGTTTCAACGTCTCGCTAATTCTAACTTCAACCTCCGGATCATACAGATTCAAGGTGGCCTGATTATTGTTAAAATGGAATCTAACTCGGGCTTTTTCATCCACATCCGTGTCTAAAAGTAAACGATTCAACTCGTCGATCAGCGTGTCGGGTGACGTGTATAGACCGGCGGGTAACGTGAGTAGTATAGACTCATCTTCTTTGTTGGGAAAGTAATGTATCCATACATCATCCTCTAGCACGTTAAAATAACTTTTGGGAAATTGAATTTCAACCAAACCGACATCATAACACGAAGTCAAGTCTATAGTCTGGGGCAATTTGACGAAAAAGTGACCGGCGTTATTGTTTGGGTATATTTTCATCGAGGCATTGCTGGGTAAAGTCAAGTAAAAACTCATCCTATCTTAGGGTTAGGTAACATGTCACCCAGACAACTGCTCATTAAGGCGATCCAAAACTTGCCGTCCGGTCCCTCTGCGTTGCTCCAACTCAGATTGAATAACGAGACCCCGATGACGACATATATAACGATCATCTGACAGATGAAAACGATCTCTAGTCGCGGGACTAGTTTCCCCAAAAAAGGCCAGACCGAGGTTCTCGTGGTCTTGGGAGGGGGTGGCCGCAAAACTGGGGTGCTCATTTCTTCTTCTATCTCCATCAGTCTCGATATCTCGCTAGTTGTTTGGCGGAAATCCAGCTGTTGAATGACGAGTTATAACCGAACCATTTGACTAAATACTCTTTAACACCCCTGATACCTCGCCGTTCTTGCAAAATGGACTCGATTCGATAAACTATCTCGTCACCGACCCGCTGCAATTCTTCTTGGTAAAAAGAACCTTTCAGTTCCTCACCCGAATCATCTTTAAGGACGTACGTGACCGGTCTTGTTTGGTTTAGTCGGCTGACCGTAAACAGTTCTTCTGTCCACGCCGGCGTATAACCCTTTTTAAAAGTTTGTCTGGCTTGGGCGATCCGCACGCGATCACCGGCTTTAAAATAGACTTTTCTGCCGATGACGTCAGAGGTCGAATACAACGTATTCCACACCTCTTCTTGGTTGCTCGGGGTAACTTCCGCCGGTGCCATCTTAATACTCCGGTGATACGAGTTGTTGTAGTTGTGGACCAGTTGCTGTATCACGTCGACGTAGCGAAGACTGTTGTTTTGGTAAAGTAACGCCACGTTTTTTCTTTGAGGGTTCGATTAAACCTCTCGACAATAGCTGCCTTGGTATCTTCATTCTGTGTATTGAAGAAATGGACACCCTCGTCTTTAAGAAACTTTAAGAATGTTTTGTTGACGAACTCACTCCCTTTGTCTGTTTGAAAATTTATAGGTTTGCGATTGTTAAAAATGGTCTTCACCGCTGCTACTAAAGCTTTCCCAGTCTTGTCTTTCAGGGGAACAGCCCAAGCGAATTTACTAAACACATCGATACACGTTACTAGACAGGAAAACCCATCGTTGAATTTTTTAAAACTCCGCAAGTCTATTAAATCAGCCTGGAACTGTTGATCGATACCACCAGTGATGGTGCTGCGTATCTTAAATTTTCTACGCACCGGTTTGTGTAAGGTGTAGGTATCCTGATGACCTAACCACTCTTCCATTTTCTTACGATTAAGTTTGGAACTACGTTGTAAGGCGCCGACTCCCCCATACGAACCTGGCGTTTCGGTTCGTAGCAATATTGTTTTAAAATCTTATTCACTTCTTTGGCCATGCTTCCCACTTTGGTGTTTTTTTCCTTCTTCTGAGCGAATACGACGATGTTTCTCGCAATTTACTGGGAACCACCTTTTTTCGATTAGTAGGTGTGACTTGTTCGGGTGGGGACTGAAGAGTTTTGTCGACAATCTCGTCTTTAAGTACAGTGGGTTGCTCGATGGGAGGTTTCGAGCTCGACTCGTTAAGTGAAGACTTAATATCCACGAGACCTAGGGTATGTAACTGTACTGTTCTAGTCGATTCAAATAACGCTGCAGTGTTCGTTGATATAGTCTAGCTTTGTCACCCACTGGCATATCTTCTCGTTCCAAGACTAGTTGCATTTGACTGTCCAATTCTCCCAAGTTATCTCTTAGAGCATCGGGGGGTCTATAAGGTTTTTGAGCCTCTAACAAACGAGGATCCATCAAAATCATTTTCTTAGCCATCTACAAGAACCCTCTTAGCACGGTTAGTAGTGGAGTTAACAACGCACTTAAAAATCCGCCAGTTTGTAAAAATTGTTTTCGTCTTTTGAGCGACAAACTCTTCTTGGTATGCGCTCGCAGGGTGTTTTTGTAACGACGCATACGCCTCTTCTGAGGGGGTGTCAGTGTAACATTACCTTTTAATACGTTGTGACAACATTCACAGAGTGTTCCTACCAGATCGCGTGACGCTGTTTTCATAACAGCCTTGATGACTGGGGGTTTGGCCGTCCCTAGAAACTTTAACATATCAGCATGGTGTTTCACCTTTTCTCCCATCTCGTTATTTCGGTACGTAGACGACTTGTTGTTCGTGTGGAAATATGTGGGTACGAAGTCGCAAAGCGTCGGGATTTGTCTGTCTCAGGTCGATTAGCAAATAACCGTGTGGGGCCTTTCTTGGACATAGGCAGTACGACCTGGGTACATCTGTTTGGCTAGATTAACAATCTGAGATCCATCGCGTGGGTTTTTGAAAAGCACTATATAATGAGAATTCAAGGTAATGATTCTGTGTTCTTTGTTCTTGCCAAATAAATTTTGTACAATATATAATACACTTACATCGCGATGATGACTCCCTTTTGTGAATAATTTAGTTACTCTATCATCCGTCTCAGTCATCAAATCATCGATAACTACCAAACGTTTCTTATCACCTGTCCACTGCTCAATGTCCGGTAGTCCTTCAATAAACTGAACGCCAGGCATCGAATCATACATAGCTTGCCATGCCCCATAACACCATATAATTTCATCAGGTACAGGTGTCATTATATCTCGGATATGTTGTAAAAATCTTTGTACAAAAACAGTTTTACCACTACCGGTTGGCCCCGCAATGAGGACCGTAAAGGGGTGCGGCCAGCGCGGGTCCATAGCTAACAATGATAAATTACACTCATACACAGTTATTTTATATCTAAGACCCTACACAACGTGAGAACCCCTGTTTTAAACAACGTGAGAACTACTGCGATGTGTTTAAAAAACATTCACACAATGTTTCAAACCACCCAATATGAGAACCACTGCGCAGCTCCAAAAACGGTACTCAGTAACAAAGACTACCATTCTTATCCTTCGTCAACACACTATATATAACATGTGCTTTTTAAATTTTGTTTTTAAAGGTTGTTTTTAAAACTTGTTTTTTAAAGGTTGTTCTAATAAAAGTGTTAAGTTATATACTCTCACACTAACAAAACACTGTCACACACACAACGTTTGATGATATATATTTTTACATACAACATTAACAAACACTGAGACGAACAGTTATAACTAAAAAAAACACAGTTCTACTTTGTAAACCTTTGTCCGAAAGTTTGCTCGTAAAAACTTGGCTTCAACGGTACCAATTAATTATGCGTGAACAGATGTGCGTAATTAAACTTCTTGTCTTTGATGTGGAATTAGATAACGGGTGGACACGTGCGGATGAGTTCTGAATATTTGATTGCACACGTGTGCGGCGCATCTGCGCTAGAATTTTTTGTGAATGTACGCCTTTGTTCAAATGTAAAAAGTCATTTTCCGACCAGAGACTAATTAATTATCCATGACCAGAACTGGGTGCAATTAAAACATCGTGTAACGAAAATAATTGATAACGGGTTTCCACATGGCGGACTTGAGATAACAAGAAGAGGTTATATGGGGCAAGATGGCGGACTTAAGATAACAAGAAAAGGGTATACGGAGCAAGATGGCGGACTTGAGATAACAAGAAGAGGGGTATATTTAGAGGTTTTTTATATAGGGAAAATGTGGCAAGATGGCGGACTTGAGCTAACAAGAAGAGGGTATATGGGGCAAGATGGCGGACTTGAGATAACAAGAAGAGGAGGGTCAAGATGGCGGACTTGAGATAACAAGAAGAGGATTTTTATATAGAGATAATAGTTAGATAACAAGAAGAGGATTTTTAGGGAAGATGGCGGAGTTGAGATAACAAGAAGAGTATAATAGTTAGAGGGTAATAGTTAGATAACAAGGCGCGCTACAGAATACTAACCGTTTCCTCCATTGTATACTACTACTTGAGCCCTTAGCAGTTATTTACTCAGCAACAGATGTGAATACTTTGAGGTCTGTTTTGGCACGTTCCAGCATAAATCCAGTTATCGTTTATTTGTAATACACGCAGGTGTCTGGATGGTTTGTTGACGGGGAAAGAAAGGCATTAGAGATAAGTTTTTTCTTTGCGACCAACCATTTTAAACAAAAGTTTAAAAAAAAAAAAGTAGAGTATCTAACAAAGTATTTTTGAAATAAAACTTAACAAAAAAGTGAGAAACACGTTAGAATGTTAAATATATGTCTGTTATTTCTCTGTTTAAATACCTGGCCGTTTGCTGTTCGCTAGGCGTATTTTTCTTAACAGACACTGTGAAGACATAACCTACACAAAGGTCTAAATGTGTGTGTGTGTGTGTGTGTGTCTGTGTATTCGATTTTTCGCTAGCCAGTGTTGTTAAAATCTGTTTCAAAATAGTCTAACTGTTAATATCTGTTAAGATGTTAACTCAGATACTAAATTGTTATCTGTGTTATGTTAAATTTTGCACGTCATTTTTTAAAGAACGGTTGATTTTAGTTAAGACTTACCCGATTATGTACTATAGGTTAATAATTTTCCTTAGTTTAAAACTTAGTCATGTTTGTCACCTACTGTTAGACAAGTATTTTGTTCATTTTATTTTTGCGAGGTTTATTTGTGTTAACATAACAAATATAAAAAAGACAGAATCTGATAACTCAAAAATTAATAAACATTTTTATCACATTAAAAATAATATTTAGAACATACCATATATGTCGAACTACACAAAGAAAAACGCCTTGGTATGGTACAAACGATCAAACACGTTAATAATTCTTCTTTCTTAAACGACAGGGGAAAATCATCACATGTCTCGCAAACATGTTGGGTCACGCACAGACTGGGTTTTTTAATCGATATCTTTGTTGACACAGCGCGCGCGCGGGGCATTTCTTTCACATAGAATAAGAAATAAGACTGTGTTTTATTTATCTGTTTATTCTCATTCTCTCTCTCTCTCTCTCTCTTTCTCTTTCTCTTTCTCTCTCTCCCTCTCTCTTTCTCTCTTTCTTTCTTTCTTTCTTTCTCTCTCTCTCTTTTTCTCTTTCTCTCTCTTTCTTTCTCTCTAACTCTCTCTCTATGTCTTTCTTTCTCTGTTTGTCTCTCTCTCTTTTCTCTCTCTCTTTCTCTCTCTCTCTCTCTCTCTCTCTCTCATCCATGTTTAATAAAACTCAAAACACACGTAGTTTTTTTCTTTTAACGCCCTTCGTCATACACACACACACACGTTCATACTTTACTAGCTCTGCATTTAAGTTATCGTGGCCAGGTGTTTTTCCATTCTTTAACCCCTTGATTGCCGTGATGGTTTCTTCCTTCCGTGGAATGTTTGTATTAACATCTTGAGCGTTTTCAGCTTGAGGAACATTGAACTGTGTCTCTGGTGGTTCCTTGTTCAGAGTTTTTCTGATATGCCCTGCCCAAATTGTTTCCTGTCCCTTTACTGTCGTGATGAGATTTCTTTGCTTATCTCTTACTAATGTAATATTGTTTGCCCGGTGGTCACATTTCTATCATAGCGAGGGGATATTTCTGTCGTCTAGAGGGCATATTTCTGTCGTCTAGAGGACATATTTCTGTCGTCTAGAGGACATATTTATGTCGTCTAGAGGGCATATTTCTGTCATCTAGAGGGCATATTTCTGTCGTCTAGAGGGCATATTTCTGTCGTCTAGAGGGCATATTTCTGTCGTCTAGAGGGCATATTTCTATAACCCGGCAGGGATATTTCTATTTATTTAATGTACTATATTTCCATGGTAGCCTCCTGTTTGGCACGATTGGTAGACAATATAAAAACCTATCACCACATCCCGCACTTGTAAAATAAAATAAAAAAATAAAAAATTTAAAAAAGTGAAAACCTTAAGTAGCGGATTCGAACACATGAACGAAGGAATGTTTCTACTATTGTTCGATTGTGTTTTTGCCCTAGTGACGTGAACAGAAATTTACGCGTGATTTTTTTTGTGCGGGTCATTGATCTGGATTCAAACCAGGGCGGGGTCGATTTTCCTGTTCATACGTTATGATAACGTTTTTATCGACCAAACCATGCCGAAGCGCTTGCGCGCGAACTATTTTCTGAAACTGTGTCTCTACACAACAACCAATCTGGCTCCATCACGAAATTCATACGCTCGGACTACTTTTATTGGAAAGTCATTGTCTTAATCATGAATTGTTTTAGACATGTCTCATTCTTTAACCAGACCTGGACCGGTGAACGTCTCTGAAAAAAACGTTGTGAAAGCCTTCTCATATCAAACTTCTGAAAAAGCAACAGCTCACCACCAAACGTATGTTATTCTGTTTTTATTCGTATTTTATGTTAAATATCTCTGGCCTTTAAGAGATATATGTCTGTGTCTTTTTAAGGGTATTAAGACTCTGTGGAAAAATATCTGGGTATGTGTTTGTGTTTTCATTTTTTTTTTCCTAGGCGTATTTTCTTAACACTCAGAGACTGGAAGAAAACCCTATGCAAAGTTCTAAATGTAAACTCGGTATATGTATATGTGTGTATTCGTCTGTTTTTCCCTATAATATAAAAATAATAATAGGAAGTTAAAATATATATCACTTCTTTATGTATAAAAAATAAATATTTTTATATAGCTGTTTGTTTTCACTAGGATATATACAATAAATATCTTTATGTTTAAAAATATCTGTTTTGGTTGTATTTGTTTGTTTTCGTTTATGTTTTCGGTCTTCGTGTTTTTGTGTTAAGGTGTTAAATATAAATAAATATCTCTGTTATTTTTAGCTGTGTGTTTTGTTAAGGTGTTAACTCCGAGGCTAACTTATTATTCCTTATCCGTGTGTTGTATTAAATATATGTTTTCTATTTAAAAGACATGTCTGTGTATTCGCTTTTTCGCTAGCCAGTGTTGGTAAAGGTTGTTTCAAAGTTAATATGTCTAGACTAATAGGTATTTTAATAATAGTTGTTTGTTAAATTCTTACATGTGTGTATGGTTTAGCTAAGTTAAGAATTATCCAACTTATGTTTTATGTGCTGGGTATAGTAGTGAGAAAAATTCCTTAGTTTAAACCTTATCTACGTTTCTCGTCTATTGTTAAACTCGTGCGAAAGCAAATTACATTTGGGTTTTGAAAAATTATCCGTGATACTTACAACTTGTAATACTTTCTGATAACAACACTCTAAACTTGTATAGACTAATAGTCTATTTCAAATACTTGCTTGGATGTATCGCAAAGACGTTTGTGTAGATCGATAAATTGATTTGATTCCACAACACATGCGCTCGAGTCGTATTTCTGTACTCACAAGCTGCTTCTATAAAGAACTTCTCATAGTAACTACAAACATATTACTTTAATAATAACTAAGGACCCGAGTCACTACAAACTACCTAACCAGCCCGTGAAAATTAGACAACATAATAGTTTAGAAAATAGCGTATTTTGGCTTCTAAAACATTACTGAACTACACACGGAAAAAGATAGAGATAATACAATCAACATATTACATTAAGTCACCTTGCTATAACCATGACTGAAACTAACATACACTTTAATAAATACTTATATTTTCGTTATTTTAAAAAAGGACAGGTCAACTCGGTACTGTCTCGCGAACGGGCTGAGTTTTAAATCCATATCTTTATCTTTGCTTCCACAGTGCGCGCGCGCGTGGACCATTCTGATATGTTAAACAAAATTATTTCCTTTGATAACAGACTAAACAATAAGACTGGTTATAAGGAAGAGTAGGCGTGTTTATACCTATCTATAAGTCTGTGTTTTATTTACCTGTTTATTCTCTCTCTCTTTCTCTCTTCCTCTCTCTCTCTTTCTCTTTCTCTTTCTCGCTCTCTCTCTCTCTCTCTCTCTCTCTCTTTCTCTCTCTCTCTCTCTCATTACATGTATTTAATTTTATTTATGTGTGCCTAACGTCTTTTTGTTCGTCTTTTCACAGATGGAGTCAACTCAACAACGGGGCTATGCCTGTTTACGCTGCCAGCCTGTTTTCAAGCGAGGTCATGATCTTACTCGGCATATGGCCACAGCACACGACCGCCACAATCATGAGTGCGCTTTATGTGGTTTAGTATTTACCAGACCCGATACGCTGAAACGTCACATAGAGAATAAACATGGGTCCGGCTCAGCACAAACAGAGACATCGGTGGCACAAACCAATCTGATATGTAGCAGATGTGGGGAGACCTTCACGAGGCGCGCCGACCTATTACGACACAGCAAGACCAGGCACTCGCTGACTCTACTAGAATGTGAGGTCTGCAATAAAAACTTTACCCGCCTTGACAATCTACGCATCCACAGAAAACACCAACACACCTCTTCAACAGCAGCAGACACCGCAGCAACACCGCAGAACCCACCAATACCACCGCACCATAATGACCGCGCACTATCATCAGGTGTCACAACAACAGACTTAAGATCGGCGCACCAACAGATACCACCAGCCGGTGCCATAACAGACTCGGCATCTATGGCGGCCTCCACCACCACAACAACTTCCACACTACCAAGAGCCCCCTATTCAACAAGTCCCACCCCATCTCACCCACCAAAAACAGGCCAGACCAAGAAACGACCAATGTCTAGTCATCAAATCTCTAATAAAAAAACTCACTTGTCCTCTGACCAAAACAGTTTAGGTGACTTACCAGCTGACATTAAAGAAATATACACACAGAATTGGAGTGCGATCAAGACACATACAAACAACCACAAATATTTGTCCACATTCCCTTTTTTCCATAATAGCCAAAGAATTGAATGGGAAAGTCTTTTGCTTCCTGTCTTTACACAACAGACAAAACGCTTCAAGATTAACTTCAGTCACCACGTAGTTTTGAGAGACAGAGAAACAAACTAATTACGCTTATTTCATGCCTCACATAATAACGCGGTCGTCTTAGATCAACCCCACCTAGTCAAAAATCTTACAGATTTCAAATCTTTTCTCTCAAACTTACAAGACACCGACATTATCACAAACGCACAATTAAACAGACCCAATACAAAATATTATGTTGAAGCAATCCCGGCCACATCCTTCTATCTATATCATATTCAAGACCACTCAATCGCTTGAACAAACACCACAATAAAGTAGACAAACACACTTTCTTAGACGTCCTCAATACGCAACAAGCACAGGGTGGGAAAAATATCGGGTTCCGGGCACACAAATCCTCCATCTACACCTACGAACAACACCGCAACGCCCTATCTTACTTTTACATAAAACGACAGGTACACCCCGACAACGTCACCACATCACCCCTCAACATTTAAACTGTCTTCCACTATGTACACACAACACAATATTCTCTATTTCTTACGACAATGTGACGACTCCCCTCAAGGTCTGGCCTGCAGCTGTGATATTGTAAATATTGTATATTTTGAACATACATCCTTCCTATATATAACAGTACATTCATTTGTGAAAATATCAATGTTTGATAATGATATCATATACAAACCGTCTTTCCTATATAATTATTTTACATTCATTTGATAAAAAAATTACTGCACAATGTATTATGTTAAAAAATACTATATATGTACTCTTATACGTTTTGATAATACAAAAACACTATTGAATATACAATAAAAACTATATTAACTAAAATTCTTCTTTTGTTACCTATATCGTCTGTTGTCTAATTGTTTGTCTAAATATATCGTCTAATTGTTCGTATATCTGTTGTAAAATATATGTCTAAATATGTCGTCTTCTTATTATCTAAGTCTATCGTCTAACTGTTCGTATAACTCTTGTAAAATATGTCTATATGTAAAATAAACAACACACAACAATACCGTGACGCACTTTCGATGGTAGACCTAGTACAGGTCTATTACACTTCACTCCCATATATATATATTGTATACACAACAATTAAAATACACGCACACAAAAACCCATACCCCAACACACCCCACGATTCAACAGCCCCTCAAACTACAACACACAATTAAGACACCTACAACCAAACACTCTACCGGTACAATACATCACACACAAAATCCACCCTAACCCAACCCGCCAGCTACATCGTCACCCACGCCAACACAAAAAGGCACTTCAAAAAACCTCTTAGTAACCCAACATTATCGATTTTTTATATTTTTTATACATATATTGTATGTATACATGTATAAAAAAACACACCAATACACTACCAACACAATACTTCACACAAAAATCCACCCTAACCCACCCCGCCAGCTACCCCTACAACATACATCGTCACCCACGCCAACACAAAAAAGGCACTTCAAAAAACCTCTTAGTAACCTACTAACCTACCATTATCGATTTTTTAAATTTTCCGTCATTATCGATTTTTTATATTTTTTATATATATTGTATGTATGGTTGTTCGTCCATCACGGGTGATGAAGACCACTCTGTTCATCCAATTATTTAAGAATATGTTAGGTTAGTCTATGGGTACGAAGGTGACTGAAGAGCCCGATGCGGGCCTGGAAAGATCTTGGACAGTGTGGGCAGGGAATGTTTGCTTCATGTGAAGGTTTTATTTCACGGTCCTTTCTAGCTTGTCTCCGCTGTTCTGCTGCTGCTCTTCTGGATGATTCGCATGCTGCTGCACCTTTACGAAGAGATGTGCGCCAAGCAGTTCGGTCTTGCGCAGCAGCTTCCCATGTGTCTGGGTTTATGTCAAAGGTTTTCAATGACGTCTTTAACGTGTCTTTGAAGCGCTTCTTTTGGCCACCATGGGAGCGTTTACCCTTCTGCATCTCACCATAAAAGAGTATCTTTGGCAGTCGATGGTCTGGCATGCGGACTACATGACCTGCCCAGCGAATTTGTGACTGCATCAGAATAGTATCAATACTAGGGATACCAGCTCTGTCAAGAACGGCGGTATCCGGGATTTTGTCTTGCCATTTGATGTTCATTATCTTCCTGAGACAGACTGTATGGAAGTGGTTTAGCTTCTTTACGTGGCGCCTGTATACAGTCCATGTTTCACATGCATATAGCAGCACTGGAAGCACCGCAGCTCTGTATACCTTCAGCTTTGTCTGTAGACTAATGCCACTTCGATGCCAAACGTTGGTGTATAGTCTGCCAAATGTGCTGCTGGCTTTGGAGATCCTGGTGTTCACCTCATCATCAATGACAATGTTCTGGGATAGTGTGCTACCAAGGTATGTGAATCTGTTCACAACATTCAGTTTCTCACCATTAACCTTGATGACTGGCTCAGTATAAACTGTGCCAGGAGCTGGTTGGTACATGATTTCTGTTTTCTTCGTGTTGATGGTAAGCCCAAAGTTGGCGCAGGCTTCGGAGAATCTATCCACACTATGCTGCAGATCAGCCTCTGAGAAGGAATTGAGGGCACAATCATCAGCAAACAGAAGATCTCTGATGGTGTGTGATTTGACCTTGGTTTTTGCTTGAAGCCTCCTAAAGTTAAACAATTTTCCATCAATACGATAACTAATGTCGATTCCTGTGTCCCCGTCTCTAAAAGCATCAGTCAGCATAGCAGAAAATATGATACTGAACAGAGTCGGTGCAAGTACGCACCCTTGTTTAACTCCATTTGAGACGGAGAAAGGCTCTGATAGCTCACCGTTTTCCTGAACTCTAGCCTGCATTCCATCATGCAGTTGCTGCACTATTGTGATAAATTTCTTTGGGCAGCCGTATTTTGCCATGATCTTCCATAGACCCTCTCTACTGACCGTGTCGAACGCCTTTGTCAAGTCGATGAAAGCTGTGTACAGGTCACAGTGCTGTTCTTGGCATTTTTCTTGTAGCTGTCTTGCAGCGAACACCATATCTGTGGTTCCACGTTCTTTCCGGAATCCACACTGACTTTCAGGTAAAAGACCTTTGTCAAGATGAGCCGTAAGGCGATTCAAAAGGATTCTGGCGAATATCTTCCCAGCGATTGATAAAAGAGAGATGCCTCGATGATTGTTGCAGTCTTGGCGATTACCTTTACGTTTATATAGATGTATAATTGAGGCATCTTTGAGATCGTGTGGGATGGTTTCACTCTGCCACATTTGCTGGAAGATCATATGAAGTTTCTCTATCAGAACTGCACCGCCATCTTTATAAACCTCAACAGGAATTGAATCGGAGCCAGGGGCCTTTCCACTAGACAGTTGACGAATCGCTTTTTTAGTTTCCTCCAGAGTTGGTACATCATCTAATGCTTCATTTATAGGAATTTGGGGCAGGCGGATGATGGCTTCGTCGTTAATAGATGATGGCTGGTTCAAGATATTATTAAAATGTTCAGCCCAGCGTTGGAGAATTTTTTCCTTGTCTGTAATTAGTGTTTTTCCATCTGCATTAAGGAGGGGAAATGATCCTGATGATGTTGGACCATAGACCGCTTTGAGTGCAAGGTAAAAGTTTTTCAAGTCATGGCTGTCAGCAAAGCCTTGGATCTCATCTGCTTTATTACTCAGCCATGAATCCCGCATCTGGCGTAGTTTATGTTGGACGATTCTACGCATGTTGTTGAAAGCGTCTTTCTTGGATGTAGATTTTGGATCATTTAAATATGCTTTATGGAGATGGTGTTTCTCAGCCAACATCTGCTTTATATCATCTGAGTTCTCATCAAACCAGTCATTTTGTTTCTTGATGGAAGGACCCAGGACCTCTGTAGCAGTGTTGTAGATCTGCTCACTTAGGGCTGCCCAATTTGTTTCCACACTTTGGCCGTCTAGCGAGATAGATTTGAGACGGCCTTCTAAGGTGTCAGTAAATGACTGTTTGATTGTTGTCTTCTTTAGTTTGGTGACATCCAGCCTCTTTTGAGTTTTCTTCCCCTGAGGGCGCCTGGCTGGTTGGATACGAACTTTAAGTTTAGATACAATGAGGCGATGATCAGTCCAGCATTCGGCACCACACATGGACTTGGTCACCCGGACATCTTGCCTGTCCTTCTTCCTAACAATTACATAGTCAATTAGGTGCCAATGCTTTGAGCGAGGGTGCATCCAGGAGGTCCTGTTGCGGGTAGGAAGTTGAAAAATGGTGTTGGTGACAAGGAGGTCATGTTCTGCGCAAGTCTGGAGGAGACGAAGTCCATTACTGTTACAGCGACCCACGCCGTACCTACCAATAGTGCCATTCCAGGAGATGTTATCTGAGCCTACTCTTGCATTAAAGTCACCAAGAATGATGAGCTTATCTGCTTTAGGAACTGATGCAATGACTGCATGTAGTTCTTCGTAAAACTTATCCTTGACATCATCCTGGATTGTCATAGTTGGTGCATACGCGCTAATGATGGTGGCATGTTTTCTTCCATAGAACAGAGGGATCTTGACCGTCATGAGTCGGTCATTTTTTCCCTTTGGGGGCCCCGCTAACTTGCTGACAATTGCTGTTTTGATTGCAAATACAACCACTGCTTCTCGTCTTTCTTCAGTTCCTCTTCCGCTCCAAAAGAATGTATAACCTGCACCCTTTTCGCAAAGTTGGCCCTCGCCTGCAAGTCGAGTTTCACTCAGTGCTGCTATGTCAATGTTATACCTGGCCAGTTCTCTCCCAATCAGGGCAGTTCGTCTCTCAGGTCTGTTTGCATTAAAGTCTTTGTCAAGTAAAGTGCGCACATTCCATGCGCCTAGAATGAGGGGGAAAAATCCTCACTGCCTCACTGCTTTGTTCTTTGTATTCTCAAAATGGTTCTTGAGGCTGAGCTGCCAATCAAGTGTGACTCCAAGATACGTGGAATGTTCTTTAGTCACTTGGTGTTTGTCTAGCCACAGGTTGATATTCTTCTTGGTTGCTTGATGACATTTGGTAATGATAGTGTACACAGTCTTTGTATAGTTGGCCTTTAGTTTCCATGTTTGGCAGTACTCATGCAGTCTTCTAAGGTCTCTGGTTAATCTCTGAGCTCGACTTTCAACATTCTCATGACTCTGCCATATTGCCAGGTATAAAGAGGTTTTTTGGCTTTGATCTGGTCAGCAAAGTCATTGATATAGACGAGAAATAGAGTGCAGCTTAATGATGAGGCTTAATGTTGTGACGGTACTGCCTCCCCTGCTTTGCAGTAGTGCCAACAGTGGCTGTGACGGTATTGCCTCCCTGCTTTGCAGTAGTGCCAACAGTGGCTGTGACGGTATTGCCTCCCTGCTTTGCAGTAGTGGTCCAACAGTGGCAAAAACCAAACTCAAGAGTATCTATTATAGGCTTTAATGTAGTCTATCTTTACACAAGATTACTCTTGGCAGAAATGTAGATAGAAGAGTAGTAAAGCTTCTATCACATGGGAGTCTTCACAAGATATTCAGATAAGCGAAAATAATGCTGGCTGTTCCTGAGCGCGTTAATTCTGTAATCTTTCGACACCTTTTATGAAGAATTTAGCAATGCTTTATTCTAGCTCGTTTAGGCCCCACCGCTGAGTTACTCAGTGGAATTATTATTATTATATAGCTCTATTTAGAGTGTGTGTAGTAATTTGACTGAGACAAACATGCAGTAACTTTAAAATGATTAAATCGAAGTTAGATTTGTAACATTACAAATAACAAAATTTAATAATCACTTTAAGTTTAACAGTTTAAAAGAAATAATTTGAATATTTATGAAAAGGTTTTCATCACCTGAATGGTGTTTTCTAAGACGTTCAAGTGGCAGCATATAGGTTAACTAAGCAGCCAATGATGATTCTAATCCTCCTTATGGGTTGGTTTTCTGTACACTGCTGTCACTCCTCTCTGGTAAAAGTTCAGGCGCCGCACGTTCCCAAAACGTCAAGGAGTAACGGCCAATCTGGTTCTGCGTCTGTCTATAAGACCCTCTTATGATGGCGTCTTGCACAACGTCAGTCTACTTCCACCTTCACTTGGTTCCAGAGATAGTACTTTCTGCTGGTACCACCAATAACTAGTAATAGAAATAGAACCGAAACGCTCTTCTGAGTATGGCGTTTTCCGACACATAGTTATGTGCCCCCCTCTTCTATTCTACTATCTCATGTCAGAATTTACCCTAGATGAGAATTAAATTTAATCCCTCGGGATAAAAATTCCTTTACATTTAAACTGAATAGCTTTAGCTTTACATTACATTTAAATGGAAAGGTTAAACGTACAGATATAATATGTTTTTCATTTACTTCTCCACTGTTTGAAAAAGTTTTCACAAAATAAATTCATTTATGTTTCATTTGCATTTACACTTGTGGAAAAGTTTAAAACTTGTATTAATTTTAACATGAATATGTTTTTTCGTTTCTATTTACACTGTGTGAAAAGCTTTGAAACTGTAAGTATTATTTTTAGAATGTACATCATTTCTTTCATCCTTCCCTCCCTGCTCCATAGGGAACTTGGAACTACTTTATGCTTTTTAGTTCTCTTTACGAAACTATCAATAAAGCAATCACCAGCCCGTGCAGTGGTGGTTCATGAATCACCATTCTAGATACTGAGGTTGCCAGCCTCAAATGACTTTGACATCCAATAGCGAGTTTCACAAATTAAACGTCACATGTTAGTAATAAAATATGAAATGTAAATTACAACTTACGCCAATCCTGTCTACAGACGTTTTGCTCAGAGGACTTAAGAAAAAGGCGCTGGCGCTGCCTTCTTTCACGTATACTGGGGGTCGTTAATTGTAACTTCAATTCCCTCTGACTCCGTGCCTTTCTTCAGTTTCCTAGTCCCGTTTTTCCTTATTAAAATGTAGAAATTTTCTGTGCTTTGTAAGTCTTATTTGGTTCTCCAACAAAAGGTCCCGTTAACCAAAGGAATTATGAATCTAGTCTTCACTCTGGCGAGGTCTGATGTTGTCTTGGCGAGCGTGAAATTCACAGTGAAATAAAACTGCGAAAAAGGCAGACTAT
Source organism: Oreohelix idahoensis (assembly GCA_024509875.1). Taxonomy (NCBI): domain Eukaryota; kingdom Metazoa; phylum Mollusca; class Gastropoda; order Stylommatophora; family Oreohelicidae; genus Oreohelix; species Oreohelix idahoensis. Next base: position 190,251 of record JAMPIV010008963.1, on the reverse strand, counting down.
ATTGCCTCTCTTCCCACGCCTTCGTTTGTTTATGGAGTTAAAGAAACGCTCCAATTATATTCAAACAGGTCGGATGTGGTACTTTCAAAATATTTTCGACATGGAAAAATTTTGCAAAGGTCACGTCTCCCGTATATGGTAATATGCTGTCCGATGCTCTCGTGTACAAACTTACAGACAGATCGATAGACACACATGACAACATGCCCACATGTGTCACACAGACGGTAATGTTGGTGTATCAAGGATGACCCGGAAGCGCTTATGTCATAAGTTCCACCTCGTGCACGGGTTATCCCGTGTTTCGCCAGACAAACAAATCTGGTTCTATTCAGCACTCTTGCCCAACCCAAGCTTGGATAAACAGGCTCCGTCGCTTGAAAAGATGGTCAGACAGATTATGCGATAAAATACTGTCGCTGACCGTCTAATAACCTGGCATAACTTAACACGTCTTCGGGAAGCGTGAATGCAACACAATAAGATAAGAATTACTCCCGTAGCAAATACTGCCATAGGGGAGTGGCGTGTTAGAGACTTTCCCCATGCTATGTCCAGCATAAAGAAAAAAATGTATGAAGGGGAAAACTGAAATGCCAAATAAAAGCAATCGGAGACAAATAATGAAGAAGAAATGATAATGCCGTAGAGCCGGAGGTGTGAGAGATCACGCAAAAGGACAAGGACAGACATTTCGGCACATTTGCCAAAACTCAAGAGTATCTAATATGGGCTTCAAAAGTATCTACATTCGCACAAGATTACTCTTGGCAGAGATATAAGAAGGGTAGTCATACTTCTATTACAAAAGGAGTCTTCACAAGATATTCAGATAAGCGAAAACAATGCTTTGGCTGAGCACGTTAATTCTAGAATCTGCCGACAACTTTTGTGAAGGAATTACGCACTTATTAATTTTAGCTCGTTCAAGCCCCCACCCCTGATTTACTCAGTGGAATTCTTAATATTCTGGTATAGCTCTGCTTAGAGTGTGTGTAGTAAATTGACTGAGACAAACATGCAGTAACTTTAAAATGATTAAATCACAGTTAAATTTGTAACATTACAAATAACAAAATTTAATAATCACTTTAGGTTTTAACAGTTCGAAAATAAATTGAATAGTTCAGAAGAAAAGTTTCATCATTGATTTGTAGTAGAAATGATGGAAAATATTCATTTTGGCAGCGTATATTTTTCACTTAGCTGCCAATAGTAGTTTCTGCTTCCGCTGATGATTTCTGTGCACACTGCTCACACTTGTCGCTGGTCGAGGTTAAAGGCGCCGCACGTTCCTAGAACGTCAAGGAGTAACGGCTAAGCTGGTCCTGCGTCTGTCTATAAGACTCTCGTATGATGGCGTCTCGCACAACGTCAGTCCATTTTTACCTTCACTTGGTTCCAGAGATAGTACTTTCTACTGGTACCACCAATAACTATGATAAAGAATAGAAACGAAACGCATTCCTCATTATTGCGTTTACCGACACATAGTTATGTGCCCCCTTCTTCTATTCTACCATCCAATTTATCTCAGAATTTACCCTCGATGAGAATTAAATTTAATCCCTCGGGATAAAAAAAATTTTTACATTTAAATTGAATAGCTTTAGCTATTCAGTTGTGTAACTTGCCATATATTCCTATGCCAATCCTCTTACATTACATTTAAATGGAACGGTTAATAATACAGTCTGTTTACATTTACATCTCTACTGATTAAAAAGTGTTCACAATATAAATTGAATATGTTTTCATTTATGTTTACACTGATTGAAAAGTTTGAAACTTTCATTAATTTAAAAATGAATATTTTCCCATAGACATTTACACTGGTGTAAAGCTGTAAGTATTTATACTTAGAATGTACATCATATCTTTCATCTTTCCCTCCCTGATCCCTATGGAACTTAGGACTACTTTCTGCTTTTAGTTCTAATTAAGAAACTAGCAATAACGCAATCACAAGCCCGTGCAGTGGTGGTTCATGAATCATCATTCTATACGCTGAGGTTGCCAGCCTCAAATGACTGGGACATCCACTAGTGATTTTCACATATTAAACTTCACATGGTAATTTACATATATACGCGTATGTTAGTTCACACGTTAGTAATAAAATATAGAATGCAAAATGACAACTTACGCCAATCCTGGCTCACAGACCTTTTGCTCAGATGAATAAAAGAGTTTTGAATCGGCCTCTTACACGCGTCTGGGGTGTCTTTAATTTAATAAGTTCCCTCTCTGACTTCGTGTGTGGTCCTTCAGTTTCTTCAGTCTCGGTTTCCTTATTTAATATGAAAGAGATTTCCTGGGTTATGAAAGTCCGTCCAAAATTTTCCAATAAAAGGTGTCCGGTATGTTAAGAAGAAATTCTGAATTCTAGGCTTCACTCTAGCAAGGTCTGGTATCTTGGCAAGCGATCTTCACAGTGGAATAACACTGAAAAGTGTCAGGTTATATTCCCTGTCTCCCACGCATCTGTTTGTTATGGCGTTTAATAAACGCTCCAATCATTTTCAAACAGGCGGGTGAGGGTGTGGTACTTTCAAAATATTCCACCTGAAATAAGACGCGTATAGCAAAAGGTCACGTATATGGCAATATGATATACGATGTCGTGCGTACGGACTCGCGATCATGTCGTTAACCTCATATGACAACTTGTGTCAAAAGTAACAATTTATTACTTTATCAGAATCTCTTATCGGTTTCTTTCCATAAGTTGTCTCCACGTATTCCAAGCTTTGGTGATGCGCGCACCCGTCATATCGGCGATTAGGCAGATAGCGCTGGGCGATGTACGTGTTAATCTGCCCCGGCCAAGCTTTGTACAATGGAATGTTACCAACCTGCCTCTCGTAATATTATCTCTACCTCCTTGCAAATGTGAGGTGTTTATCCTCCACAAGGAGTGTCAGATAACAGACACACAATATACTGAAAGTAGTGAAAGAATACTTGAAAATGTTAACTATTTGCTACATAGTATAGAAAAAAAGATAGAAAGTGCGACAATTGAAAGCACGCAATAAAATCAGTACCACAAATGCACCGATTACTGCCGGAAACTGAGATCGAGAGGGGCGCCCCATTCTGTCACAGTGGTAAGCTCTCCTCTAACACTTCGTTAGATGAGATTGCACAGCTTATCTTAGTCTGGATTGTTCAATCAATAAAAAATACTTTATTCAATTGTGTAACTTGCCATGTATTCCTATGCCAATCCTCTTTATCAGGAGACCTTTTCTCCATACACGATCATAGGCCTGCTGGAGGTCAAAGAAGATGGCCACAGTATGTTTCTTATTCTGGAAGGGGAAGCCATCATGAATTCTTTGCGTCAACTGAAAAAGCTAGTCTTCTGTGCAGCTGAGGGTTCTAAAGCCTGCAAGTTCATGACACAGAATCTTGAAACTCTCAAGGAACCAATAGAGACGTGTGTTTATCATTCTTTCAGCAATTGTGCCCAGCATGATGTTAGAGATATCGGACGATAGCTTTTGGGTCCATGTGGTGGTTTGTTTGTTTTTAAAATGGCGACAATGTGTGCATTCTTCCAGGCATTCGGAAGTTTGCCTGATCTCCATGTCTTACTAATTAGCTTGAGGATTGCTTCTCTCCCAGATGGGCCCAGGTCGAGTAGCATTTCATTGTGGATCTTGTCAGGCCCTGCGGACTTTCTAGGTTTTAATTTCTTCAGCGCTTGCTCTAACTCTTTCATGCAAATTCTTCTTTGAATAGGGAAGCATTGACTGTTGATGCTTTCTTTTGTTTCTTTAACTAGCATAGTTGTTTCCTGTCCAGCTCTGTGAGTTTTCCTGCTCTATTCACAATGGCAAAGTAATGGTCGAAGTGTTCTGCTTTCCTTTGGTGTTCAGTGATGTTTTCCTTCCGTCTATCACTGGTTTTTAATTCATCCTTTTACTTTCTACAGACAGATTATTCACCAAAGCCCATGCTTTATTTCCATTCTGTCTGAGATCTAAGTTGGAGCATGTTTCTGTCAATTTATCTTCGTTGGCCTTCGTAACTGTAAGTTTTAGGCACATGCTTCATTGAACTGAATCTTTGCTTCTTGTGAAAGTGTGGTCTCAAGTGTTGTTCTTGCTTTGTTTCGTTCAGATATAGCAATTTGTATATCTTTGTTCCAGAATGGTTTATATGGCTTCCGGCTATCCCTTGGGATGAACTGAGATGTTGCATTCAAGATTAGTTTTGTCAGTTCTTACTGAATGTTTCGACACAGTTGGTATCAAGCTTCTAAAGATCTACAATGTATAAATATAAACAAATATACATATATATATATATATATATATATATATATATATATATATATATATATATATATATATATATGTGTGTGTGTGCATATGTATGTGTATGGGTTATTTTAAAGGGGTGGGGGAGGGGTATGAGGAATCTTACAAATGTGACGGGGCCATAAAAACACACCAGAGGCCCCCTCAAGTTCATGTCATTTTTATGTGTTTAACGCCCATATATTTTCAATGTGCGCGCTCCAACGCCAGCCCACGTCACTACGCGGGGGCCCCAATAAAGCCCCAGCCCACGTGACTGCGCGAGCCCTCATTGCTGGCGTGTGAAGTCTTACGCAAGAGAAGCGGTCAGTTTGGTGAGATTCGCAGTAGAGGCAAGATGTGAGACACCCAGAGTAAGAAACCAGAGTCGATCTGCAGATGCCTTGATCACGTGAGTTCTATTTTAAAGCAGATTAGCATTAGTGTTCTGTAGCTTTAGAATTATATTCAGCGTGAGTCTGTTCTAATGTTTGAGAAAATAAATAGATGTGTTTCCAAAGGAGATTTCTTCCAGGACATTAGATTTAGTTTTAAAGTTATAGATGAGTGAAAATATGTGTCGATAGATTTTACTAGTGTTAAGTCCAGATTGTGGCTTTAAGGATACAGTAGGAACTGATTCCATTCATGAGACCGAGCCGAAAGGCAAAAATAGTAGGAACCTACTTCATTCATGGAACTGGACAGAGATAATATTTGCTAGTGCCAAGATGGCAGCCAGGGCCTCGTGTTAAATGTGCATAAAGATGACGCATGTGAGCGACAATAACATTTTTAGTTACCACGTTTTCAAACGCCCAATGATAAGCTATTTATTATTTGAGAGCGCAGTGGGCTTATTATAACGTTTGCTAGTTTTGTTAATTCAACAGTAATTTTATTTTATTCTTTGATGTAAGGGTAATTTAGTGTATTTCAAGATAATTGATCATAATGCTACTGTAGTGGATTACTTTGAGGTGAGGATAATCATTTAGATTTCTGGTGAGCGCAATGCCACTCCTTTGTGCGTAAGGCACTTTGAGACAGAGGTGTTTTTCTATTTGCTCCTTGCGGAGAATGGGAACACCAATGTGGCTGGTGTCCATCACAAGCCCACAAGAAGCATTTTTATGCTATTGCAGTGGTTGTTTCGGTAACGATATGTTTCATATGATGAGTTCCCAATCTCATCAGTCCGCATATACGACATGCTTCAGAGTGTAGGGACAAATATTGAGATGGATCAGTTGCGAGGTGGTGGTTTATGCTCATTATTGAGAGTATTCGTTGTACATATTGTTTAATTCTATTTTATTGCATATTTCATTATTATTTAATTATTGTTATGTGTCTGATAATTTATGAGAGCACGTGGGTCCACTTGGGAACAAATTATGGCCCTTCTCGCTCCTTATGGAGCATAGGGTCACCAATTTGGCTGGCCTCCGCATGAAGCATTCATATGCTGTTGCAGTAGGGGTTTCGGTAGCAATCTGTGTTATATGGTAAGATTGCCAGCCTCATGCACAACACCATACTAGTCTGATTAGACGACATGCATGGGCTGAGTGTGTGTGCATGATAGTTGAATGTTTCAGGTAGCGTGGAAGAAGGACAGTTTGACAGGTGAGATCGTGGTGTTTCTCATTATTAAACTATTATGATGTTAACTAGTCGGTGCTTTGTTTGCGTTTCAGATTAGCAATTGAGCACTGGCTGGGTGTTTTGTTTGTTTGGTTTGTTTGCTTACTTGTTTAATGTTTGTTCATTAGTTGCTTTGTGGGTTTGGGTCACTGACAGGGTTGAATGAATAAATACAGCCCCTGCCTTAGAATCAGAGTTTTATTGCTGTTCGGGTCGGTTGCGAGTGTGCGAGAAAGTGATCACATATCACAACAGCATCATCATCTCTCGCCCACCCTACCACACAAAGAAAGGATCGCGTTTTATCTGATGCAGCTCACAGATATATTTTGTTAACCAGCTCGAGAGTTTTCATTGGGAGTGCGGTAAAAGTACCTTTGATCACAGGGACACCACTACTTTAAATGCCAGCGGGAGAGGTCTAGTCTGAAATTTTCATAGTTTAAAAATTCTTCCTTTGTTCTTGCATGTCGTAAATTTTAAAAGATAGGTCTGAGATATTTATGGTCCTGTCTGAGCAGAGGTGATAGTGGTAACTATGTGAGAATAAAGGTGTAAGAAATCGTTTTTTTTTCCACGAGGTGATAGTGTAAGAGGAAGATCAGTCTCTTGAGTGAGTAGTTTCTCTAATCCAGCCTATCTATACGACTATATTTTAATCAGACGAACTTTCTCTCCTTATACCAAATACAAGTTACACTGCACCCACATACACTCAATTATGTGACAAATACGCACAAACGTGAAAACAAACTATGGATAACAGATATGGGTAGGGGTTTGACCAACACATTTAAATTAAGTTTTTGGTTAAGTTTATTATCAATTAAACTTCACAGCATCGAACATATATATCAATAATTCATATTACAGACATGGGAAAATAACTCCATAAAATGCCCTCCCCTCTTGTAACGAAAGAAAGATCCCAAAGAAGTTAATAACCCCAAAAGTTCAAAGATTCGCATTAGGGTCTGGAATAGTCAGTAAAGAAAAAGAATAAGTTCCTAGTTAAACTATCCCGTAAATACTCAGATTAGTGAGATAAAAATAAAGAAGTTATTATACTGATGGTAACAAGTGAAAATATTTTTCTCTCTCTCTGTTCTTTCATCCTGTCATTCTGTGGCCACAAACTTACTTACTTACCCAATAGTTGTCATAGGTATCTCTTGGAAAAACACTTACAATAGTCTGACCTTATGTTGTCACGTTGGTTGCCAAATCTGGCCCCGGACTAGCCTTGGTTCTTAATAATAATGTCAAGGTAATCGCCAAAATTGGTGCGTTAATTGTTTTCCTGGATGAGTCCTGTATCACTGCATATAGTAGTTGGAGTAAGACGTATTCGGGACGGTCACAGTCATAGAAAGAAAAAAATTAGTTCCTGCACTGTCTAGCCTCTGGTTGCTGAGACAACTGTTACGTTATATAAACTTGAAATGATAAATTCTATCGGCGTTTCTCTGAGTTAAGTGCCGGTTATGAAACAGTGAATTCTCCTTGTACAATCCAATTGAAAAAATCTACTGTCATAAGTCAAGAAAAATGTTATATTTCTGCCGCAGCGGGCTGATAAAATTGGATAGAAAATCTGGGTAATTTGTAAGTCCCTTTATGTTTAATCTTATTGTTCATGTGGTAGTCTCCCTCATAAATGAAGACAGAGGACCGCACAGGTCAAAACATCGAAGACCCGAATATTAAATAAGATTGTTTCTGGTATGATTAGGCCGCTGGTTCGCTGGTTTTTGATCAAGCCTAAATCAGGAAGAAAACAAACATTTAACCCAAAATGACAATACTATGCTATCACGAGTAAAGTGTGATCTCTGATCCTATAATTAAATTAGGAGGCACACGGTATCTTAGTCTAACTTATCGCTCTTCGCTTCGGCGGATACTGTTTAGGTGTCAGGTATGCGCCTTTTCCCTCCCAGTAAACACTCAGCGCACAATATCAGGGTTAATTTAATTAAGACTCATTTAACACATATTGCTGGTCATTACTAGCTATTTGGTGGTTGACGTCTATCGTTTTTAACATGTGATATAAACACTAGTCATTAAAACAATTTACACACAAAGAAATATAATGCGCGTATTACTCTGGCACTTTTAACATTATACTTAAGTCCGCGAAAAATAGTTGATGGATTTTACATTACTGAACCACTGGTAAGAGAATATCTGAGCGTTTCTATTTCGCTAGTTTTAACGATAGGGAATCGCAGTGAATAAAATATTAAAACTGTTAACACATTTCAAAATTAAGCACAACTTAAAATATTACCACAATCAGAAATTTAAATCCCCACGGGACAATTTAGCACATTTAGCTAATAAAATAGTTCCTAGTCTGGCGTGCTTAGATTTATCCGAAATTTCTGAGAGACTGATAACTGAATTAGAGTGAAGACAGAATATATACGAAATTGGTGTAATTATCTCTAAAGGATGCGAATTTTCGCACCGTCGTCCTTGCCAGGGAAATCAAGAAGCTTCGTTCCCGAGATAAAGAATTCTACGGTCCCTCTGTTCGACGTTGCCAATCGACAACAAAGTCTTCTGATATCAGCGATTGTCTCCCTGTATGTACAACATCACAGGATTTGTTTCCCCTTGTAGAGAACTTCGAAGCGGTTTACCTTCCACGTGTTTTGGGCACGTGCAATCTGCCAGTCATCGTAATACTGACTGCTCCGCTGGCGTGAGAACTTCTGCTAGACAAGCGTTCTACGCTCACCTGAATGAGTGACAGTTTCGAACGTATGTAAACAAACTCACAAGCTCGTGAAAGCAGAAAAAATAGGCGTGGCTAAAATATGAGTCAAGAGAGTCGATTTGAGTGGGTTTTTTCCATAGCAAAAATTATACACTCTGGAAGGGGAAGCGAAGGTGTACGGAAAAGAAGCGATATTTGCATATACATGTCACACTGCAGTCGCCAAAAGATCTATCAAATCATTCATTAGGATCTAACGGTAGATCGGGATCAACTGGTTGCCAACCCCAGCTCTAACCACTTTGCTACTCCAACGCTTCATTGAAATGTACTTATTAATTGTTGTTTTATTGATGTAGCATATAATTATTACAGTCATACAGCTGCCTCACTACGCCATTGCTGCTACCGGAAAGGACAATTCACATGCAATAAATTTACTGCATCTTGCTACTCTCTATAATATAATCCCCGTACAATAAAGTTGTTAATCAGAATATTTAACAAAGAATAAGAGAGACGTGTACTAAAAACTAGCAAAGGGTTATAATCATTCCCATATGTAAATTCAAGGGAAATACCTAGCTAATATATTAAGGATAACGATGTCTGCTAAGTGACTGTGACGAAATGGGTTATAGATTGTTGGGCACTGGGTGGAGCTAAACTCCCACCCCTCATTTCTCCTGAATTTGTTATCGCCACTCTCACTTCTGTTCTCTTTTCGTTATCCTGTAATTGGGAAAGGGGGATAATTAGCCTGTCACTCTGAGCGGACAGGTTCCCTCCCCTTGTCTTTAATGCTGGTAGGAAAATTTTTTGATGCGGCCACGACTCTCAGTAGCGGTTCTGAGAGCTTTCTGACCACGAGTTAAAACCGCAGCGATTACGCCAGACAATCGGCAGACCTTTTTTGTGGCTCGGTTTCGTCAGCGGGACACTTCTCAGAGTTCCCTAACGGTTGCATCACATTACGTGCAACTCGGCGAAAGCGTCGCTTGTATATGCAGGTGTCCCCCCGTATTTCGATTCAAGCGAAGTCGGACAGTCAACATGTTACGCAAATCTTCTTGAAGTTACATCTCCTAGAGAAGTCTCTGGGTAACTATTACGAGTTTTTTTTTGCTCCCCTATGCAGGTGTCCAACTAACGCTTGAACATCTGTGGCTCTGGTTGCAGTATATATGGGCTTCTTGTCTGTCTAATTTTGCTTTCAGTCCTGCATATTCCTATCGTGAAAAGTTAGAGACTTAATGCCAGCTTGTCAACTATTTATAGAGTGGGAAATTCTGACAGTTTCGGTAAGAGAGTTGAGTACTTGGTAGTTGTTGTAAATTTTTGCTTTGAGTGTTATAACTAGTCAGAGTAAGCCTTCATAAAGGGTTCTAGTAAAATGGTAAATTACTGCCATCACTCAACCTAGCACTGAGAAGCTGTAGTTAGTTCTTTAATTGAGGTAGTATTACCATTTTGGAGGGTTATCGCCTAAGACGTCTATTTTTTTTCTCCCTCGCATGAGGTCGCATTTTTTTTCCTCGCATGAGGTCGCATTAACTCGCATGAGTCCCATTGGCGCACGCCCAACACAAACGCATGTCCCAACACAAAAAGACCCAATGACACACAAGTGTCACCAATGATCCTCTGTGTTTTCACACAAAAGATCTAATGACACGTAAGTGTCACTATACTGATTTGTATTTACCCCAATGTGGTAGCGCACGATCGATGAAAAGAAAGCCAGACTGGCTGTCTAAGAAAGCCGTCTGAGGTATGGGCGAAGACACAGGTATTAATTAGATAATCGTTTCCTCTGGCCCGTCTTGGTATCAATATTACCGATAACCTGTCTAATGAGATTAGGTTGGGGCGGGAATGGGTTCACGTATTTATTTGTGAGTTTGCATAAAGATGGAAGTTGAAGTACTACAGCCTTATTAGAAAGAGGTCACACATTGGAATTTTAAAATGTAATAATTTAAAATACGTGGTGGAAATTAAATTTAACACCCCCACCCTTATAGCTCAGAGCTTTATTCATTCATAACCCTCCACTTCCAAAGGAGCATAGGCCTTCAACAAACACATGCCAAGTCCTTCTGTCACGTGCCATTATCTCAAGTTCTTTCCACGTTCTCCTTATCATTTTCATCTCTGTCTCCAGCTCTCTTCTCCATGTGGTTCTTGGTCTACCTCTGCCTCTCTTGTCCTGGGGGTTCCAGAACAAGGACTGCCTTGTAATGCTATCAACAGGTTTCCTCAGTGTGTGTCCTATCCATCGCCATCGTCTTCTTCTCATCTCTTGTTCCACTGGCACTTGTCTAGTTCTTGTCATCAGTTCCTTGTCATACCATTTTAATCCCTCTATTCTACGCAAGCACCCATTTTATGAAAGTGTGTAGCTTTTTTGTTGCTGTCTTTGTTGTTCTCCATATCTCAGAGCCATACAATAGGACTGACTTCACATTTGAGTTGAAGATTCTTATTTTCGTGTTGAATCCGATTTCTCTTGATCTCCATATATTTCCCAATGCAATGAAAACTCCTCTTGCTTTTTGCATTCTTATTTTGATATCACTTTCTGTCCCTCCAACTGTGTCTATATTGCTGCCAAGATATGTGTACGATTCTACATCTTGTATTGGTGCTTCTTCAAGTTCAACCCTGTTTTCATTACCTGCGTTTATTCTCATAATCTTTGTCATTTCCCTGTGTATTTTCAGACCCAATTGCTGTGACCTCTCATTGAGTGTTTTCAATTTGTCCTGTATCTGATTACGGTAATGGGATAGAAGAGCCAAGCCATCAGCAAAATCCAGATCATCCAACTGCTTAGTCAGAGTCCACTGGATTCCATTTCTGTTGTGTGTTGTTGATGTTCTCATAACCCAGTCTATTGCTAATAAGAAAAGAAATGGAGACAAGAGGCATCCCTGTCGCACTCCTGTTCTTATCCCAAATGGTTCTGTACGCTGTTCCTCATAAAGAACCCTGCATGTCATGTCTTCATATGTTTTCTTTATTAAATTAATGATCTTCAGGGAACTCCATAATGCCTCATCAATTTCCAAAGTGATTCTCTGTCTACACTGTCAAATGCCTTTTCGTAGTCCACAAATCCGATGTATAATGGTGAATTCCATTCCAGACTTTGTTCAACTATTATTCTCAAAGTGGCTATCTGGCCTGTACAGGATCTGTTTTGTCGAAAACCTGCTTGTTCATCTCTCAGTTTTTTGTCTATGGACTCTTTTAATCTCTCAAGGATAATCCAATTTAATACTTTTCCTGGCACTGATAGTAACATTAATCCTCCATAATTTGTGCACTCTTGTAAATGTTCTTTTCTTAGGTAACTTAACCAGATATCCTTCCTTCCATTCTGCTGGTTTCTCTTCCTTTTCCCAGACTTTACCAAGTAATTTATATAACATCTCTGTAGCCGTGTCGATATCTGCTTTGATAGCCTCTGCTGGAATGCCATCAGGTCCAGGCGCTTTTCCATCTCTTAGAAGCTTTATGGCTTTCCTTATTTCTTCCTTCGTTGGTCTTTCACCGTTAATTTGTAGCTCTTCTTCTGCTGGCTGGATGTCCGGGGGGTTTTGTGGAGCTGGTCTATGGAGAAGGTCCTCAAAATATTCTGTCCACCTCTTCATTTGCTCTTGTATATTGCTGAGCAGTTTTCCATTCTTGTCTTTTATGAGGAAACTTGTTTGCTTGTATTTCCCTGTCAGCTTCTTTAAGCTGTTATACAGTTCTCTTATATTTCCTTTGGCTGCAGCATCTTCTGCCTCTCTTGCCAACTCCTCAATATACTTCCTCTTGTCTCTTTTAATACTTCGTTTAACTTTGTTTGCTTCTGTGTACAATTCTTGAGCCTTGGCTTTGAAACTTCTGGTTTTGCTTGTGTTTAAATCTGCTTTCTTGTTTTTTCTGTCTTTTATCTTATTGATGGTTTCTGTTGTTATCCATGCTTTTTGTTGTCGTTCCCTTTTCCCCAGTATTTCTTCACATGTCTCATGTCATACCGTTTTAATTTGCTGCAAATAGTCTTCTGTATTCTCTACATCTTCCAGATGTTGGAGCACTTGGAATGTGTTCGATAATGTGACCGCAAATTTGTCTCTTGTTTCTTGATTTCTTAGATGTCCTACATTAAATTGTTGTCTATAATTTTGCATTGTTGCATATCTCTTGAGTTTCATTTTTACTTTGGCTAACAGAAGGTGGTGATTTGATGCCACATCTGCTCCTCTATATACCTTTACATCCTGCAATGATGATCTAAAATTCTTGTTTATGCATATATGATCAATCTGATTTTCTGTTCTATGGTCTGGTGATATCCATGTTGCCTTGTGTATTCTCTTATGTGGAAACATGCTTCCTCCTATAGCCAGTTGATGTGAAACACAGAAGTTTGAGAATAGTTCCTCATTTTCATTCATTATTCCCAGCCCCTGTTTTCCCATGACTTCTTCAAAGCTGTAAATTTCCTTGCATTCATGTCACCCATCAAAATTGTGATGTCTCTTCTTTTTACTTTTTCCATAATTTCCTGTAGTCTAGTATAAAATGCTTCTTTCACAGACTCTTCTTTGTCATTAGTTGGTGCATAACATTGGATGACATTTACATTTATTTTCTTTTTAGCTGTTTTAAAAGTAGCTGTTATTATTCTGGGTCCAACGGCTTCCCATTCAATGAGTGCTTTCTGTGCTTCTTTAGATAACATAAGAGCTACCTCTTCACTGTGGTGTGAACTTTCGTCTTCATGTCCTGAGGACAGCACCAATGCACCTGTGATGAGTGTCTTCCTGTCTATCCCCTTCCACTTTGTTTCACACAGTCCCAGAACCTCGATTTTATATTCCCTCATTTCTGCTGCTACTTGTGCCACTTTCCCTTGTTCGTTTAATGTCCGAACATTCCAGGTGCCAAATCTGGAAGTTCTCCTAGAAGAAAGAAGGTTAGTCAGTAACACAGACTCCTTTCGGCTTTCTCTGTGTTGCATCATACGCCTCCCTGCGAGAGGACCTTCCCCTGTCTTGGATGGCTGTGTTTTATTTTCTTTAATTGACTTGTCCTTGTTTGTTGAAGTTTTTTGTGGTTTAAATGTTTTACAGGATGACGTAACAAGCACCATGCCCAACCCTCCTTAGTCGCTTTCTACGACATGCTTGGCAGGGAACAGTGTTACTATTCTTTGCTCCCCTTTCGGGCCTCGGTAACACATTGGCTTAATCTAAGAGCCAGAATAGACTTTGACTTCCATTGAAATTTCGTCGGAAGTACAATTTGGGATTGGAACTGAGAAATGGAAATATAATCTAGCGACATCGGAGTCACAAATCAGACTGCATTGACACGTCAAACTAGCAATTTACCAGAGCCAGAGAGAGTAGGGTCTGACAAAGGATTCCAAAATTATAAGTGACAGATCGAAGTATTTGGGCAACTTTAAAAATTAAAAAGTACATCCGCTTATTTAAATACAGAGACTGGAAACTTAAAGGACCAAGATCGAAGTAGTTAAGCAAATTTAAAACTTAAAAGTAAACCCTCATTTTTTTAAATACGAAGACTAGAAACTTAAAGGACCAGAATCGAAGTATTTGGGCAACTTTAAAACTTAAAAAGTAAACCCGCATTTTTAAATGCAAAGACTGGAGACCTAAGGAATCAAATCACCCGTCATAAGAGGAATACAAAATTTCCAGACCTAGTGATTCGAAAGCATCCTAAGTGCTATGAGCTGCAGTAGTCATCGATTCTAAGCTAAGTGTTTACTAAAAGACAACAGCAAAGAGCATTAACATTCCTCTATCCAGTCTCTATGAAGATAAAACTTTCATCTAAAAATTCACCATCATTTCATCTCTATTTTAACCTGTTAAAACTAATTAATTATTAAATTTGTTACATGTTATTTTAATACATATCATATTTGATTCAGTGATTATATGTATGAAAGCAAACGTATGAGCAAGACTCTTTTATATATGTGTGTGTGTGTGTATATATATATATATATATATATATATATATATATATATATATATATATATATATATATATATATATATATATATATATATATATATATACACACACACATATATATATATATATATATATATATATATATATATATATAGAGAGAGAGAGAGAGAGAGAGAGAGAGAGAAAGAGAGAGAGAGAGACATATATTTACATATATAGAGCTAATTCTTAGAAAAGAATTTCGCTGGATTTACACCAGTTAGGGGCTTGAACGGGCTAAAACCATTGCTTGATTCTTCACAAAAGGCGACGGATCAGATATAAGTTAATTTAAAAATTGCTCTGCCCTATGCAGCATTGCTTTTGACTTCTGAAAATATATTGTGGAAACTCCCTAGAGACAGAAGCGTCATTATCCTTCTATCTACAACTCTGCCAAGAGTAATCTTGTGCGAAGGTAGACACCTTTGACGACCCATTTTAGATACTCTTGCGTTTTGGCCACTGGGGGATCACTACTGCCAAGCAGGGAAGGGAATCCGTGACAGTCTAATTCTTCTTCTTCTTCCACTGCTTCTTCTTCCACTACTTCTTAGCTTCTTTTGTTTCTTTCTTTCAATTTAAAATTTCGTAAATGTAATATCTTTAAAGGGAAACCACTTTTGGTATAATTTAGGACCTAAGGGAAGTAATCAAGACGGAATTCAGAAAAATTTGTAAATGATGTCTATAGTCTACCATATCTATAAGATTTAATTGATTGTGTGACATACTTCTTTGACTGACATGACCACGGCCTCATGGACAATGGACTATGTTGTCTAAATGAGGATTCTGATCAATAGTTGCCCGTCATCATCGGAAGATCGTCTTCGTGGTAGGAAACAGATACCATAATCTGTGCATATGTTTCAGGTTCTTATCCGAGAGAGTCACAACAAAAGCTTCTAATAAGAAGCAAAACAAACTACCATGTGTGATTCAAGGACCAACTCTACAATCGCCGGAAAATAGCTTAGTGGCTACCTGTCCAGGTAAATTAAGTATCTTGGACACCAACACCTGATGGGTGACGAGAAGTGCCTGCAGTGAAAGAACCTGAGTTAGATAAGTACTCAGTATTTGACGAAAAAAGATCCAGAAGTCACCAATTCGCGAAATGATGAACAAAGACATTGACACCTTATAATGTTCCAACTTGTGATTTGTGTAACTATATATCTGCAATCTTTACCAAACTTCTATTTTAATTAATAAATGTACGGATATATTTTATAAATCGCAGTTGATTGGTTTTGTTAAATTCTAGTTTCTGTTTGAAATTGTGTTTTTGTGTGGAAATTAAGAGAATTATTTAATACAGTATTTAAATTGGTAGGGATAATTAACGAGCTGCATTTCAAACTAACTATTACTAGAGACACCCTTGGAGCATAGGATAGGTCTAGCGAGAAGGTGACGTACGTCACAGCTCTCTTCAACTGTTACCATCTAGGACTGTGCAGTTAACTAACTACCTGACTTGTCCTGTTCCGTCCGTACCACTAGTTCACCAGCTCTCTTCTATATTTTTGGGGAACTATATCCATTGTTCTATCTAACATCCATCTCGCCACCTCCTTTACAGCTGTGTAGACTGGAGCGTGTCGGTACTGAGAATCGAACCAGCGCTCTAACCACTCTGTGGTAAAGTGGGATGTTATAAATATTTATAGGGGACTTAGTGCACTGACTGAGATCAGCTGTGAAGGTATCTGTATCTAATAGGTGTAGTGTTTTGCAGATAACCCTACTTGCTACCACATTATACCTCAGTCAGAATTATTCTGGAATATTGTGATGACTACGTTAAATGTCTAGGGTATGTATATGATGAAGTGTAAGTCACAACAACAACAGACAGATAAACAATTTAATTTATTCCACCACACTTGACAACACTGTGACACTCACACACATTTAACACTCTATAAGACTATCTTAAATGAGGCACTGGTAAATTTTCAAATATAAATATGTATTAATTACTTTCACTAAAATATGTGTCCTGATTCAAATACAAAGTGAACCAGGAATCACAATCAATTGTAATTACAATTTATATGTACAGAATTTATCAATATGAACCTTGTAGTGACATATTTTATTAATATTATCCTATGTGTGTCAGTTGTGTAGTAGTAATATGAGGTAATACTGGTTTTGTTTTTTCAAGCTATGTTGTTATTTGTCATCATGACTTCAAGTGTTTGTTTATCTTGGAAATAGTATGGGGAAAAGTTCACAGTTCCTATCAATTTAAACACTGTATTTTCCCTCTGTTTTATTATAAAGTCAGATTTTGAGGGGGGGAGGAGGGGGGAGACATAATGTTGATCTCCTCTGGCCACAGACGCTTATCTTTCGTGATGGCAGCAGGAAAAGACTCCTCTGCTCGATAGCCTCCCTGTGTTCTGGAGACACCTCACTGGTCACTATCTGGACCCAGGAGTATGCTGTCAGCCTCTAGGTTCAGCAAAGCTCAGACCAGGTGCTGCTCAATAACTTTAGGACCACGGTCCCTGAAACAAGAAGGTTGTACCTCCTATTTCAGAACTAATTTATAATAAATTTCCAGACTGAACACAATACATAACAAACACTGAGTTCAGAGCGGTAGGCCAACTGTTATCTTCATCTGAAACAATTTTCACCAGTATACTCCTCCCTAATGGTTACTACGCCTCTGCAATTCCAGCATTATTTCTTTCTAGTCAATAAGATAGGTGTCAGTGTATTGTTTGGCAATTCCATGTAGTTTTACTTTCCTCCGACACCTTCTGTTCAGGTTGGAGCACTATATAGGCTTTACCTCATGTTCGCTACTGAACCACACATATATACAGACATAAATTATCAATTTACATTCAATTTTCATTAAAAAGATAGCAAATATTTCAAGCTTACCACAATTCATGGAATAATACACAGTTACGTTGACTAGCAATGAATATAGCACAATTTCGATCTGCCGATGTCCCAGGCTTTTATTTAGAAAAATATGCACTGGCGCTCAACGCACTGGTTCTTTAGTAAGTTTATTTGAAAATGTGGTGCTGACCTGACGCCTCTGATTGACTATATTGGCGGGTCTAACCAATCGTGCCATGTTTACACAGCTTTTCAAAAAAAAGTACCCTTACTCACGTTTCCCTAACAACAAAGAATCAATATTTATAGCCCGACTAATCGTGTTTAGCCTTACATTTACTTTCCGCCAATCAAATAGGAGGTAACATGTCAGCCTATTTCCCGTACAATGGTGGTGTGAAAATCTGCCACTGAGCGATTCTGATTTTGGTGTTGTCTGACATCCCTCACTATTTCTTTTGGCTATAATTTGTTAATTCCTAGACTATTTCCGTAACGTTTAACATATTCTTTGTCAGCAAGTCCTAAGGAACCCAAATATATAAATTTAATGGGGCTAAGGGGCTGCGTTCAAAATATGCATTTTCTTCTACCTCCTGTTCACTTCGAATACGATGTGGTGTCTGGGTACTGTAATGTTTTCAAACGTAAACCAGTATAATGTCATGTTTCCTAATAAGCGTTTTGTAAGTTTTTAAAACCTAACTCGTATGGGTAGTGTTTTTTATCACTGTCGATTTGAAAAAAAGCTAGTGCTTGTGGCCTTACACGCGTGTTAGGGGTGGCATTAATTGTGTATCGCGAGACTGTGGTAGTATTGCCTGCGTTCCGGCTTTCAGCCCCTCCCTTTCTTTCTATCCTTAGTCCATCTGTCTTTCGTTTATGGTAACTTAGTGTATAAAATGACCTGAATGGAATATTAAATATAGGTCAGTTTGCGTATCTCAAGGTTTTTCTTAGAAAGGCAGTACACGTTTTATCGTAGAAAGCGGGTATTGAAGCAGTAGGCTTTTACTATCAACGTGAAACGTTACAATTTGCAGACGAAGGAGAAAACAAGGGGGATTTCGAGTACAGTCATTGTGACAGCACTGTTCTTTACCATTCTTCTTTCCTTTTATTATATTTATTTGTTAGGCTTTACATTTACGTTTTAATTTATATATGTGGATTAGAATTTCACACGACAAATTCTCCCCACTTAAAACAGACGTTATATGTCAGTCTATAATTCTATATACACATAGAGAAATTTCTTATTATTCCTGGGGTTTAGGGTGATTCTCATCACACGGATGGCGGCTTAAAAAAATCCGCTCCCAGATTTGTTTTTCCACTTATATACTCTATGCTAAACTCAAATGGCTGCATCAATAATGACCAACGGAGTAATCTAGAGTTTTCATGTCTAGCCTGCGCTAGAAACGACAAGGGTTTGTGGTCCGTTTGCAACTTAAATGCCTTCCCATACAGATAAATATTGAATTTCTTTATCGCCCATATTACTGCAAGACATTCCTTTTCGCTAGTTGAGTAATTGGTTTCAGCTTTATTCAACTTTCTGCTAGCATATGCCACTGGGCTTAATTCCCCATCCAATGCATCTGATTTCTGTAGCAAAGTTGCACCTAACCCAATATTACTGGCATCTGTCCTTACAATGAATTCTTGACTTAAGTCAGGTAATTTCAAAATAGGTTTACTTGTGAGCTTTTCCTTCAATTCTTGGTAAGCCATTTCACATTGTGGTGTCCATGTAATTCGATCTGGATTTCCCTTACGTGTCAAATCAGTTAACGGTGCACATATGGAATTAAAGTTTTTGATATACTTTTGGAGGCACAATGGGCTAATCCCCTGTTTGCCAAGTCACTTTGATTACATGTCTCGCCCATGGGCCTTGTGCACTTGGGTGCCCTCTACACCTCGTTTCACGGGGTAGAAGAGGTTCCGATTATGAGATGAGATGAGATGATATACTTTTGGTAGAAACCATATAATGAGAAAAAGGATCTCACTTCTTTCATGGTTTGTGGTCTTGGGGCTTTCTTTAGTTTCTCTAAATTCTTGGGGTCAGGGGTCATGTTTCCCTGATAAACTGTGTGTCCCAAGAATTCCAATTCTTTACATCCAACGCAACATTTGGTTGGTCGGGCTGTTAAATTCGCTTCCCTAAGTCGATTAAACAGCATGTTCAGAGAGTCAATGTGTTCCTCAAATGTTTCTGTTGCTATAAGGATATCATTCATGAAATTTGTGATACATGGATTATTCAGAGGGTCCAATAATTTTCTCATCATTCTAGAGAAGACACTAGGCGCATTCTTCAATCCAAATGGCAATCTATTAAACTCATAGTGTCCTTCTGAGGTACTAAAAGCTAGGTATGGTCTAACCTCAGGCTTTACTGGAATCTGATAGTATCCTTTACTCAGATCCACTTTTGAGAAATATTTAGCTTTATTTAGTCTGGCAAACAACTGATTTGTATCCGGCAATGGATCCACCTGTCCTTCTGTAATAGCATTCAGTCTCCTGTAATCTATACAGAGTCTATGTTATCCAGAGGGCTTCCTTAGGAGTACAACACCGGAACTATACGAAGATTCACTGTGTGAAATAATTCCTTCCTTCAACAAATAGTCTATCTCTTCCTTCAAAGCTTTCTCCTTAGCAAAAGGAATCGAATAGGGTTTCATACATACAGGTGTGGGGTCTATCAGCTTCATATCATATTCCAATAAGTTTGTATGCCCTGGTCGGTCTGTTAACACCTCTGCATGATTATCTAGAACCTGTTGCACTCTCTCTTTCTGAGTTTTCGTTAAATGTGTACTGATTTTCACCTGTGCCGCTGTCTCACAGGGGTGTAATGGATATTCAAATGATGAAAGTGGTTCCTTTTTCATCTCCATGGCAATGGACAAGGTCAACAAGTGTGTCTCTTCCTGATGTTCTCTTTCCAAATATTTCTTCAGGAGATTCACATGATAGATTTTTTCTTTCCCCTTCTTATCTATCTTATAATTTGTTCTAGACACCATCTCTAGAACTGTATATGGGCCTTGCCATCCAATTTGTAACTTATTCTGGCTACCGGGTAGAAGAAGCAGTACCTTCTCTACCACAGCCAAATCTCTGTCTTTAGCTTTCCTGTTATAATAGGCAGCATGTTTCTTCCTGGCTTGTTTCAAATTTTCATTGGCAAGTTTCCAGCCAGTTTTTAAACGAGTGGTCAGCTCATTCACATATTGGTATGAGGATGTAATATTTTCCTCTGCTTTTTCATCAGTCCACGTTCTTAACAGAGCTTCATATGGACTTTTAAATTCGGAAACTTATTTCTCCTGGCACATGCCAGGTCCATTCCACCCGAAGCTCTGTAGTGATGATTTTTCTTCCCAGAATTATCATGCACAAAACGACCGCTACCAAATTTCCTCTTGGGGCTTTCTCCCCACTTAAAATTCTTGATGAGAGATTTCCTCTCTACATCTTCTTCCTCCAGTTTGTTTAAGTCCGATTGAGGGATTTTCGGCTTATCCTGGGGTAAGACATCTGTTTGCATTCGCCTCATAGTGGCCATTGTAAAACAGTTAAGTGAAGCTTGTCCGTGAAAAGGGGCTTCCCATTCCATTTGGTCCACTTTATCAAATTTATTTTTCTTTCTATTGTCAGGCCTACGGTTGCCCCGTGGCGTGTCCAGGTCCTGATCAATGTTCCCACTTGTGGGTGTTCCCTCATGTGCTATGCTACACCTTTCTACAAAATTCTCAATGTCCCATCTTGCCTTGGGCCAATAATAATTGTGAGCCACCTTTTGGATGATGGTACCAATTTTCTCATGGTCCCCATCTGGTTTCACATGTAGGCTCCTTATTAATTCTGCCCTATATCTCTTTGGAAGAACCAACTGTCCGTGACCATTGGATCTAGTTCCGGCCTTCCTGTAAATAAACTTGTTTTTCATGTAAAAATCTCCCTTGCCTGGAGTTGTATGACAAGTTGACAATTTCCTGAAACAAGGCTTGAGGGTCTTATCCCCAGCCTGTGCCTTCCTCATCTCATCTGGAGTGGTATCTAACATAATATCTTCCTCCTGTCTTGAGGTCGACCTGACCTGAAGGGTGGCCATATACACCTGTTTCCTTCTACAATGGTCAGTGTCATGATTGTTCATCTTACAATTTTTACACCACCTTTTCCCTTGGTTGAAAGATTTTCTTTCATCATATTTCCTTTAATCGAATTGTGGGGTTTTATTTTTATTGTCATACCGTGGCCTATCAAATTGGTGCTTACCTTTGTTTTGATCTCTAGGATCAAATTTATTAAAGTTCTGTGGTGCCCTAAAATTTTCCACCTGTTTCTTTTTATTACCTGATACCTCTGCCTGAGCCGCTTGATACCTTTCTGCAACATTTAGCAACTCACCCAGCCTCTCTGCACCTTGTTCCATGAGAAACTTTCTCAGGTCGGGAGCCATGGACTCTCTTAACTGTTCTATAAGGACCATTTCCTTAAGATCTTGGGTTTTCCCCAGAGAAGTCCATTTCTCCAAGTATGTCTCTATTCGTGCAGAGAACTGGTGATAGGTTTCACCTGACAGTAGTTTAGCATTCCTAAATTTTTTCCTATAAAATTCTGCGTTCTTTTCATATCTTAACAAAAGAGCCTGCTTTAGCATGTCATAATTTTCCTGATCACCTCTGCTCATTTTGGCAAAAACTTCATAAGCTGCCCCACGAAGACCTTGAGATAACTTTAAGCTCCACCTTTCTCTCTCTAACCCATATGTGGTAGCTAATAGTTCATATCTATTTAGATAGCTTTCAATATCATCGTCTTTCTCAACAAAATGATCTAAATGAAAATTCATAGCTGAGGTTGAGGCTCCTTGGCTAGCAGTGGCATCAGAGGTAAAGGGACTGGCCCCATTTTCAGGAGCATGGCCTTGAAACTCAAACTCCCTTAGTCGTAACTCATGTTCCCTTTGTAATCTTTTATCTTCTGCTTCCCTTTCTGCAGCTAATCGCTTGTCTTCTCTTTCTGCAGCTAATTTCTTCTCTTCTCTTTCTGCAGCCTGTCTTCTTTCCTCGGCTTCCAATGCTTTAGCCTCTTTGTCAGCCTCAATCTGCAACCTCTTAGCCTCAGCCTCAATCTACAACCTCTTAATTTCTTTTTCAGCCTCTAACTTTTTTTCGGCCTCTTTTTCTAATCTTCTTTCTTCCCGTTCAATATATTTGTCACATTCAGCAGTGACATAAGCAATCATAATTTGCCCGTCCATTCCTAACTCTTTCGCAGTCTGTACAGCACCAGATCGAAATTTTGCCAAGTCGGCCATTGTCTAACATGCAATTGTAAATAATTCAATCTTTCAATAATTATCTAAGGACACTACAGGCACTGAGAGCTCAACCTTATTTATTTCCACCCAAGGATACCTTTTAATTCTTTATTATTCCCAATATCTATAACAGGAGAAAGTTCTATATCCCTGGAGCGAGACCCCAATATATGTGGTAAAGTGGGATGTTATAAATATTTATAGGGGACTTAGTGTACTGACTGAGATCAGCTGTGAAGGTATCTGTATCTAATAGGTGTAGTGTTTTGCAGATAACCTTACTTGCTACCACATTATACCTCAGTCAGAATTATTCTGGAATATTGTGATGACTACGTTAAATGTCTAGGGTATGTATATGATGAAGTGTAAGTCACAACAACAACAGACAGATAAACAATTTAATTTATTCCACCACACTTGACAACACTGTGACACTCACACACATTTAACACTCTATAAGACTATCTTAAATGAAGCACTGGTAAATTTTCAAATATAAATATGTATTAATTACTTTCACTAAAATATGTGTCCTGATTCAAATACAAAGTGAACCAGGAATCACAATCAATTGTAATTACAATTTATATGTACAGAATTTATCAATATGAACCTTGTAGTGACATATTTTATTAATATTATCCTATGTGTGTCAGTTGTGTAGTAGTAATATGAGGTAATACTGGTTTTGTTTTTTTCAAGCTATGTTGTTATTTGTCATCATGACTTCAAGTGTTTGTTTATCTTGGAAATAGTATGGGGAAAAGTTCACAGTTCCTATCAATTTAAACACTGTATTTTCCCTCTGTTTTATTATAAAGTCAGATTTTGAGGGGGGGGGGGGGCATAATGTTGAGCTCCTCTGACCACAGACGCTTATCTTTCGTGATGGCGGCAGGAAAAGACTCCTCTGCTCGATAGCCTCCCTGTGTTCTGGAGACACCTCACTGGTCACTATCTGGACCCAGGAGTATGCTGTCAGCCTCTAGGTTCAGCAAAGCTCAGACCAGGTGCTGCTCAATAACTTTAGGACCACGATCCCTGAAACAAGAAGGTTGTACCTCCTATTTCAGAACTAATTTATAATAAATTTCCAGACTGAACACAATACATAACAAACACTGAGTTCAGAGCGGTAGGCCAACTGCTATCTTCATCTGAAACAATTTTCACCAGTATACTCCTCCCTAATGGTTACTACGCCTCTGCAATTCCAGCATTATTTCTTTCTAGTCAATAAGATAAGTGTCAGTGTACTGTTTGGCAATTCCATGTAGTTTTACTTTCCTCCGACACCTTCTGTTCAGGTTGGAGCACTATATAGGCTTTACCTCATGTTCGCTACTGAACCACACATATATACAGACATAAATTAACAATTTACATTCAATTTTCATTTAAAAGATAGCAAATATTTCAAGCTTACCACAATTCATGGAATAAATAATACACAGTTACGTTGACTGGCAATGAATATAGCACAATTTCGATCTGCCGATGTCCCAGGCTTTTATTTAGAAAAATATGCACTGGCGCTCAACGCACTGGTTCTTTAGTAAGTTTATTTGAAAATGTGGTGCTGACCTGACGCCTCTGATTGACTATATTGGCGGGTCTAACCAATCGTGCCATGTTTACACAGCTTTTCAAAAAAAAGTACCCTTACTCACGTTTCCCTAACAACAAAGAATCAATATTTATAGCCCGACTAATCGTGTTTAGCCTTACATTTACTTTCCGCCAATCAAATAGGAGGTAACATGTCAGCCTATTTCCCGTACAATGGTGGTGTGAAAATCTGCCACTGAGCGATTCTGATTTTGGTGTTGTCTGACATCCCTCACTATTTCCTTTGGCTATAATTTGTTAATTCCTAGACTATTTGCGTAACGTTTAACATATTCTTTGTCAGCAAGTCCTAAGGAACCCAAATATATAAATTTAATGGGGCTAAGGGGCTGCGTTCAAAATATGCATTTTCTTCTACCTCCTGTTCACTTCGAATACGATGTGGTGTCTGGGTACTGTAATGTTTTCAAACGTAAACCAGTATAATGTCATGTTTCCTAATAAGCGTTTTGTAAGTTTTTAAAACCTAACTCGTATGGGTAGTGTTTTTTATCACTGTCGATTTGAAAAAAAGCTAGTGCTTGTGGCCTTACACGCGTGTTAGGGGTGGCATTAATTGTGTATCGCGAGACTGTGGTAGTATTGCCTGCGTTCCGGCTTTCAGCCCCTCCCTTTCTTTCTATCCTTAGTCCATCTGTCTTTCGTTTATGGTAACTTAGTGTATAAAATGACCTGAATGGAATATTAAATATAGGTCAGTTTGCGTATCTCAAGGTTTTTCTTAGAAAGGCAGTACACGTTTTATCGTAGAAAGCGGGTATTGAAGCAGTAGGCTTTTACTATCAACGTAGGAGCCGCGCTAGCGTAGTGGTTACAACACCGCTCTGGCGACCGGGTGATACAGGATCAAACCCGGGCGACGGCATTTGAGGATTTTTCGTCGACCGGGATTTGGACTGGATTAACTCGAGACCTGGCGAAGACATTTGAAGGAGTGTCGTCGACCAGGGATTGGCGGCTCCTGAGCCGACCCAGCTGCAATGGGTACCTCCGAAATCGGCGAGTATTTGCCTGAATGGCGAGGGACACCTGTCTCTGTACAAGAAATAAAGGGATACTCACGTAAAATCAATGTCAGGTTAGACATAAATAATAACCTGAGATTTCGCCTCGAGTATTAGCGGGCGTACGAAAAAAAAAAAAAAAAACTATCAACGTGAAACGTTACAATTTGCAGACGAAGGAGAAAACAAGGGGGATTTCGAGTACAGTCATTGTGACAGCACTGTTCTTTACCATTCTTCTTTCCTTTTATTATATTTATTTGTTAGGCTTTACATTTACGTTTTAATTTATATATGTGGATTAGAATTTCACACGATACACTCTGTCAATCGGACGCTCAGTTAGTCCGCTTTTATTCCAACCACCTACTAAAAAAGGTAAAGGTAGTCACATAGCAGATATTGCCGTAGCGGAGTGAAGTGTTAGAGACTTCAATATACCAGGTCCAGCGTTGAGAAGCGGGGTGACCATTTCCACCTACTCTGAACCTTAAAAACAGACATGATTTTATCAGTGTCAATCTGTTAGACAGCTCGGTGTTTCTAAAGTAGACCACCACACACCCTGGGTTGCCTACGCTGCTTTAAATAATGGCTGGCAAAGTGCGTGGCTACTTACAAAGTAGACACAGTTAAAAAAATACTTTCAATTATGTTCTGACAAGATGTAAATCTTCAACGAGATGCTCAGATATGGAATTCTTCATTCCTGGTACTAGTTTTAATCCTTTGAAAGTGTTTTCAATTACAACATTTGTTTTCTCCCACTCATTAACTTATCAGGACGCTCTACCAAGCAAATCCTCACTCGTAATGTAATAACCGACCGCCGACGTAACATTCTGCCCTGAATATTAGCTTTAACTCAACAAAACCCTATATCACTTTCTCCAAGATAACTTTGCCATCCTTATTTTAAGCCCTTACAATTCGTTATTCTCTCACTTACTTTTACATGCTCCCATCAGATTTCTGACAACCCGTCTCCAACCTTACTCATAGGCGAAATATTTTTCTTCGAAACTAAAACACGTTTACTTTGGCGTGCCAGGGTGAGTGGATGGTTTTATTCGATTACAAGACCTCGTTACAACCTCACAAAACGTGTTGGGCGATACTCTAAAAAATAATTAAGAGCACATTTAAAAAAATAAAAAAATAAAAAACAGGGGCACTGAGAGCACTTAAAAAAGTTTCACCTGACGATATAACTTAGACTTCGCTAATACGATTTTAGAAAAAAAAGTTTGTCAGTTAGAGTGAAAACGTAACTTCGATTTTACAGAGAAGCTTTACATAAAAACAGTGGGTGTAGTTTTAAGAAATGCTACTTTTCTGGAAAATGTAAATGTTGAAACGACATTAAAAGAAACAAAATAACAAAAGAACGTATTCTACGTGATAAGTATAAAAACACAGAGTGGAAATATCAACAGGTTTACAAAAAACATAAAATGTAGTCCCATAAGAGATATTTCCATAGGGGAGTAAAGAATTAGACACGTCACTATACTGGGTTTCAACATGTAAAAGGTTTGGTGACCAGCTGCCCGCCTCGCTGCCTTTGCCTTTCCTAACTCGAGAGCAGAGCCAGGTGCCAATGTACAGCTGGGTAGACTGAAGCGTGACGCTACCAGGATTCAAACCACGGTAACTTTGCCTGGATAAATAGACCCTCTAACCTTTCTGAGGATCGAAGCTCGGCACTTTATGTGGAAGGCATGAAAGACTGGAGTGTGAATACTAACAATGACGTCGACGATCATTCAGTGAACGAGAGACAGATCCTCGCAGAAGATTACTACTGACAACATCTGAATGAGAATAGGAGGTAGAAAGTAAAGACTGCAAAAATAAATGCGGCATATGAAGGAAGAAAGTGCGGAGCAAGGGCTTGACGGAGGGAACAAGGAAGGAAGGGAAGGAAGGAGGAAAGATGGAACGGACGGCGGGATGGATGGAGGAATAGAGGGTTGAAGGAAGGAAGGAAGGAAGGAAGGAAGAAAGAAAGAAAGAAAGAAAGAAAAAAGAAAGAAAGAAAGAAAGAAAGAAAGAAAGAAAGAAAGAAAGGATGGAAGGACGGAAGAAAGAAAGAAAGATAGATAGAAAGAAAGAAAGAAAAAAAAGAAAGAAAGGAACGAAGGACGGAAGAAAGAAAGAAAGAAAGATAGAAAGAAAGAAAGATAGAAAGAAAGATATGGAGGAAGGAAGGAAGAAAGAAAGAAAGATAGAAAGATAGAAAGAAAGAAAGATATGGAGGAAGGAAGGAACAGAGGGCTTTAGAGAGGAAGGAAGGAAGGAGTTCAAAATTCTGAATATTATAGAGCCATCATCATCATCATTTCCATATTGTTCCCTACAGAACACTGAACCACTACTGCGACTGATACCCTCACAGGAAGCCCCACCGAAGCATTCATCTGCTCTTTCAGCAGTGGTTTTCGTAACAGTTTTTTTTTTACACTGTGAAGTTACCCCCCCCCCCCCCCATACACCCACTCATATTAGTCGCCTTATACGACACGCTTGAGCGAGAGAAGTTCTATTCTTTGTCTCCTCGCGAAATCCCGGAAATTGCTCATGGCATATTATTTTTGGGTTGACATGAAGAATTGTGGGCCGTCTGTTCAAAACGGCGTTAAAAAATATAAAAAATTCAAAGACGCGGTAAAAACGGGTACGGGTTTGAGTTAGGTTTAGGCCTGGTGCAGACGAGCGTTTTCTTGCTGCGCGTATCTCGCACGGTTTTTTGACCGAATCGCAGGGTAGTGCAGACGAGCGTATTTTTGAAGTTACCTCGCGCCTAAAAATAGATTTCCAGACTGGCACTTCCGCAGTTCAAATAAGAATTTCGTGGAATTAGCATGTCTGTTGTTGCTTGTAGTACGAGCACGCAGGAAAAAACGACAAAAAAGACGATTCTGGGTGCATCCACTGATATATATATATATATAATAAATCTTGAGCGTTGTTTTAGGTAAAATACAGTTACTTAACGTGTCATAGCAACAAAAACAAAACATAAGAAAGAGAAGACGAAGAAGAAGATAATAAAGAAGAGGAACAAGAAAAAGGGGAAACAGAGGAAGATGAAGGAGGAAGATAAAGAAGGAAGAAGAGAAAGAGAAAACGAAGAAGAAAGAGGAAGAGGGGAAAAAAAGAAGGAGAAGAAGAAAAAAAGAAATGGAGATGCAGGAGAAGAAGGAAGAGCAGAAGAAGAATATGACGAAGTCGAAGAAAAAAGAATGAGAAGAAAAAGAGGAAGAAGAAGAAAGAAAAAAGAATGTGGAATAGAAGAAGAAGAAGAAGCAGAAGGATAAGAAGAAAAAGGAGTGAAAAAGAAGAAGAAGGAGTAGAAGGAGGGGGAGGAAAAGAAAAGAAAAAGAGGATGAAAAGAAGGAAGAGGATAATGAGAAGAAGGTTAGGGAGAAAAAAGAAAACTGAATAAGAAGGAGGAGAAATATCAGATAGAAGAAGAAAAAGAAGAAAAAATATAAGAAGAAGAAAATATAGAAGAAGGATGAGGAGAAGCAGAAGAAGTATGAGATAAAATGAAAAAGAACAAAAAAGAAGAATAGGAGAATAAGTTGGAATAAGGAGAGAGAGAAGTATAAAAGAAGTAGAAGGACAAATACGAGAAAGAGGAGAAGAAGAAGAAGAAGGAGAAGAAGATGATGAAGAAGAAGGAGAAGAAGTAGATAAAGAAGGAGGAAAAGAAGAGGAATGAGAAGAAGAAGATGAAGAAGAAGGAGAAGAAGAAGATGACGCACAAGAAGAAGAAGATCAATGAAGAAGAGGTGAGGAGCAGAAAAAGAAGAAAAAGAAGGAGAAGACGAATGGAACCAAACGGAACCCGATCACACAATTAAATGTTAAAAACTCGAGCACCACTAATGTTACTGCGTAATCACGATCCGCCTAAAGTAAGTAACGGATTCGAAATAACTCATTTTCACGCAAATGTTCTTGATAAATCCAAATTCAGAATAGAAATGCCACGACAGTGTACAACGCAAGTTCGTCGCTAACATACTTGGTCACGTGATAAAGTTCAAGGTTAGCCAAAAACGCCGGCGATACGCGAAGAAAATGGAACCAGTTGCGTTTTTTTCTACGCAGCGGGAAAAACTTCGCTCGTCTGTCTGCTTTCTCTAAATCCCTACTGTTTTATTTTCCACGCGCGAGATACGCGCAGCAAGAAAACGCTCGTCTGCACCCTATGTGTGTGTGTCGGGGGGATTGTGGGGGGGGGGGGGGGGGGGGGAGGGGTAAAGGTGGAGGGATTTAAAGTCACAAAGAAAAGATCGCGTTCCTATCTCATGTAATTCATTAGTATATTTTTGTAGCCAGCTAGAGTGTTTTAATTGAGAATAGGGAAAAATACGTTTGATCCTGGCGACAATGCCGGTGTGAGATTTTTAAATTTTTTTAGTCCGAAATTTCCCAAGTTTAAAAAGTATTTTTTCTCCCCGCAGTCGCCTAAAGATCTACCAGACCATCCACTTGAATCTACGGATAGATCGGGATCGATTGGTGGCCGGCCCCTGCCCTAAACTATAACCTTAATCCTAACCCTAACAACGTTGGCGGCTAACTATGATGACACCGAAGAACAGTGTTCCTTGACATCGAAGAACACGGCCCATTGTTCTTCATTTTATTAGTATAATGATGTTCTGAGTTTTCACGTTTTCACCATTTAGTAACATTGGAGGAAAGTCATGTCAATACAAAGGCAGTGTGTACCAAGTTTTTTTTTTTTAAACGGACATTACAATTGCAACAGAAAGAATGTCAAAGCTAAGAACAAAAATGTTGGTAAATTTTTTTTTAAACGGTGAAGGAGAAAGAAGAAGGAATAGTATGGAGGCACAGTATGCGTGACATCAGAGGAAAGAGAGATATCTTTGTATGTAAACTGCCAGCCGGGGAAACAAATTGAATTCGCCGTGAACTAAATATCTAGCAAAAGCTACATTCAACAACATGAAACATATACTGACATCCAAACAGTTATCTCACAAATTAAAACTGAGAATCATAAAGTGTTATATATATTCTGCATTACTGTATGGTGTAGAAACATGGACGATGAATAAGCAATTGGAAGAAAGAATTGAGACTCTTGAGATGTGGATATATAGAAGAATGGGGCGCATCTCATGGAAAGAGAAGAAAACAAATAAGGAGGTCCTAGAAAATCTAGGTATGAAAAGAGAACTAATGAGGGAGATCAAAGTTCGGCAGCTAAAATACTTTGGCCACATAAAAAGGCATAACACCTTGCTGAAGATCATAGTAGAAGTCAGAGGTGAAGGTAAACGTGCAAGAGGAAGACAGCGCTGTAAGTGGGAAGATAACATCAAGAGATGGACAGGAAAGAGTCTTTCAGAG
Organism: Oreohelix idahoensis; assembly: GCA_024509875.1. Taxonomy (NCBI): domain Eukaryota; kingdom Metazoa; phylum Mollusca; class Gastropoda; order Stylommatophora; family Oreohelicidae; genus Oreohelix; species Oreohelix idahoensis. The sequence goes on along the minus strand of JAMPIV010008963.1, from coordinate 159,279 downwards.
TGCACCATCAAGACAAGAGACAGAAGACGTTGGAGATCCATTACAGCCAACCTTCGTTGTGGAGATGGCAGATGATGATGATGAAATATCATCTCTTAGGATGTGGCATTTTTTTTTTTAATACACACTTATACCTCAATAAGCTGTCCTCTATTACGACAACAATAAGTTAAAGGTAATCCCATATCACATACTGCTGTAGGGGAGTGAAGTGTTTGAGATCTGCCACTTACTAGGTCTTCCAGCATGAAAACGTTCTTTTTCTTCCTCGTCCCACTTTTTTCTTTCCCTTACATCAAGAGCAACTCCAGGTACCCATTTTACAGCTGGTAAGTAGTGGCCAGAAGCCGTGACGGCCGCCCTGTTGCTTTGCGAACCCTGCACCTATGCCACGAAAGGCCAGCGCTCTAACCACTTTGCCAAACGGACGCTGATTACCACAATAATGAGAAATTTAAATCTCAAATGAGTAAAATCTAAACAGCTAGAAAACTCTCAAGCTTCATCTTCATTCACAGCCGCATTAGCAATTGCGGCTCTTCGCCTTATACGACAATCATCATTCCCTTGTCACTACTTCTAGAGAATGGAACAACCACTCCAGTTGTTCCCCTTGCCGGAAACCTGCACCAAAGCATTTGCCTTGATCAAAAACCATACCAAAAGATCTTTTATATTTGGACATGCAGCCTAATATAACCGACGGATCATGTGACTAGAGGAGCCGCGGTAGCGGATTGGTTAGTGCACTAGCTTCCTAGCTCGAGGGTCCATGGTTCAATAATCCCTACAGTTGGAGGCGGTAGCGGGAATTTTATTAGACCTGCGCAAACGGCTCCGGGGGCAATCCCAGCCCTCATATATTTGGATATACCTGAGCAGCCTTTCTGGAGAAGGTTTAAAGCGACCAAAAGAAACAAGCGGCCGGCGTGATGCTGTGTACCACATCACCCTCACCCCTAGTGTAAGATTGGGTGGGGGGGCGTGTAACGGGTGGGATCCTTTACATTTTAATAAACCATTGTACTGCTGACGAGGTTGAAAAACGGGCGCAATCTCGCCCAAAACGAGGCATAAATTTATTTACAAAAAAAAAAAAAAGAAGCATGTGCCATTGCAGCTGTGGTTTCTGTTACAATTTCCTTTAAATAATGAGATTGCCAGCTCCAAGGTAAATCTGATACTAGACATGCCTGGGAGAGCAATATTTTACTTACTTAGTCGTTCCCCTTCTACCGTGAGGTGTAGAGGTTTGGAAGAGAAGACAGCGCCAAGACTACATCCTATCGGGCTGTCTTCCATTTCTCCTCTGGCCTGGTTCCGGATTCATAGTCCTCGGTCGCTTTCAAAGAAGATGTGTCTAAATGTTGTAATCCTCCCCCCAGCGGAAACTAATTTGGGTCGCTGTCCTGGAAGGACGATCCCTGGCTCTTAAGTATTTCCCATATGCTGCTTGCGTCGTGGTAGTAAGCCGAATTTTCCTCCAATTCAGTCAGAGACATGACCAAAGGGACCACCATCTCAGCTGAGGACTGTTCTACTTGGGTCTGCAGGGTTAGGGGTTTTAATAATTTAGAAGAGGCCTTGACGTATCGTCCTTGGTTGACGCGGACCACCATGTTCTCTCCTCTGGTCTCCCTGTTACTTCAAAAAATTCAACCACCATTTCACGTACCCTCAGAAACCAACCTCCTCAATTTTCTGAGGTTTTCCTGGGAGATTCACGGAAACTAAACTACGCTCGCGATTATTCATGTAGAATTTGATTTCTGTTTGCCTGAATTCTTTATTTCATGGAATTGTCCGTGTGTAATGAAGATGGTCCTTAAAAACCATACCAAAAAAAAAAAAAAACATAACCAAAAAAAAAAAAAAAAACCAAAACCAAAAAAAAAAACCATAACCAAAAAAAAAAAAAAAACCCATAACTGCAAACCAAACTGAATTCCCCTTTCCTTTCCCTTCCGACAGTTTTTGTTTTTACTTGACGCCGAGAGTCGTCGGACAAAAGTTTCTAACCAAAACTTATAAAATGTTGGGGAGAATTCATCATTCCTACGGAAAGGGCCTTAGGGCTGGTCGCATAGATTAACCTGTGTGTGGTATGTGTATTGAGAGGATGAGGTGTGGTGGCTCATTTGTGAGGATTCGAGAGCTTATGCTTTGTCCGTCTGTGAGTTCTCCCCACTTACTAAAGTCGTGCTGGCGAAAAGGGGGGTGGCTTGAGTGTACCATTTGTATGTGTAGGTTTTTTTCTTTCCTTGAGCTCCTTCTTTCGAGTTTTTTTTTTCTTGGCTCGACTAATCATTAAAACTTCTGTTTTCATATTTCTGCTGAGGGTTTATTTACTTTTCAATACTTTCACCATTATTAAACCTGTTACACAATAAAGCCATCTATCTTAGCAGCAATGTTAAGTATTCGGAGGACGCAGATACCGAATTAAGGGATGAAACCAAATATGAAAATGTGGGGTCAATTAAACGCATGCCAATGCAGGATTCCCAACAACAAATTTTTAAATGGCAGAAAAGCCACAGCAAAAGCCCACATCTTCAATGTAGATAATGCCAAGAATGTGTCAACCTGACATTACCTGCACAGGAGCGACATACTCAGCAGACTGTTGCGCACATATTCTTTTGTATGGAATTGTGTGACGCACGGATTACTTCAGTGAGGCATACATTTCATCCTGTATGTCTATTTAATATGGAAAAAATATATATTTGGAGTACTTTATTCGATGTCTACGAAAAAAAGCTTTCCTTTGTTAAAGCTAGATAATCCCTCCATGATTTGGTTTAGACTTAACTTTTTGATTATGTGTGAATGATCTCCCTTAAATATTGAATTTAGACGTAATTAAAATACCGAGAAATTTATGTCATTTCTCATTTGTTAGGGCCAGAAAATAGATTGATTTTGCTTAGAATGTTTATGGCCTGAATTCATATGTATTACTTGTCTAGTGCAAGAAGATTCAGTCTTATTTTGTAAATCTTCGTATGTTTAGGTCGGACTATATTCTTTGTGCCGAAACTCTGGGGCAGGGTATTCGTTGTCCTACGGAGGAGACGTACAGAGTCTCGACAAAAGCCGGCTGAGAATGGCCGTGCGTATTTTTTTTGGGCTGGTCCTTTTAAAGGTTGAAAAAGTGATTTGTGAATGTTTTTTTTCAGAAGGAGATAGTGTCCTCTGCGAGATTCTATTGTCAGAGATTCTCCTCCAAGCACTTTATTATTAATTCGGACTCCAGGTAATACACCAAAGACCCTTCTTTTTGATGATCTCTCTATTTGGTTAGACCTAGAATGGAATCATCGTGTGGATTCGAGCATCGTTTTGGTCGTTTTATATATACAGTTGAAGATGACAGGTTTCCCAAACAGAGGCTCTCTATGTCTACATGAGAGCAACCTTATTAATGTGGAAACTGTAGACAGGAAACTCTATGAAATTATTGATATTCAAATTATTGTGAAATTAACTTTGGCTTATCATTATCCTTCTTCTGGGTGAGTGAGCAAAACTCAGGAAGGTAGCCATCTTGTATTCTTGTCATCGTTATGGATCACTGTCAAGAGAACAGTATATCAGACTTATTATCGGAGAGTGATATGGAGATCTTATTTAATATGAAAAACCCCTATCGTGGTTTAACTTTGTTAACAAACATAAACATTTGATATATGGCCGCTGGAGAACTTAGCCAAGGAAAAGGTTCGTCCTGAGTGAACTCTTTATATGTTTACACACCCACACCCACTGATGCATTCAGTCAGTTAGGGGATATGGCAATAGTCTCTGCCAGAACAATTGAATGATTTACCTTATATTGCCCATCATATTGTTGAATGCTGCATGATGAAATATGATCTACTATTCAAATGCCTAATGATGTACATGTCAACATGTTCCTATGACTATTTTGTTTCCGTGCTGTCCAGATGTGTGCGTCCCCCTTATTAAACTGTGAAATGTCACTAGCTGTAGTTCCAGTCGTCATTGACTTGCATAAGAGTGTGTGAGTATGATATTATCAAGTGGTCCATTACACCGAACCATTCTACCATTCGCGTTACCTGACACTCCCACTCTGTGTCAACATGACCGGTTGATTCAATTATGCAGTGGTAACCCAGAGAAGACCTTCTTCAGTGATGACCAGTACACGACCTCGAATATATCGTCCCTTTTCAGTGGTAGGCCAGATCCCTGGGTTTATTGTAACCAGACCATCCCTGACGCCATATACGACACGTAAACACGGATGTACAAGTTGACAGTACAACTATACAGTCGAAGTCAGCAGCTGTCTTATCGAGCGAAGGCAGTAATTAGGTCAGCGCTTGGTGACATTTTGTAGTACAGGCAGTGTTTATGTCAAGCAGACATACAGAGCTGAATACATTGAAGGCCATAAACTGTTTTGTTGTTGCAGTGTTGTTGAACATAAAAGTGCATAGATTTCATCGCTGGATCTTCTAATATGCTCAAAAATTTGAACAGTGTAATAAGATAAATCAAAGATTAAAGATTGATTAAACGTGGCAGTTATTGTAATTAAAAAAGCCTGTACCATTAATGTAAAAGCTGAGCATATTTTACAAAACACATTTCAAACCGCAACACATCATCATTATTTAATGTATGCATTTATGTTTTATATGTATTTATGTTACATGTTCTTTGTTTTATAATGTATAGTTTGTTTTATATGTCCCGTGGGCGGTTGGTGAGTGTGACTAGGACAAGAAATAATACCGATAGTAACATTGGTCTTGTACTAGTGTTCTGAAGGGGGCAAATTTCTTAATTGAAATTTGCAATGCAACCATCTGTTGCAATATCTGTTAGCTGTAACGAAACTGTCCCTATTGTTGTTTTTGTAATATTTTTCCTGTTTTTTAGTTTAGTTTTGATTTGTTTGAATTTGTTGGTCTTATCTTTCCTTTCATTCAGTTCTCTACACCCTTATGTTTATACACTGTAACGTCATTTGTTTTGCTTAGTCCATTGCAGTTATCATCACAGATTCTGTGATTATTTACTTACTTCAGTTCCTTATATTTAATTTAATTTGATTTCCGCAAGTGTTCTCATATTGTCTTTTCTTGTTTGTCCTTGTTAATCTTTTTGGTTGACAGATAATATGAGGTATATTTGAATACACTCATATGATAGTACAGGCCAGTACTTTATTATTATTATTACTGTACAAGGAAGTATACAAGACCTGTATAAGGATAGAAAGATATTATTTTCCACAGGTACTCAAGTGATCATTTGTTTCATTATAAACAAGATAACCATATAAGGTCTTTGACTAAGACTAAGAGAGTGAAATAAAATGAAGTGAGTATACAAGTCTATAGTACAGACTTGTCTCCCATTAAAGTGGGATAAGGTAATTTATTTACTTTTTCAGGTTACTGATTTCATAAGACAGGATGGCTAATTTAGATTACTTTATCCAGCAAGGGTTAACCCTTGGTAAGTCTGGTAAAGAATTGGAAGAATATTCATCTGCTCAATTTGCCATTGCATTAAAATCAGAAGAGAAAAAACAAAAAGATGAGAATAAATGGAAAGCAGAAATTGAACAAAAGAAGATAGATGCTGAGAATTTCAGATTGCAGATGCAAGCTGAGGAGAAAAAAGCTGCTGCTGAGGAGAAAAAAGCTGCTGCTGAGGAGAAAAAAAGCTGCTGCTGAAGAGAGAAAACTTCAAATAGAAGAAAAAAAAATTAGAAGCTGCTGCTCAAGCTGCTGCTGAGGAGAGAAAACTTCGAATGGAAGAAAAAAGATTAGAAGCTGAAGAGAGAAAAGCAATAAGGGAACATGAATTTGAGTTAGAGAAACTGAAATTGACAAGTATGAGTATTGTTAATCAGGCATCTAGTGGTAATGGTAAACCCTTTACTTACAAGGTCAAGGTACCAGCGTTCAACTCCGCCAGTAACGATATAACATTCTGGCTTGATAGATTTGAACGTGCTTGTCGAGCTAATAATGTGGATAAATCACAGTATGTGAATCAGTTGTCTATAAATCTAAAAGGTGATTCTCTGACTAAGTTAAGTTTAGTTGACGAGGCCGACATGGACAATTACGATGTTGTCAGGGCGGCCTTGATAAGGAAATATCAGTTAACTGAGGAAGGTTACCGTCTTTTGTTTAAGACAATGAGACCTGAGGCAGGTGTAGAACTCTCAGAATTCGTTGAAAAAACACGTCTTACATTTACACGATGGATTGAATTATCCAAAACAGAAAAAACATTTGAGGCTCTTATGGATTTATTGCTCAGAGACAAGATCATGTCTTCTGTGAATAAAAAATTTCTTGAATTCCTACATGAGCGTAAACCCAGTACACTAAAACAAATGCAAGAATATTGTGACCAATACGTCACGGCACATCCTGACGTAACTCTTAGCAACACTAAGGTTAAAGAGGGTATGCCAGCTGCTTCAGCGACACAATACAATCATAATTACTCACATAAGTTTCAAGGAGCTCAAAACAAATTTGACAAAAAGGCTAATTGGAATAGTTATCAAAACCAAGGTAACCAGTCGAATCAGGGTTCTTCTTCAAAGAACTGGAATGGGGCTGACAGTCCTCGATACAGGGGTGGCCATAATTACAGAAATTTCCGCAAAGGAAGTCACTATAGGAACTACCCAAGTTTTCCTTCATAGAAACAACAAAACCAACATTACAGAGATACTCATTATAATGAGCATGATGATTATGATCATGAACATTATGATTCAAACCCAAACAGGGGTTATAACAGAGGAAATAATAATAACTATAGAGGTTATAATAATCGAGGTAGATCACAATATAAAAGACATAAATTTCATTACCAGGCTAACTCTGCACAGCAAGAGCTCCATGAAGCCGGTAATCAAAATAATGATAAGAAAGACTCTAATAATGTAGGATGTTCTGCTTTTGATTTTGGTAGAGCATCTCAGTGCTCCCAATGCAAAACATTATTCGATCCAACCACAGTTTCTACTTTAAGCTGTGGTCGTCCTCTTCCCGCTCTTCCTGCGTCAGTCGCGCATGATGGAAGAGGCGCCCTTGTCTTCAATAGAGGTCTAGTAGAGGGTACTCCGGTATCAATTCTTTTCGATTCGGGGTGCACTACCATTGGTGTGAGGCAATCACTCGTAGATCCTTCTCGAGCCACTGGCAAAGTAATCAAATGCGTAACATGTGGTGGCACATTGGAGAAGTACTCTACTGCCATTATCAATATTGCTACTCCCTTCTTTACAGGAGATGTGCACGCATGTCTTCTGCCGAATCCGATCGCTGATCTTATCATCGGTCGCATTCATGGAGTGAAAGAATGTACTCCGCAACAAATTGCTGAGTGGGAGGAAAAAAATACGCAAGCTGCTAATGCTGTAGTCACTAGAGCTCAAGCTCTTAACATGCCTCAATCTTCGCCTTCTGAAGATAATGATGCGCAGAACCAAGATGATCCCTTGGAAATTTCTCGCGACTCATTTATAAAAAAGCAAGAAGATGATCCTACTCTAAAAAAATTCTTCACGCTAGCAACAAAAGGTGATCCAAATAAAGATACTAATCATAAATCTTGGATTACGATGAAGAATGGCGTACTTGTACGTATGGTACAAGACTCCGCTAAGTCCATTCATTCTCAAATTCTTGTGCCCAAAAATATGAGAGTTAAAATCTTACAGCACGCTCATGATTCTCAGTGTGCTGGGCATATGGGTTTTTCCCGTACTAAATCTAGAGTTCTTGTGTCTTTCTTTTGGCCTTTTGTGAACAGGGACATACGAATCTATTGTCGATCTTGTAGGGTATGTCAAGAAGTTAAATCCAAAGGTCCACGCCATGCTGCACCTATTCAGGCTGCAGATATTCCAATTCGACCATTTCAAAAAATGGCGATAGACATCATTGTCCATTTAAGATAAAGTCTCCTAGAGGACGCCAATTTATCTTGACGTGTGTTGATATGTGCACACGTTGGCCAGAGGCTGTTCCTCTAAAGAGCATAACTACTGCTGATATTGCAGATGCTCTTTGGCTAATATTTTCTCGTCTGGGATTTCCAGCAGAAATATTATCAGACCATGGTACCCAACTCATATCGGATACCATGTCTCAAGTAATGGCGACTCTACAGATAGAGAGATCTCTGAGTAGTATTTATCATCCTATGTCTAATGGGATGGTAGAACGTCTGAATAGGACTCTCAAAAACCTATTAGGAAAGATAACTGAAGATCATCCTCAAGAATGGGACAGGGTTTTACCCGCGGCTCTCTTTGCATACAGAGAGGTCGCCAACGAACATACAGGATTTTCTCCCTTTGAACTTGTCGTTGGTGCGAAACCGCGAGGTCCTATGTCCTTACTTCATGACCTTATAACTGCTGATAATATTGTCGATGACACAAAATCCTCTTACGAATATGTCGTTGCGCTTAGACACAAGATTATTGAAGCATGCAAATTGGCAACTGCTTCTTCTGAATTTGCGAAACAGAAGGCAAGGCAATTTGCCAATAAGAAGAGATCCTTGCGACAACTTTGTCCAGGTGACAAAGCATTTGTCTTGCTACCTTGTACGGAAAACAGACTTCTTATTTCTTGGAAAGGTCCGTACGATGTAATATCAAAAGTTTCCGATGTTGACTATATCGTCGATATTGACGGGAAGCATAAAACCTTCCACATCAACATGCTTACGGAATTCCATGAATGTCCGGATTATTTACAGCCTGTTTTCCAGGCAACGGACGATTCTCCAGTTCCACATGGACATTACTCATCACTGTCAGTAATACAGGATGAGGAAACGAGTTTCTCGGATGTGAATCTCCCTTTTCCGATGATTCCACTTCATTCTAATGAATCATGGAAAGATGTTACGGTCTCTCCCGAGTTATCTCTAGGAGAACAGAAACAAGTTTCTACTATGTTACAACAATTTCAGGATGTCCTTACTGACGTTCCTGGTCAAACATAATCCTATAAGAGTCAGACCGTATCCTATCCCAATACATGTTCAAGCACAGGTTGAGAAAGAGTTGGATGAGATGATAGATTTGAAAATAATTGAACCACCCACATCAGCATATTCTTCGCCGATGGTTATTGTACGAAAAAAAGACAATAACATACGTCTTTGCGTTGATTATCGCAAATTGAACCAAGTGACGAAATTTGATGCTGAACCTATGCCTTTACTAGAAGAGCTACTTACTAGACTATCGAAATCTCATTTCTTCACTAGACTTGATTTGTCTAAGGGATATTGGCAAGTTCCACTATCCAAACACGCCAAACCGTTTACTGCTCTTTCGACACCTAGGGGTCTATTCCAATGGAATTTCATGCCTTTCGGCCTTATGAACGCCCCTGCAACATTCGTACGCATGATTCGTCGAATCCTATCTCATCGCTCAGATGTCATTGCATATCTTGATGACATCTGTCTTTTCAATGATACTTGGGAAGATCACTATAACGGGTTAAATGAGCTATTGTCTATCTTACGCGAGCATAACCTGACAGCAAAATCATCTAAAGCCTGTATTGGTTTTAGCGAAATATCTTTCTTAGGTCACCGTGTTGGTCATGGTTTCCTAAAAACAGAGGACCATAATACAAGTAAGATACTTAACATTTCTATTCCTAAGACTAAAAAGCAAGTGCGAAGTCTCTTGGGTCTAATACAATTTTATGGACGATTCATCCCGAATCTGTCCTCGATCATGTCACCTCTTTCTTCATTGCTAAAGAAAGGGTCTCCTAATATAGTCCATTGGACTCAAGAATGTCAATCCTCTTTGGATAAAATTAAAACTATGTTTTCTACTTCACCTATTTTAGTGTTACCTACTAAAGATAAGACATTTATTCTTCGTAGTGACGCTTCATCCACAGGGATTGGAGCAGCACTAATGCAAGAGTACTCTGGAACTCTGCACTCTGTGATGTATATTTCTCGAAAACTAAATGCCGCAGAGAAGAATTACTCGGTCCTAGACCGTGATTTATTGGCTATGGTTTGGTCAATCCTTAAACTTCAAAGATTTCTTCTTGGCGCGCATTTCATTGTGGAAACTGACCAGAAAGCTCTTACAGCTATTCAGAGTAAAAATCTGAAGAGCGCGAGATCAACGCGATACGCGATTGCTCTTCAGCCTTTTCATTTTTCGGTGCGAGCTATCCGTGGGTCAGAAAATGTGATGGCAGACATCTTGTCTAGATGCCCACATGATTCCACCTAACTGTTAGATCCTGAGATTTCTAACATGTCTAACTTTACTACAGTTTTTTTTTCCCTATGTTAAAATGGGTACACATATGTAATATAGCATATATTGATTGTATCACTACTTAGCGGTTCATTGATGCATATTCACCGCTGGTCTTTTGATGTTCTTCTTCTTTGGTAATCATGATTTTAAGATACCTAAGATGAAATATTTTGGATAATCTGTTGTAGAAATTGTGGCAGAGCCAATATTGTAGTATGCGTGGGTGACACCTCTCTGGAAATATTTATACTCAGAGAAAGACTTTCTCTGGATTCTAAGATATATTCTAATTTGTCGTACCATAGGACGACTTAGCCTTACATTAGGCGTTACATTTGTTTGGAATGCTTATCATCTGCGCATTATCATTCGTGCGTTGTGAGCCTATTGTATGTTGCTCCTAGATGTATTTCCAAAAAAAAAAAAAAACCATTTTTTTTCCCGGGGGGTGTGGTAATCTGTTGCGCACATATTCTTTTGTATGGAATTGTGTGACGCACGGATTACTTCAGTGAGGCATACAATTCATCCTGTATGTCTATTTAATATGGAAAAAATATATATTTGTATTTATTGAGTGTACGAAAATGCTTTCCTTTGTAAAGCTAGATAATCCATGATTGGTTTATACTTTTGATTATGTGGATGATCTCCCTTGAATATTGATTTAGCGTATGAATACCGAATTTATGTCATTTCTCATTTGTTAGGGCCAGAAAATAGATTGATTTTGCTTAGAATGTTTATGGCCTGAATTCATATGTATTACTTGTCTAGTGCAAGAAGATTCAGTCTTATATTGTATATCTTCGTATGTTTAGGTCGGACTATATTCTTTGTGCCGAACTCTGGGGCAGGTATTCGTTGTCCTACGGAGGCGTACAGAGTCTCGACAAAGCCGGCTGAGAATGGCCGTGCGTATTTTTTGGGCTGGTCCTTTTAAAGGTTGAAAAGTGATTTGTGAATGTTTTTTCAGAAGGAGATAGTGTCTCTGCGAGATTCTATTGTCAGAGATTCTCCTCATGCACTTTATTATTAATTCGGACTCCAGGTAATACCAGACCCTTCTTTTTGATGATCTCTATTTAGTTAGACCTAGATGGACATCGGGTTTCGAGCATCGTTGGTCGTTTATATATACAGTTGAAGATGACAGGTTTCCCAACAGAGCTTATGTCTACATGAAGCAACCTTATTAATGTGGAACTGTAGGGAAACTCTATGAAATTATTGATATTCAAATTGTGAATTAACTTTCTTCTTCTTCCGTCCTTAGCCACCGACCGTCAAAGCAGTCAGTGGCCATTACACCTAGTGGCGTCTTAGGGCAACAGCAGACAGGTTTTCTTTGCCATTGTTTCCCATCACGCCTATTGGCGTCTTTAGGGCAATGGCAAAACAATCCATTTGCTGTTGTTTCCGTAATCGAAGTGACTGAATTAACTTTGGCTTATCATTATCCTTCTTCTGGGTGAGTGAGCAAAACTCAGGAAGGTAGCCATCTTGTATTCTTGTCATCGTTATGGATCACTGTCAAGAGAACAGTATATCAAACTTATTATCGGACAGTGATATGGAGATCTTATTAATATGAAAACCCCTATCGTGGTTTAACTTTGTTACATAAACATTTGATATATGCCGCTGGAGAACTTAGCCAAGGAAAAGGTTCGTCCAGTGAACTCTTTATATGTTTACACACTCACACCCACTGATGCATTCAGTCAGTTAGGGGATATGGCAATAGTCTGCCAGAACATTGAATTATTACCTTATATCGCCCATCATATTTGAATGCTGCATGAAATATGATCTACTATTCAAATGCCTAATGATGTACATGTCAACATGTTCCTATGACTATGTTCCGTGCTGTCCAGATGTGTGCGTCCTTATTAAACTGTGAAATGTCAGCTGTAGTTCCAGTCATCATTGACTTGAATAAGAGTGTGTGAGTGTAATATTATCAAGTGGTCAACTACACAGAACCATTCCACCATTCGCGTTACCTGACACTCCCACTCTGTGTCAACATGACCAGTTGATTCAATTATGCAGTGGTAACCCAAAGAAGACCTTCTTCAGTGATGACCAGTACACGACCCCGAATATATCGTCCCTTTTCACAGACCTAGCTAAACAGCAGCAACAACTGTACACATGCGTTACCCTAAACCAGCCAATGCTAATCTGTACTGTCCACATTCTTCTACTATCTATCTAATCTAATCTAATCTAACACTAACATAATTACCGATGTATGTTACCGTCGGTCGGTCTCACTCAAAATAGTAACTCGCGCCAGAAAAAAAAGTGCGCAACGCATGGTGTGCAACTTTCGCGTCGTGGGTGTTATATTAAACAAATACTTTGGTTTTATTTTTCAATTTTTTTTTTCTTTCACGAAATTAGTAGCGCTCGACAAATAAAATGTGCGTAAAAATTGGTGTGCATGAGCCAATAACGTACCAAAGTGAATTGTATTTGAACGGTTTGACACATAATGATCAAGATGATAAGATGGCTGCCCAATTTGTTAAAACCACTTATTATCAGGGAACACTCTTTGATAACAATCCACGCTCTCTCACACGAAATGTTGTCATCAAAGAACTTTTAAATTGAATATAAAATAACATAATTCTCGCCGTGCGTACGTTGGTCACAGCTGAGGAATGCAACCGTGTTGAAAAATTGTATTGTTTCCATTATATATACTCTCCCGAAAATAGTTACAATCAATAACGAAAATCGTTCAAATGACGGTGTTCATGAACAGTTTGATTACACTGTAATAATGGAAAGAAACCAAAAACACTCTAAGAATGTACTTCTATCTGCTCATCCGGGAACGGAAACAGCACACTATAATTAAAAACCCGTCAAGTTTGACGGGTTATTGCTAGTTTATTATATAACGTATTAAGATCTCTTTCCTATGTTATCTGGCTTATAGAGGTAAATAAGAAAGCTGTGGAAGTGATTCCGTCCACAAGTATTATGTGTCGTTTCCGGGTCCTGATTCCACAGTTTGCGTGTGGTGTCGGGGGAATCACCATCGTCTATAATGCCTTTCTTTCTTTCTGAGTTGGTAGTGTTTGGTTAGTCCCTGGTTTGATTCCAGGTTGAGTCTATCCCTTCTATATCTGTTTTTGTCTTTCTAGTGTTATCGTATGATTTTTTACTAGTGCCTATCCATACCTACTTATGTTTATTATTAAGTATGCAGATGGCAATAATAGCTGTGGCTTTTTTAAAATTAAATGACAATTGAAAGAGGGTCATCATCATCTTCGTCTTAATCATTTTCATTTTCTTTTTCCCATAAGGAGCAAACAGGCTGCAACTGTTGTTCGTCACCGAGATTTTATTGTGGGTCATCTATTACTGCTCTAACATTAGATCACTCCATACATTGGCTTCTTCTTCAATTGTTCTTTCCCATGTTTTAATTGCACCCCCCCTACTCTTCTCTATCCCCGTGGGTTCCAGCCAAGAACATTTTTGTCTATATTGGTAGTCTGTTTTTTAAAGGTATGTGCTATACACTTCGACTTTCTCCTATAATTAATTTCTATATTTTGTGTCAAATGAATCCTGTCCTACACACAATAAACTATGTGTCACGTCAGTCAAATGTAGTAAAAAAAAAAGGTAAAGGAACCCGTTACACGCCCATTGAGGCATATTGGGAATATGGTGTTAGGCCCATATTATTTTGACCGTCGGCACACTAGGGGTGATGTGGTCGGCATCACGCCGGCCGCCTTAACCTTCCCAGAGTTGCTCTGGTACCCATTTGGGGCTGGGTCGACCCAGGAGCCGTTTGTGGCCTAAAAAATTCCCACTTCATCTGGGGATCGAACCATAGACCACTGCGCTAAGAAGCCAGTGCACTAACCACTATGCTACCGCCAATGATACATCACAAGCGATAAACAACAAGTTACATCAGCCTATAAATGGTTGCTTGGGCAGAGTAAAAGGGGGTAGCAACAATATAACAGATCCTCAACAGGGAACAGATAAATAAAATCATCATCATTTTCCATGTCCCTCTTACAGAGCGTGGAGACACCTCTGTATCAAGTCCCCTTACAAGAAGCTTACACCAAGAATTCACATGCTCCGGCAGCGGTGGGTTCTGTATAATAAAAATAATAAATTCTTTAAGCACCAAACACGGCGCATAAGGCAGAAACCAGTGCTCTCTAGGTTGTTCGTTGTGACGCCACTCCTCTTAGCTCTTGCACATTATTTAGGCCCAACGTTCTTCCTTCTCTTATTATTGTTCTTCTGAGTGTTTCTTTTGGTCTTCCTTTTTTCCTCTTACCCTCAGGAACCCAAGTGAGCGCCTGTAGTGGTATTCTATTGTTTTGCATTCGTAGGACATGACCGATATATGACCATCGTCTTTTCCTTATGTAGTCGGAGACATATTTCTGCCTAGAGTCTTCTCTTATTTGTCGATTAGTCTTGAATTCTTTCCAACTGATGTTCATGAGTTTTCTAAGACATTTGTTCTCGAATGTATTCAGCTTGTTCTCCAATGATTTTGTTATTTTCCAACTCTCACAGCCGTATGTTAACACTGAGATAACATTTGAATTAAACAGACGAAGCTTGGTATGTATATTCAATGATCGTAATTTCCAAATGTTAGAAGCGCAAGCTGCCAAAGCATATCTAGTATGGATTTCTCTTGTTGTGTCACCATCCTGAGTCATTTTACTGCCTAAATAATTGAAACTTTCAACTTTCTGTAGTTTTTCCCCGTTCAAGATGATATCAAAGGTCTCGTTAGAAAAGTTCATAGCTTTAGTTTTAGAGGCATTTATTTGGAGACCTATTTTAACCGAGAGATGACACAAATTATTTATTGCTTCTTGGGATTGTCTTGGTGTTGAACTTAAGAATGCTACATCATCTGCGAAATCCAGGTCCCCCAGGAATTTTCCATTTGTCCATTTTATACCTAATTGTTCATTGTGGGTATAGTTTCTCATAACCCAATTAATAGCTATTCCAAAAAGTAGTGGTGACATAATACAGCCTTGTTTCACCCCTGTTTCTACTGTAAACCATTCTGTATTCCCTTTATTTGTTCTAACACAACATCTTGCATTGTCATATAGCGCTTTGATTATATTCACATATTTTGTTGGAAAACCTTAGATTGTAAGTATCTTCCACAATGATGGGCGGTGTAGACTATCAAAGGCTTTTTGAAAATCGACGAAGGTGATAATAAGTGGCGATTGCCTTTCCACTGATTCTTCTATAATTGTTCTTAGTGTGAATATTTGATCAATACATGATCGTTTCGGCCTGAAACCCGCTTGTTCTTCTCTGATCTTTTCGTCAGCATGCAATTTAAGTCTTTCTAACATCATGCAACATAATAATTTTCCAGGTACTGATAATAGAGATATACCACGCCAGTTATTACAGTCTGACAGATCACCTTTCTTCGGTAACTTTACAATAATACTGTCTTTCCATTGTTGTGGTGGTTGTTCTTCTCTCCATACTTCATTTATAATATCTAAAATTCTCAAGAGGTTGTTGTCATTAACTGCTTTAATCATTTCCCCTGAAATTTCGTCAACTCCAGCAGCTTTAAATTTTTTAAATCTTTTAACGGCTTGTTTGATCTCGTCCAACGTGAATTCATTGCAAGTTATTGGCAAGGTGGTTGTGGGTGTTTCATTATTAAAATCAGGTGTTACTGTTGGTGGTGGTCTGTTTAGCACCTCCATGAAGTGCTCAGCCCATCTCTTCATTTGTTCTTTTTCTGTTGGTATTGAATTCCCTAATTTACCTTTAACAGGTGTTTCCATAGCAGTAGGCTGGTACTGTCGAGCCTGGTTCTGTTTCGGTAACAATAGCTTGTTTTACGATAGTGAATTGTTAACTCACTGATCAACCCTCCTATCCAACCGACCGATTCGATTGGGTTCTGTATACATGTGTTTTACTTGATGGAGGTTACCAGCTCCACGCACAGCCTCGTGTTAGTTGCCTTGTACGACATGCTAGAGGATACAGTAATCGTATTCTTTCTTTGTCTCACCAGAGACCCCCCGGGGGGAACTATATGAAGCGACAAATGGTTGATAATGTGGTGCAGCAGAGTTTTATAGAGGACAGATACAAGCAAAATCGGGCGATAGTAAGTAAGCAGTCCATCTTACCCTCCCATTTCCCATGGCTTTGAAATGCTGTTTTTTTTTTGTTTTGTTTTGTCAAACGTTGGGCAAAATATTGTACGGGCAAAGCATTGGTTGCAGATGTAAGTGAGTGTGATTTAGCTTTGGCAGGTACCGCTAGCTGCAATGTATTACATGAAACGCAGGCAACAACAGATTTTTTCTTTTTTTTTCTTTTTTTCGCTTTGTTATATTTAAAGTAATGAGTTCAGCAGGGAAGCTACCTCTGACACTGACAAGACTTGACAGTTCAGGAATTACGACAAATTTCAATCTTATGTGAACAAAATGACATGACGTTGCGTAACCAGGAACCCTGCAGATTCTGTGGTAGATGGCCAAAATAAAACTTTTCGAACTCAGGCGCTCTCAGTTTGGTAGTCACTTAATCAATCAATAAATAAATAAATCAATCAGTCAATCAATCAATTAATCAGTCAATCAGTCAGTCAATTTAGCTGCCCAAGTAGCATAGGCCTTCAACAAACACATGCCAAGTCTTCTTGTCCTGTGCCATCAGCTTAAGTTCTTTCCAAGTTTTCCTCATCATTTTCAATTCTGCCTGCAGTTCTCCTGTTCTTATGTGTTTTTGTGTTTTTTTGGTCTACCTCTGCCTCTCTTTCCCAAGTGACTCCAGAATAAGGACTGCCTTGTAATGCTATCAACAGGTTTCCTTAGTTTGTGTCCCATCCATCGCCAGCGTCTTCTTCTCATCTCTTGTTCCACTGGCAATTGTCTGGTTCCTGTCATCAGTTCCACATTGGGCACCTTGTCATACCATTTCAATCCTTCTATTCTACACAAACACCCATTTGTGAAAGTCTGTAACAGTTTGGTAGGCTGGGAAAGTCAGCTGATTTATCTGTGTCGTAGATTTAGGATAGGTATTTAAGATAGATAGGCCCCGTGTGAATAGAACTGGAAAAGGTGGTAACTCAGTTAGAGATAAGGGTAAAGAAATAGATTTCACGAGTGAAATGGTGGAAAGGAAGAGTCTGTCCCTGGATTTAGAAGATACTCTAGTCCAGCCGATCTTACGACTGAAATTTGTTTATCAGACAGTTTAACTTAAGATATATATATTGACATATACACTATTAACCACTCACGTACACACACACAGGTAAGTGATGACAACTTGACGCACAAACGTGAAATTCTATTAATGGAATAGGAATATTGGACCGATCTGACCAACACACACAGGGACTTAAGTTTTTATGTTCAGTTTATTTATCATAAAGAACCGTACAACATTTAGTATCAAGATAGAAAAATACATAAATCATATGTAACAGAAATAATAAAAGAAATAGACCCGTAAGTGCAATTCCCTCTATTGAGACAAGATCCCGTTAGAAGAAGGTATTAACCCCCAAAAGGTCAAAAGATTAGCACTATGGTATAGAATTTGACTATACTGTAAAGAACAAAGTTCTAATGAATCTATTCTGAAAATAAAATAACAGTAATAGCAAACTAAAAGAAAAGCAAAAAACAAAGTGAGTACAAAGCTTATACGTTTAAAAAAAAATTACTCATTCCTTCTTTCTCTCTCTCCAGACAACCCGTGGCCACGTTCATTCGTTCTTACCTAATTGTTGATTAGCAACGTCTGGAACAATCTTTAGGATACACACAGCAAATCCAGAGTTATTTTGGCAAAATAAACCCCAGCTCCTCAAAGAATGATTACATCCTCTTCTTCGGGGAAGGTTTACTTCGTTACTGTTATTAGGATTTCTGTTTATGTCACATTAATTAGTCCAGGTAAGAAAATTAACAGTGCTCACAGTGTCAGTAGCTTGGGATTCCAATACATAAAAGAATGTCAGGTATGTAACTTCTCTCAGTATAAAATTCCTTGTCACACCACAAATGGTCGATAGTCGGGAAATGTTAATGTTTGATTATTTTGCCACAACGGGCTGAATGTACATGAAATTGGAAAAAAGAAATCTGGATAGCTATAGGTCCAGTTACAATTTATTCTTAATTCTTTTTGTTGGTACTCTGTCTCTTTCTGGGTGTAAACAAGTGGCAAAACAGGTCAACATTGAAGACCCAATATTTATATAAGAATGTTCTTTTTGTACTGTCGGACTTAGATCCGTTATTCTCAGATTCAGGTTTAGGCGTAGGCTTAGACCGCTGGTAGTTTTAGGTTTGTGACCCATATTAGATTTTATGAAGAAAAATACAAACATTTAATCACAATATCAGTATCTATCCTAACACGCGCAACGTTATAATTTATTATCCATTCGGTTATAAGATTTGATTAGAAACACACATGAGAAACTTATCTTATTGGACTTATTAACCCGTGAAATAAATTCTAGTCATTTACAAAATTGACACATGATGGATAGAAGATAAATATATATTTCGTCAGTATACCTTGCCTAGTGCATTTACTCGTCAATTAAAATATCTCTTTCTGGTTACTAGCAATTAATTAAATCAACGCTACAGCCGGAACAATTTAGCTATAAATTATTTTAATTCTGCTAGCCAATTAACACAGTAAATCCTAGTGAAATATAAATGACGAACTTTTAACAATTAAATCAATCATCACAGAAAATCTTAGTGAAATATTATGCCGGACTTAACAATTAAATCACTCAAAATTCTAGTATAATATTTACCGCAACACAGAAATATGACTATCTCCAATCGGAAAAACTAAGAAATTTCACTTGTATAATAGATCTAGAATTCGAAGCTAGACGTCTGAAAATTCTGTGGGTACTAGATAAACTGAGTTGAAAAAGCTGGTGTATATATATTAAATGGTCAGAAAATCGCTATCACTTGCTAGATTTCACGCCATCGCTTAGATTTTGGGGAATTCTTCGGTCGAATGCTGAATCAAAGCTTATTTTTACACTTATGCCGATCGTAGACGTCTCCAACGAGCAACTAGTCTTTTTGATCTCGTCTCTTCTGTTGCTAATTACGTTCACGAACGAACGGATGAGGGGGGGGGGGGGGGTAACTGTGATTTATCTCCCCTTTCCTCAGATTAATTCCCCCTGGCCAAAGTAATTACCGAAAAAGTACGTCTTAACTTATCGCCCTTGATTTTAAAATTAGACGACTCATTCTCTGATCTGTCAATATTTCAGCTATTGCCCAATCGTTCGCGTGATAAATACAGTTAACGGCTCAGGACTAACTAATAGGTCTGTTGGTAAACATTACTAGTGCCTGTAAGACAGAAAACAAGAAAATAGGCGTGGCTACAATTTGAGATCGACAGATATCGAAGCGTATGCCTTATGCGTTAAAAAAAACGTGAATATTAAAAAGCAAAAAGAGGTGGGAATCAGGTGGAAGCAAAAACGTGTTGATACATGTAAAAATATTTACATACTCTGTCACAATCTGTCTATCACCTCCTTTTTACTCCTAATGGATCATGAAGCCAACACTATAGATGGCCTCTTTCGGAAGCCACCACCAAAGCCTAATGGAGCGTGGAGCCAACACTATAGATGGTCTCTTTAGGAAGCCACCACCAAAGTCTAATGGAGCATGGAGCTAACACTACAGATGTTCTCTTTAGGAAGCCACCACCAAAGTCTAATGGAGCATGGAGCCAACACTACAGATGGTCTTTTAGGAAGCCACCACCAAAGTCTAATGGAGCATGGCGCCAACGCTACAGATGGTCTCTTTAGGAAGCCACCACCAAAGCCTAATGGATCATGGAGCCAACGCTATAGATGGTCTCTTTAGGAAGCCACCACCAAAGTCTAATGGAGCATGGAGCCAACACTACAGATGGTCTCTTTAGGAAGCCACGACCAAAGTCTAATGGAGCATGGAGCCAACACTACAGATGGTCTCTTTAGGAAGCCACCACCAAAGCCTAATGGAGCATGGAGCCAACGCTACAAATGGTCTCTTTAGGAAGCCACCACCAAAGCCTAATGGACCATGGAGCCAACGCTACAAATGGTCTCTTTAGGAAGCCACCACCAAAGCCTAATGGAGCATGGAGCCAACGCTACAAATGGTCTCTTTAGGAAGCCACCACCAAAGCCTAATGGATCATGGAGCCAACACTATAGATGGTCTCTTCAGGAAGCCACCACAAAAGCCTAATGGAGCATGGAGCCAACGCTACAAATGGTCTCTTTAGGAAGCCACCACCAAAGCCTAATGGAGCATGGAGCCAACGCTACAAATGGTCTCTTTAGGAAGCCACCACCAAAGCCTAATGGAGCATGGAGCCAACACTATAGATGATCTCTTTAGGACACACCAAAAGCCTAATGCTACCAACACTAAATGATCTCTTTAGCCTAATGGAGCATGGAGCCAACGCTACAGATGGTCTCTTTAGGAAGCCACCACCAAAGTCTAATGGAGCATGGAGTCAACACTACAGATGATCTCTTTAGGAAGCCACCACCAAAGTCTAATGGAACATGAAGCCAACACTACAGATGGTCTCTTTAGGAAGCCACCACCAAAGTCTAATGGAGCATGGAGCCAACACTACAGATGGTCTCTTTAGGAAGCCACCACCAAAGCCTAATGGGAGCATGGAGCCAACGCTACAGATGGTCTCTTTAGGAAGCCACCACCAAAGCCTAATGGGAGCATGGAGCCAACGCTACAAATCGTCTCTTCAGGAAGCTACCACCAAATCCTAATGGAGCATGAAGCCAACACTATAGATGGTCTCTTTAGGAAGCCACCACCAAAGCCTAATGGAACATGGAGTCAGCGCTACAGATGGTCTCTTTAGGAAGCCACCACCAAAGCTTAATGGATTATGAAGCCACCACTACAGATGGTCTCTTTAGGATGCCACCACAAAAGTCTAATGGAGCTAACACTACAGATGGTCTCTTTAGGAAGCCACCACCAAAGTCTAATGGAGCATGGAGCTAACACTACAGATGGTCTCTTTAGGAAGCCACCACCAAAGCCTAATGGAGCATGGAGCCACCACTACAGATGGTCTCTTTAGGAAGCCACCACCAAAGTCTAATCGAGCATGAAGCCAACACTACAGATGGTCTCTTTAGGAAGCCACCACCAACGCCTAATGGAGCAATGAGCCAACACTACAGATGGTCTGTTTAGGAAGCCACCACCAAAGTCTAATGGGTATGAAGACAACACTACAGATGGTCTGTTTAGGACGCCCCCACCAAAGCCTAATGGTGTATGAAGCCAACACTACAGATGGTCTTTTTAGGAAGCTACCACCAAAGTCTAATGGAGCATGAAGCCAACACTACAGATGGTCTCTTCAGGAAGCCGCCACCAAAGCCTAATGGAGCATGAAGCCAACTCTACATATGGTCTCTTTAGGAAGCCACCACCAAAGCCTAATGTAGCATGAAGCTGCCACTACAGATGGTCTCTTTAGGAAGCCACCACCAAAGTCTAATGGAGCCAACACTACAGATGGTCTCTTTAGGAAGCCACCACCAAAGTCTAATGGAGCCAACACTACAGATGGTCTCTTTAGGAAGCCACCACCAAAGTCTAATGGAGCATGAAGCCAACACTACAGATGGTCTCTTTAGGAAGCCACCACCAAAGTCTAATGGAGCCAACACTACAGATGGTCTCTTTAGGAAGCCACGACCAAAGTCTAATGGAGCATGGAGCCAACACTACAGATAGTTTCTTTAGGAAGTCATCACCAAAGCGCAAATTCTTGCAGCGATGATTTCTGTAACAATTTATTTTACAAGATGAGATTGTCAACCCCATGCACAACTTCATATTAGTTGCACTTTACAACATGCCTGAGGAATCAGTAGGCATGTTCTTTCTGTCTCCCCGGAGATCCCCGGAATCTATACGGTAGCTGATTTATGGCCTGTCAGATATGTCGTGAATAAATAAGTAAATAAATATAGGTAATTAACAGGCACTCGTTGGACCTAAAGGATGTCACCAGACAACAAAAAAAGAAATAAAAGTGATAGGCTTATTGGGAATCGAACCGAGGACCCTCCTAACGACTGTCACATAAATATTGAGGTGATCTCTTTTCCTCTTCGGCAGTATTTGGTTAAATTTTTTGTGAACTAAATTACTTGCATTTCCGTCGTCGGTCCTTCTCTTTCTCTGCTATCAAGCAGATATTAGCTATTTTTGGATCAATTTTACACTCCCTGCAGTGATAATTGATCAAGTTTGCTTTGCATTTCTCAGCTTTGCTAAGATTAAGACGCAGGTAAAACCAAGATGGGCCCGCTCAATTTTCGCATAGTGAGCGCGTGTCATGCTTACCTAGGAGTGCCTCACGATAAATTATCAAACTGTCGGCACGCACTCGGCGGAAACGAATGACATAATCATTTCCTGTACACCTTGTTACAAAGACATTACTTGAGATAACAGTAAGGGGTTATTTGTAAACATTGGCGAGAGAATGAGCGGATGTTTTCATTCCATATTTGGGAGACATGACCTTTGTAGTAACGCGCAGAAAATTCCACGTGGAAATAATTTGAATTACCCCACGAAAGACGCAAGTTTTGAAATGATTGACGGGGATTCGAAATAGAGGAACAACCAAATTTCTGATTGGACCCTGCCTAAATCGTAACAAAGTAGACAAGGGAAATATAATCTGACACTTAAGTCGCTTAAAAGCACTGTGAAAATCTACCTCGCGCCAAGAAGACAACTAGACCTTGCCAGAGTTAAGACTAAAATCAGCTTTCATTTATCGGACCGGACCCTTGTTTGAGCGACTTGAGGACTTAAGAGCCCAGGAAAACTCTAATATTTTAACATGGAAAACCGGAATCTGAGGGAACTGAAACACAAGTCAAATTGGGAACTTATTGCTAAAGTAACCACACCCCAGACCAAGTGTACGACGCCTCTACAAGTGCCTTTATTTCTTTGAGCCAGCGGTCTGTGAGCCTACAGATTGGCGTAAGTTGTACATTTTGAATTCTATATTTTTTCACTATTAACATGTGAACTATACGTATATACTGACATGTGAATATTAATATGTGAAAATTGCTAGTGAATGGCCACGTCATTTGAGGCTGGCAACCTCAGCATATACAATGATGATTTCATGAACCACCACTGCCCATTTTGAATGTGTTGTATCCGTATGTCTCAGTCAATTTCTTAAATGCACTCAATCAGAGCTACAAATTAATAAAAGTAATTCCTGAGTAATTCAGAGTAGGGGCTTGAACGAGCTAATATTAAATGCATACCCAACTGATACAGAGTAAATATTATCAAAGGGAAGTGATCTTGAAAATGTTAAGCAAATAGATTCGATTACGGGTTACGTTGCTTGGTTAAGCTGATGTTAAGTTAAAAATGTATTAGGGGAATTCCCTCGTATGATCGAGAAGTTTCCAAGTCGGTAAGCGTGGCGAACACTGGTCAGTTCAAAATGCGGAGATGTTTTTTTCTCTGAACTGTCTTGAGCTGTGAGTAAGCTCGTGTGACTAGCCCATGCAATTATCGAGACTGAGTTGTGTTTTTTAAACAGCCGAGTCTCGTGTCTTTTTTTGGCGGGTCTAGTGTGTGAACTAAGAGCAGTCTGTTTTTTGGGTACCGACGGGAGAGGTCGGTCCTACAGTGTGTGTTTTGAGTATGCCTGCGCAGTGCAAAAGTTATAGAGGCCATTATTTGTGTAGGCCTATAATTCTTGAGTTTATTGGAGAATTGTGTTTGTGAGTATTTTTGAAGAGGTAAGGATCCAGGACTTATGTTTGACTATATAAATGTCAAGATGAGTGAAGGCGAGATTACTGCAAACTGCCAGGGAGTGCAGTCTTGCGAGAAATTGCCGCTAGTATTCACTATTGATGTTAGAAGCATCGTTTGAGGCCATTTATTATTGTCAGCACGGCGAGGATGACCGTTTGCTGAGAGGATCCATATTATATTAAAGCGCCAAGGTTGAGAGCGTCTTTGATGAAGCATATTTAAGGAGGCCTTTTGTTATTATTGAGAGGATCCATAGTTATATTAAAGCGCCAATGTTGAGAGCGTCTTTGATGAAGCATATTTAAGGAGGCCTTTATTTATTACATTAGCACGGTGATGCCGACCGTTGCTGAGAGGATCTAGTGTTGATGTTGTAGAGCGCTAATGATTATGAGAAGTGAAGATGTGACTATAGTACTTTCTTGTTGTGAGTTATGTTTGACTGTGTATTTCATATGAACGTATTGTGACAATAAACTATGTTATATGTCATCTGCAGTTCCACGACTTGTACGTGCGTATCTGTGGCGTGTGATTGTACCCACGCACACTCACTGCAACATTTAACACGGTAGGAAAACAGTAGTCGTGACAGTAGTAACGCATGACCATAAATAGCCATTAAACTATTAAATGAGTAATTATCAGTGGTGGCCAGTGTGGGGATCGAACCCACGACATTCGCGTAAATAGCCTGGGTGGAGGAAATCTAGGTCAACAAACAGATTGAATTCACTAACAGTATCTCGTGTGTAGCAGTGGTATGTTAGTAGTATAGAATTTGATATTTCGACATTCGCGTGATATAAGAATTACTGTTCTGCTCTGTGTGGGCGTATGAACCATTAAGGTAACACCCATCACCATTTATTCAATCTCCAAGACCAGTCATCAGTTATAATATTTAACAATTCATCAGTAACTTTCAAAGTAATCGTCAACAGCATAAAAACTCACGGTAGAATATAACAGTGGAAGTATTTGGTATGGGAATATTATCAGTGGTGGTTTTCAGTCTAGAAGGAGCTAACACCTACGTATTCGCGTTTATAACCTGGGATTCTGGACCAGTCATTACAAGTGGGAATTTGACAGATAATGGTAGACAGTCAAGTTTAACTAAATGTGAAGTGTTTTTGAGGAGTCGTTTGCAGATTATCTCAAGTCAAAAGTCACGGAGGTTGCTGTGCTGCGTTTCCTGTATGCTGTACGTGCTGATGCTGTGTTGAGCGCATTCTACACTTTTGCAAGAACCTGAAGAGAAGAAAATCTAGTTTGTGTACCTTTCTGCGCTGGAACGGTTTTATCTGCAGAACTTTGTGATATCTGGAGTGTTGGCGGAAGGGACGGAGGAATATTAAGATAAGTTATTTTGTTCTGTGTAGATTGTGCCACTTTTCTGCATTTCAGCAAGTCTGCCTATACTATCCATCACTGATTCTGTTGATAATTGTCATTGTGTTTCGATAATTATATCGATTGATGTAAAATATGTTGATGCATAGGTAGTGTATGCTATATATAGGTACTATAACAGAAGTTGGTGTACAGTAATTAATAAATAATTGCAATTTCTTGAAAAGATAATTGGCTTGGTGAGGTGAAAGTTTAATTAATACATATATAGTTGTCTAAGTAAGTAAGTCACTATGGACTATGATACAGATCCTGAGGAAAAAAAATACCGTGAACTATTGGGATTTGGAGACCGTGAGCTGACTGAGTCTGAAATAAATAGATTGATATGTGAAAAGCTAATTCATGAAAGCGATGAGAGGTATAAGAAAAGGATGCTAGAAGAGAAGAAGCAATTGGATATAAAACAGAGTACCCTAGAGCAAAGGGAAAGTGTCATAGAATGTACTGCTGAAGTAAGAGAGTTACATGAAAAAGTCTCTAAACTTCAAACTCAGAACTTGCTAGTACTCAAACAGCATTGAGTGTAGCATTGTGTAAAATCAAAGAGTTAGAAACTCAGATTAAGGATAACAATAGTGAAGTTAGAAATCTAACTCAGGAACTTCAAGAAAGGAGAGAAATATATGACAAATTGAAAATGGAGAACAATGAACATGAGCAAACTTATATAAAAATGCTTCATGAGGTGAGGCATGATAATGAGATTCTCAGTGATCAAATTAAGGACATGAATATTGTACCCCTTAAGAAGAATGATGAGATTATGTATAATGACAATGATGATATTAAGATTCAGTCTCTACAACTAGAATTGACTCATTTGAGATCAAATAAAGAACAGTATGAGAAAGAGACATTAGTAGAGTTGATGGTTGAAAAAGAGAAAGTCACTAAGTTTGAAAATATGCTAGCAGATGAAAGCTGTAAAGTTTTAAGAGCTGAAAGTTTAAACAATAAATTAAGTGAGCAGATTGCACTTAAGGATATTCAAATTTCAGAAGCCAGAATGAGAATAGATGGTCTACTTGACATTCTCTTAAAGAAAAAAAGGTGGTCTTCTGTCAGTGTTGACAGTGAAAGACATAAAGCAAAAAGTCAGTCCTATACACTTTTTGCGGACTCTAAAGTTAAGAATGATGGACCGAAATCTTTCCGAGGGAAATATAACTTTCAACGCAATGCCGATGATTTTAGCAATATTGGTTCCTGGCGGCAAACTAGCAAAGGAAAATCTACAGTGTTAGACAGTCCTGTGGATAACAAAAGAATTAATAATAAATTTCAATTCAAGTTGTTAAAAACAAACCAAGTATTAGGTGAGAACCCTGATGGCTTGATAGTAGGGAAGAAAGATAGAACTCCTTATTCCAGGAGGGAAACATATTTTGTGAAAAACAATAAAGATATGGTTAAATCTTTCGGTCACACCCAGTCAAGTCAGTGTGACCCATTTCTTAAACACACTGCCACAAGCAAAGAGAAAAACACTTTTGATAGGAGATATAACCCTGAGGTTAAAATGTACCAAGGGATTTCTTCATATAGTAATGTTTCTTTGCCTAAAAACAATAAACAATTTGACAGATCACAACATCGTGATCCTAAGAGTATTAGAAATTATAGTGGAAATAAGTATGTGAAAGAGTGTCAATCTGGTAATAAATTTGTTGATAAAAAGCCATTTCTATCTAGTAGATATTTTTATCCAAGAGGAAATGCTAATCGTAATTATGCTAACTGGGATGTAAAACAGTACAACTGTGTCAATAGAACAAATAACAATGTTCTTAACAGCAATTATAGAAATCGTAACCAGGTTAGCTGTACTCCACATGAGAGCAAGGTTGTTAACAAGCAAAGTAATAATACTATTGATTCTCACACTAGTGGTGTCGAAAGGTCATCTCGTTCTTGGGAATGTAGTAAATTTTTTCAGGCTGCAGCAGAGATGAACTTTCGTTACGGTCAAGTGATCGCTAAGCCTTCTGTGATGTTTACATCGTTTAAGGAGGACTTGTTGAGGTGTGTGAAAAGGGGCCAAGACTCTACTCCACCCCAAGGGATAGGTAAACGTGAAAGTTGATTTTCCGTTTTTCCTTATTAAATCTAACAGATGATTAATATAAATTTTCATTTGTATTGTCTCGTAGCGTGCGACGTTGTGATGAGTTGGCGCACTTGTTGACATTATTCGTGAAGAATGTGGATTATTTATCAAGCAGAACCTATTAGCGTCTCGCTATACATCTGACGAGTCACTTTTTGGAGGATCAAGAATTATTGACAGATTGTCGGGATATATTTTTTTTATAGCTGATTTAATTGTTTAGAATAGTACATGTTATTGTATTCTGTGGATAATATATCATATGATGTTGTATTAAAATATTGGTAATTTCTTTGAAACATTATGATGTTCATTTTGATGCATCATTTGATTGCTATAAATATATATTTTTTGTGGAACATATATGACTGTTTCGAATGTACCAGTCCAATTTTTATGCAATTGTATATTATTCTGTTTTGATTGTGTGTAACATATGTGTTGGTAATAATTTGTGTGTAATTTTTGATAAATGTAGTGAGCGGTGTCAAACCTGTGCTCATTTTTCTGTATATTTTTCGGGTTGTAGCTGTAATTGTTAGGATAATTATGTGGATTTATTGTTATGTTGTGTAATATGATTTTGTAGAATTATCTTGCAGTATCAGAAATAATTGTGTATTTGAATTGTTAACATATGTTGAAACACTGACCTTGTCATAGCATAGTACCTAGAATTTAAATAATAAGATTTTTTCAACATTTTTGCAACAAATTAATGTGATAAACAAAACCTTTGCAGGTATTTTTATAGGACTTCTTTTTCATATCCTATTGTACCAATGGATTTTGGATTTATTTATACTATATATATAGGCTGAGTAAGATATAAATTTACAGTTAAATAACACTGAAGCTCAACGCTATGGTTAGTTAGAATTAACTTTTAAATTAAATTGAACTTTTTTGTAAAATTGATAGACACATCTGATACTATTGTTTGTTTAAACAATATAGACGGATTGTTATAATACATTATGTTATGTTTGTATGTTGGAAAGTTGATATACAGATGACATCGTATTTTTCTAAGGTGTTTTTTTTTTTTGGTGATGTATTTTTTGAAGAAGAAAAAAACTTACATGTTTTGATTTAAGTGTTTGTCTAGAGATAAGATATTTTATGCTTCTCTCATTTTGTTAAAAGTTAATTTCATTGTTAGTTTATTAGTTATGACTTAGAATTACTTAAATAATAATTTTATTTTTTGATAACTTATCGTTCTGAAATATTTTTATGGTAATTTTGAAAAAAAAAAATTGTTTTTTTTTTTTTTTGGCATTGTAAATTATTTTTGTGTGCCCTATGATTGAAAGGGATATTACTTTTTTGGAAACTTGTCTTATTTGATATTATGGTGTATTTTTATTAGTTAGCGGTTGATTTTGCGTTAGGTCAAAACTTAGTTATCGCAAATGCTATTATTTGTTTGTGTAAGGTTTATAATTTATTTTCAGTTAAGTATAACTTTTGTAACTTAGTTAAATTACTTATTAGACTTTGTTTAGTTATGAATTATTCATTTTGTGCTGTTAGTATGGATATACTTTGACATTTTGTTTTGTGCCTTGTAATCATGTTTGTATTTAATTTTTTGGTAAGATATTGTCTGATCTAAACATTTATTAGTATGTACTGTTATTGACTTTCTATGCGTTCATACCTTTGCTTTCCATTCGTCTTTGTTGACTATCCTTCATTTCATTCTATCCTTTTGTTGTCTTTCCGATATGTGTTCATATCTTGTTTATATTTCTGTATCACATCTTCGTTTCTCTTCATTCTACTTGTATACTTCTTCTTCTTTCTATACTTATACTTTCATTCGTTGTATTCTTGAGTTAATTATATAACTTAATATAATGTAACTAGTATTTTGGTAAATTTGTATTTATTTTTCATGAAATCGTTTTACTTATTGATTATTATGTGGTATTGTTAATTGTTTCTCAGTTTCCGATTTCTTACTTTCCTTTACTACAGATCATTCTTCTGTTGCTTGATCTTGTTTTTTCACTTTCTATTGGTTGTTGCTTGTACTAAATGTACTTAGCTTAGTGTTCTATTAAGATTAATTTTGGTATGCTTGTATTATGATTGATGCTTTTGTTGTAATTTACATCGGTAACATTCATTGGGATATTTGATTGATTATGTTTGATGTTTTAGTTGTAATATTACATTTATTGCTGATATTTCTGGTAGATGTACTATTTTCATTTGTTATAGGTACATATTTTTTGGTAGCCATATAATATAATTTCATTTATTTCTAAATTTTTGGGACTTTAATTTTCAACAAAAAAATGATAAATCATTTTTTTCCCGGGCGGTGTGGCAACTGATACAGAGTAAATATTATCTTACGTTGCTTGGTTAAGCTGATGTTAAGTTAAAAATGTATTAGGGGAATTCCCTCGTATGATCGAGAAGTTTCCAAGTCGGTAAGCGTGGCGAACACTGGTCAGTTCAAAATGCGGAGATGTTTTTTCTCTGAACTGTCTTGAGCTGTGAGTAAGCTCGTGTGACTAGCCCATGCAATTATCGAGACTGAGTTGTGTTTTTTAAACAGCCGAGTCTCGTGTCTTTTTTTGGCGGGTCTAGTGTGTGAACTAAGAGCAGTCTGTTTTTGGGTACCGACGGGAGAGGTCGGTCCTACAGTGTGTGTTTTGAGTATGCCTGCGCAGTGCAAAAGTTATAGAGGCCATTATTTGTGTAGGCCTATAATTCTTGAGTTTATTGGAGAATTGTGTTTGTGAGTATTTTTGAAGAGGTAAGGATCCAGGACTTATGTTTGACTATATAAATGTCAAGATGAGTGAAGGCGAGATTACTGCAAACTGCCAGGGAGTGCAGTCTTGCGAGAAATTGCCGCGAGTATTCACTACTGATGTTAGAAGCATCGTTTGAGGCCATTTATTATTGTCAGCACGGCGAGGATAACCGTTTGCTGGGAAAAGGATCCATTGTCTATTTATTATAATGCTGATGTTAGAAGCATCGTTTGAGGCCATTTATTATTGTCAGCACGGCGAGGATGACCGTTTGCTGAGAGGATCCATATTATATTAAAGCGCCAAGGTTGAGAGCGTCTTTGATGAAGCATATTTAAGGAGGCCATTTGTTATTATTGAGAGGATCCATAGTTATATTAAAGCGCCAATGTTGAGAGCGTCTTTGATGAAGCATATTTAAGGAGGCCTTTATTTATTACATTAGCACGGTGATGCCGACCGTTGCTGAGAGGATCTAGTGTTGATGTTGTAGAGCGCTAATGATTATGAGAAGTGGAGATGTGACTATAGTACTTTCTTGTTGTGAGTTATGTTTGACTGTGTATTTCATATGAACGTATTGTGACAATAAACTATGTTATATGTCACCTGCAGTTCCACGACTTGTACGTGCGTATCTGTGGCATGTGAATGTACCCACGCACACTCACTGCAACATTTAACACGGTAGGAAAACAGTAGTCGTGACAGTAGTAACGCATGACCATAAATAGCCATTAAACTATTAAATGAGTAATTATCACCAACCTTCAGGAAAGGTGGCGGGTCAGATATTAAAGTTAACAATTGCTCTGCCCTATGCAACATTGTTCTTGCCATCTGAAATATCTTGTGAATACTCCCTCGAAATAGAAGCATCATTATTCTTCTATCTACAACTCTGACAAGAGTAATCTTGTGCGAAGGTAGACACCTTTGAAGGCGCACAGTAGATACTCTAAGTTGTGACCACTGTTGGACCACTACTGCAGAGAACAGGGGAGGCAACTCGTGACAACGATGCCTATCATCGGTGTGAAAGTAACTCGTGAAAGGACGCATAGCCAATTGTGCACTCCAAAAAAGTACACCATTGGCTGACGTCATTCTCACAACACCCACACAACTATGGTATTCGGTCTCGTGAACGACCAACAATGTTAAGACGCAATCACTAACATAACTTTTCTATTAGTAAGTATAGACCAAAATAAAGGCCGAAATACTTGTGTCCAGTAATGTGTAGTGGAAGACGAACAACACAGAATAGACAGGTTGGTTAATGTCACCGACTGGTAACTCTTCAAAAAAAAACACACACACACAAAATTAAGGAAACCTGAGTCCTGTGAGTTATAAACAAATAAGTAAATAATTAATAAAACTAAGTAATTAGCTGGCACTTATTTATTCATTACTCACAGAACTCAAGTTTTCTTCCTTATTTACCACCTGTGTCGTGCACTGCCCGGGGGTCTCAATGGAGACAAAGAAATAATAAGATACTGCTCGGTAAATACGTCGTAACAGAAGACTAATATTAAGTTGTGCTTAAGGCTTGCAGCCTCGTCATGTTAAATAAGTTGAAGTTTTCCACCACTGCAAGAGCACGTTCCGCCGCGGTAGCTTAGTGGTTAGTGCACTGGCTTCCTAGCTCCGTGGTCTATGGTTCGATCCCCAGATGAGGTGGGATTATTTTAGGCCACAAACGGCTCCTGGGTCGACCCAGCCCCAAATGGGTACCAGAGCAACTCTGGGAAGGTTAAGGCGGCCGGCGTAATGCTGACCACATCACCCCTAGTGTGCCGATGGTCAAGAAAATATGGGCCTAATACCATATTCCCAACATGCCTCAATGGGCTAGTAACGGGATCCAAGAGCACGTTCACACTTTGTAACAAGGTCCAGCAAGGTAACTATACGCAGTGATGGCTTTATACTCTATCAGCAGCGTAAAAGAAAAATAAGTCGATGATGTTCTTGGATTTCTTTGCCGTCAGCAGTTATTTTGTCTGTATGTTTGTGTTTGTTGGTCTGTTTCATAATATTCTCAGCCAGTATGCGATACTTCTAGAAATGAATGCTGCCACTGATCGTGTCATAATAATCCCATTGTCGCGTTGTTGTCAGATATTCAGCAGTTATCCATTTTAGCTTCGTCTTGAATAGCACACGCACAGTGGAAAAGAACACACACTGTGGAATAGAAGCACGTGGAGCAGCAATAAACATGAGTATTTTCAGCCATATGTCAAGAACCTTTGCTGCATCAAAGTAACATGCACATTCACTTTTTTCCTTGCACACAAATATCCAGAGTGGGTACCTGTATGGTCATACACTAAAAAAACCCAGGAAGATACATACTTCTATAAAATGGTGCTTACGCAGAATAAAATTGACATTCTGATGAGGAGCTGATAGAAAGACCAGACAAATACCGGTGAGAAACAGAGCCTGCTGAGGAATCTCAAGATGGCGCGAGGTCTCGCTTTAGCGCACCTCTCCGTGCTGTACTGTGTCCTTCTGTTATGACGGTCAAATTTATATTACTGAGTTGGATCACAATATAATTTCGGCGCTTCCCTTGAAGACGGTTCTACTGTACTGTTCGCACCGCCAAAGAGCTGGTTCTTGATGTAAAAAGGAGATAACAATTGACGCCAATGTTAGATGAGACACACATGAAGAAAGGCAGGTGATAGTATTGCACGACCTTGTTCTGGAATAGCCAGGGGTGAGAGAAACTGAGTGAGACAAAAAACACACGGAGAAGAGAGCTAGAGACAGGTTTGAAAGGGTTCAAGTAGACATACAAAGACCTTGAACGGATGGTACAGGGCAAAGTGCTAGGCAGGCGTTTCTTGAAGGCCTGTGTTCCACGGGGAGCTAAAATGTATTGATGATGATGATGGCGACGATAACGAAGACGATGATGATGACGTTGACAATGATCAAGATGATGGTGATGTGATGATAATAATGATGATGATATTGATCTGTGCTCTACCGGGGACCTGAAACATATTGATGATGATGATGATGATAAACTATACAGTGCACAGTATAACACAAAGGAAAGCAGTGATCGACAAAAATCAACACCACGCATTGAATTGGCCAGAAATAGTGGACCTGAATATTTTTAACGATCAAATAACCCGCCAAAACATGATATATGTGTGTGTGGGGGGGGGGATATTTATGTTGTGCTCTTTCTGCTGCATATATTAATGACGTCACTAATTCTCCGCTAGTCATTTCATTCATTTGTGTCCCATTTCACCTTCGTTTGATCTTTGTAGTCAAACGTATCATGACTTATGGTCGACGCACCATGAAAAAAAAACTGAAATACTTGCGTGCTGTTTTAGTGGGTTTTCAATTAAGCTTTCACTGTGCAATGCGCATAGTTTCCCTATTTTCCCGAAAATATCCCCGTTGAAAAGATTGTAAGGCACGGGTGTCGCGAGATGGATTTGGGGCGACCCCTTCTCGATCTCACTTTCACTCCGGCAGTACTCATTTTAAATTGTTGTACTGTCTACTTGCGTGCTTTTCCATGGTCATCACTTCTTTCTTTCTTTTTCATGTAGCAGATATTTTGTACTTTCATCTTTACACTCCTTTTAGTAATAATTCGTCTTGTCTGTTTACCTGCCCATCCCTACTGAGATAGTAGACAAGTGATGCAATATTGAAACGGCAGTCATGTTGGTAAATTCTCGTGTACCAAACCTTGGCCGCGAAGGATTAACACTAAAATCACCCCAGAGTATTTGTTTAATCGCTGATAAGGTAAGGTGGTAAAGAGACGGATTTTGTTTGCCCAAGCAACAGATAACGAGATTACTCGTCTGTGCGACACATTTTGAACAGACATAAATGACATATTCGTTTCCTGTCCGACTTTCACGAAGACAACTTTATATGAAAGTAATAAGTTGTTACATCTGATATCACATTGCCTTATGAATTTACTGAT
Organism: Oreohelix idahoensis; assembly: GCA_024509875.1. Classification (NCBI taxonomy): domain Eukaryota; kingdom Metazoa; phylum Mollusca; class Gastropoda; order Stylommatophora; family Oreohelicidae; genus Oreohelix; species Oreohelix idahoensis. The sequence goes on along the minus strand of JAMPIV010008963.1, from coordinate 124,736 downwards.
GTGTTGGTGAGTCTGCCTACCAGGCAATCGGATGTTTTATTACCATATATGGGAGAGCTGACCTCTGCATCCTGCACATAATTTTTCCATGTCGGAAATAATTTTAAATTTCCCCACACGACACGCATGTTTGAACACGATTGCGTTTTATTAGTATCGTAACAAACCAAATGCGGGGGCAAACTTGCAATATAATCTGATAATTTTTGCAAGTCTAGTTCACTGTGAAGAGCGTTTGCTAAGACGACACAACCAGACCTAGCCAGAGTTAGAATCAGACTTCCATTTTATCAGACCGGACTTTTGTTGGAACATCTTGAAGGACTTAAAGAGCCCAGGAAGCCATTTAAATAAGGAAACCGGAATTCTGAGGAAACTGAGAACATGAAGTCATAGAGGGAATCTATTATTAACATAATAACCCCCAAGAACACGTGTAAGATGCATCTATCAGTGCCTTTATTCATCTGAGCAAAATGTCTGTGAGCCAGGATTGGCGAAAGTTGTGCATTTTACATTTTATATTTTTTTATTACTATCATGTGAACTAATAGGTATAAATTGCCATGTGAATATTAATATATGAAAATGGCTAGTGGATATCCAAGTCATTTGAGGCTGGCAACCTCAGTGTATAGAATGATGATTTCATGAACCACCACTGCAAGGGCTGGTGACTGCTTTATCGCTAGTTTCTTAGAGAGAACTAAAAGCATAAGTAGTCCAAAGTTCCATATGGAGCAGATAGGGAAAGATGAAAGAAATGATGTACATTATAAGTATAATATCTAAATTTTCAAACCAGTGTACATGTCTATGTAAACATATTCACTTTAAAATTAATGAAAGTTTCAGACTGTTCAACAAGTGTAGATATAAATGAAAACATACTCAATTTATATTGTGAACACTTTTCAATCAGTGGAGATGTAAATGTAAACATATTATATATGTACTATTAACCTTTTCATTTAAATGTAAAATAAAGATAAAGCTATTCAATTTAAATGTAAAGGAAGTTTTGTCTCGAGGGATTAAATTTAATTCTCATCGAAGGTAATTTCTGAGGTAGATGGGATGGTGGAATAAAGAGAAGGGGACCCATAACTATGGGTTGGAAAACGCAATACTCAGGACAGCGTTTTGTTTCTATTATTTTACCATAGTTGTTGCTGGTGCCAGTTAAGGGTACTATCTCTGGAACAAGAAGGAAACAGTGGCCTGAGCTTTAAGACGAGGGACCAACTTCGTAGATATCCCCTGACATTTTTGGGGACGTGCTGCGCCCTAACAACCTTGACCAGCGACGAGTGTGATCAGTATACCAAGAACCAAACCATCAGCGTGAGCAGAACCTACCATTGGCAGATAATTTAAACCTATCAGCTGCCACGTGAACTCCTTTATAAACTTTCATTCCATCACAACAATGATGACAACTTTCTGTTAAATCATTATTCAAATTTTCTAAAACCTTGTTAAACCTAAATGATTATTAAATTTGTTATTTGTAATTATACAAATTTAACTTCGATTTAATCATTTTGAATGTACTGCATGTTTGTCTCGGTCAATTTACTAAATACACATGGACAGCCGATGCTAAGTGTCGTGGTTGAGTTAAAGTGGTGAGTATTTGTCGAGTTTGACAATAGTAGTGAAATCGACAAGGGATAGTGGACTGACAGAGTTATAGATTACACACACAGAAAGGTGTAAATAGGAGATGGACTTGAGACAACCTGGAAGAAGATTTACCAAAATGATCTCTCTCTCCAAGCCTCAACTCACTTTTTACTGTCTAAGCATCTCCTGCTCTCACTCTTTTCTCTTATCATACATAGAGATTCTAGTAAAGAGCTAAACCAAGTTTAATTATGGATGAAAATGGTCGGGAACAGCGCATTAATAAATGTGTAAACTTTATTAAAAAAGAAAAGCATGGAATTAATGCATATCATCATACGCAGCATAAATTACATCAATAATCAAATAATCATCAGTAGTCATCAATAATCATATAAACCAACAATAATGCAAATACACACCCACAAACACACACCACCATTTATAAAACCTGTAGAACACAGAGAGATGAAATAACTGAGTGTCAGTCCGTCCGCTTTCGGGACCATATGAAATAGCTCCAGTAAGTGGTTTTTTCGTACACATCCTCCATGGGTGATGGAATTAACCTGAATAAAATCACTGTATAGACGCTATCATTGGTGATTCCTCCCTAATTGCGCGAGGTGGTCTGGAAGACTCTATTTATCTCCTGCTGATCGAATAAACAAACTGAACGACAGCCTGTCCGCTATTTCGTGGGACCAAATGTGCTAGCTCCAGAAAGTGTATTACTTGTAGATCCTTCGTGAGGGACTAGCCTACAAAACTTTCTTTGTTGGTGCTAAACGTTGGTGACTCCCCTTATAGCGTGAGTGGGGCTGGAACTCTGTCTATCTTTCTTGCTGGCCAAATAACCGAACTGAGCGACAGCCTGTCTGCTTTTCGTGGGACCAAATGTGCTAGCTCCAGAAAGTGTATTACTTGTAGATCCTTCGTGAGGGACTAGCCTACAAAACTTTCTTTGTTGGTGCTAAACGTTGGTGACTCCCCTTATAGCGTGAGTGGGGCTGGAAACTCTGTCCATAGATGGCTGCTCATACGTGCGAAGTTCTACATAATCCAGAAATAAGCCATGGGACGAAGTCACTTGAGGACAACTGATCCCAAGGCGTGCTTATCCGGCGCTAGAATAGGCTTTAAATCCGGTTTTGGCTGGTTGACTGTGGCTTGGCTGAGTGCCCCGTTTAGGCATACAGAGACTGGTGAATTGAATTCTGCTATATATGCTGGGCTGATTTATGTGCTGGAAGCCGTACTGCTCTGACTGGTAATCCAATAGGCGAGTAGGAAACTACTACTGCATTAGATGATTTCAGATTTAGCGTTGGCTCGTGGCATTGCGTGAGCTTAACGCCCGTGAGAGGGAAATGGCGTTGACAAAGGGTTGTTGTTTCAGGTATGGCTGTGACACTCGTGGGGCTAGATATCCTCAGAATCCCTCTAGACCGAAGAGACGGTGACATTCTTCGTCTGACTGGAAACTAGACTAGCAATTCGGTATCCCCTGAAACCCGAAAATGACTAGAACATAGGCAAACACATTCTAGTACTGTGTTAAAGTTTGCCTTATCTCATGATGGTCATCTACGGGCCAGGAATCTTCTACGAGTGTGTTTGACGTAGTAAAATTTCAAGTCTTATAGCTTACAAACCATTCTACCCAGGACTCAAAGGGTACTAGCCGCTCGTGATCAAACGTTTTAAAGCGACCAGAGAAATTCCCCTGTTCGGACCACAGAGGGTACCCGCCGCTAACGAACCGTTTCTTTCACAGAAACCGTCTTTGGCTCGTTCTAACACTTTAAGCGTAACAGACGTTCTTCTGATCAGGCCAGGTGTGCTGACGTAACATTATCGTTCGCTGACTGCTGCAGGCTCGAACGTAAACAACCTCGGGTGGGGTTTGAGAAGGAGAAAACAATTGGGCCACACAGGTAGCAAAGCAAAGAGAAACAAAATGTGTAGGAAAACAGAACATTAAAGAGTAATAACATTTAGACGAGATGGAAAAATAAATTAAGTCACTGTCTACGTGACACTAAGCAAGAAAGAAGGTTCTATACCTTCCATCTACGGTGTCCACGCCCCATCCTCGGCATTTCGTGAACAGATAAAGTGACAAATATCGAGGTGTTGTCCACGTGCTGTTCTTCAAAGCATGTTTACACTGCTTAGACAGCGCAGACTACGCTGGCTTGGCCATGTCCGCCGCATAGAAGATGGTCACATCCCGAAAGATATCTTCTACGGACAACTAGCAGATGGCAAAAGACAGTTGGGCGAACGCAGCCGAGATTCAAAGATGTGTGCAAGAAAGGCATAAGAGCACTGGACATAATTCCAGAAACATGGGAGGATGAAGCTGCCGATCGCACCAAGTGGCGCCACCTCAGATAGGGCGAATAGAAGCTCACACAACAAGCAGAAGAGAGGAGAAAACGTCGAAAGGAACACCAGGAAAATAAGCAGCTGAGGGCTGTCATCTCAGGGGCACATTCCCATTGTCAGTTTTGACTGATGGGGTTATTATTATTATGGGGGAAAAGACTCAATAAAACTGTGGGGGGGTTGGGGGATGTCATTTAACAAGATTTTTTTTCTACATCCCAAGAAAATCACAGAAAACGAAATATGAAGGAGAAAAGAAAGGAATCATTTAATCGTGATAACTAAGGAACAAGAAGGAGACAGGAAAGAACAAACAAAAAGCTTCACTTGTTGAGGAGGGAGAAACTATAAGACAATAAACTGTGAGAAAGACAATAGCAGTTATATCAATAGCACTTTTTTCATCTTAGACCCCTTGGCAGAAAAATTGAACAATATGTATGTTACAGGAAATAAAGGGGCCAACCACGGGATTAAAAAAACAATGCCCAAGTACAACAACAACGTAGATTACTACTTACTTGCTGTGTTTACGAAGATGGAGAGCAGACAATAGATGTCCTAAATTTCTACATCCCAAGAAAACCATCAACAGAAAACACAACAAAGGATAATATGGACTTTTATTAGAATGTTTTTCATTCTTTCTGTGATATATTGTGTTAAATATGTAACTATCTCTGTTTTTTTTTTTCCTTATTTTTACGCGTTTGTGCAGAGTTTCTACCTCAGGCTGGCCTTTTTCAATAAAAAAATTGAGTTATCTCCCCGTTTAGTTTTGTTTATTTGTATAAAGTAAAGACTCTGAAGAATCACAGTCGTGTAAAACTTTGAAGTAAGTTGGAAAGGAGTTGGACTTCATGTCTAAGTTCGAACAGCCGGGTAAGGACTTTACCACGAGAGAGCATGTGTATGGGAGCAGGGTAGAATGAAGACTTTTCATCTCAAGCACAGTGCTGAGTGATATAAAATTAACCACATTTTCATCAAGAACGCTTTAGGGAGGCAGTTAGATGCAAATTTGCCTGTGGATGCAGCATGGTCTCCCTACTTTCGCGGCGAAGACCGGAGTAGCAACCTGAACATAACCTTGGCTCCGTCAGTGCATAGTCCACAACAATTAGTCTTTGAGCAATAGCATGAAATATATCCCTCACCTCGAAGCCCTCACAGAGGATGACGAAAAAGTTTTCTTTTCAACTTCATTGTTATGGTCACGTGTTTTCCGTCTCATCTCGATCCTTTTTAGTGTATTGTTTTGAATGTGCACAGAACGGCATCTTTTATACAAGGAGAAATTACTTTTTTTTGTGTGAGAGTAAATTCTCAGACAAATACGTTTAGGGAGGCATCTACCGGCATTTTCGTATCTTGTATACCTGACGAACCAAGTAAATTTTTTAACAAGTAGATACTGACGTCTCAGAAGAACATAAGTGTTCGCTGTAGAAGCGTTGGCGTAGCTGGCGAGTCTTTTTTAGGGCTTTATGCTATAGCAGATCCATAGATAACAATTAGTTTTTTTTACAGGACAAAAAACTTAATATCTATTTGTAAAATTTAGGTCGAATCGACACTATTACTTCCGGGTTAGCAGATAGTGTGGAAAGATCAAACAAGTCAGAGTTGACTTTTCTTTGGATGGTTAGTGCGCTCTGATATAACCAAATAGGTTGAAAGAAACGCGCCTCGCCAGAAGAAGGCAAAAACCAAACCAAAAACAAAAAAAACATAAGTGTTGTCGCTGTATCTAATGCAATGGTAAATCAATTTTGGTAATCTCAGACCTAAGGGTCTTTTGATCAGAGCATGTATATTCCCAGTAGCAACATACGGCTGCGAGACTTGGGACACTCAATAAAACAGTTGCAAAAAAGGTTACATCATTCGAAATGAAATGCTACAGAAGGATGTTGAGAATACCATGGACAGCCAAAAAGAGTAATGAGGATGTCCTGAAAGAGGCCAATGCGCAAAGGAAACTTATTTCACAAGTTAGAAAGAAGCAATCCATTTTTTGTTTGGCATGTTATGAGAAGAGGACAGCTGGAATATATCGTAACAACCGGTAAGATAGAAGTAAACAGATATAGGGGAAGACAAAGAGAGCAAATTGATAGTCTGACATCGTGGCATGGAACGAAGTCAACAACAGAATTGATAAATTGTACCGGAGACAGGAAGTACGGAGAGACATGATCTCCTACGCCACTAGGCGTGATACTTGTAGAAAAAGAATATAACGTCATGAGTTGAACAGACCACATCTGACATTGAGCTGTGAAGTTAATTTAACATCATATTTTTTGTCATACAAAGAGCCAGGGATCCAGAACCCCAGGACGACCCAGAGTCCGCTGGGAGGACAAGACAATCTTTGAAGGACCGAGGATTAGAATGGAACCAGGCCAGGAGGAAGACAGCCGATAGGATAGTCTGGCGCTCTCTCTTCCAAACCTCTACACCTCACGGTAGAAGGGGAACGACTAAGTAAGTAAGTAAGTATTTCATGTCAAAAAAATACAGTCAATCGTCTTTATTTTGATATTTGTTTCATTAAAATTAGTTGAACAAGAGGGAAGAAACATGTATTTTAAAATATGAGCTTACTTTTTAATCACTCTAAGTAAAAATAAATGTATGCAAGAAAACACTTACTTTTTAATCACTCTATATAAGTGTCACGAGAGGTTAATTTGTGTAGATGATGAGTAGATAAAAAGGTGTATCAGATGATACAAGGATACACTTGCCAGATAAGAGTTCTGGTCTTATAAGAAATACCCCAGTCTTAGAAATAAGCACTGGTGTATAGTTGTCATAGAAATAGTCAGACTATAAAGTTATCTGGCCCAGATGGTTATAAGAAGTAGCCTACCAGACACTTAGTTGTCTCCTCTCAACAACTATCCTATGATATGTTATCTCTAGGGGAAATAATGAAACAAAGTAACTTCAAACAAAACTGGAATGAGTTACTCAAGTCTTTAGATACATTTAATCAATTTATTATATATACAGTAATTCCTTCTTTTCGCTTTTGGTAAAATAATGATGGAATGCAAATAAAAATGACGTTTAAATTTACAAAAGGAAATGTGTAACACACACAATTAAAATTTTACAAACACAGGGTGTACAATGACTCCTTCCTCTTGGGAATGTCACTTTAAATTAAACTGTCACTTATACAGGGTGTCCATAAAAGACTGTACCCTTTTCAAAAAATGTATTCTCTGCCCCATAATGTGGAACGAAGATGCTTTCTTTCACAAAAGTAAGATAATCTCTGCAAGTTTTTAAGCATACCTTACAAAGACTCAAAAAGTGCGCATGCGCGCAGCGGGTATTTCAAGTGAAACTTTTTACCGTTCGCCGATAATTGTTATATGTCTCTCAACATACAGGTCAAGTAAGTGAAAAAAAATAAATAGGTGCATTCTTTCTGAGTCTTTGTATGGTATGCTTAAAAACTTGCAGAGATTATCTTACTTTTGTGATAGAAAGCATTCTCGTACCACACATCATGGGGCAGAGAATAATTTTTTTGGAAAGGGTACAATCTTTTATGGACACCCTGTATTGACTTGCACTGTTGAATTGACTTGAACTAATCGTTCTTGGAGCACTCTTCTTAAACTTTAAATATAGTCACTTTGACTTAAGTGTCGTAGATTGGTGATAGGGGAATTAAGACATAGATTGGTTCCTTCTGAATAGAAATAGAACAGGTGATAGCTCAGTGGGAGATAATAATAGAAATAGATTTTCACGAGTGAGATGGTGAAAAATAATAGAGTCTGTCCCTGAACCTCGAGAAGCTTCTCTCGGTCAGCCTTTCTATACAACAAATCTAGATTAGTCAGACAGTCTACTAGAATATATATATATATATATATATATATATATAGTAATATATATATATATATATATTACTATATATATATATATATATATATTACTATATATATATATATATATATATATATAGTAATATATATACCACTCACATACCCACACACATAAGTGATGACAGTTAGACGCACAGACGTGAAAACTATAACAATGGAATATAGATATTTTTGGACGAGCTGACCGACACACTTGAATAAGTTTATGTAAATTTTATTTATCATAAGAATTTCACCACAACCATAAATTTGAATATCAATCACATATAAATACACATAGGTTAAAGAATTACTAAAAGAATAGACCCATAGGTGTTATCCTTTCCCCCTCTGTTGAGCCCACGATCCCGTTAGCAGAAAAGTTATAGCCCCCAAAGAGTCACAGATTTATACGCTGTGGTCTAGGATTTCCCTCTACGGTTAAGAACAGAGTTGATCTATTAATCTATTCTAAGAGGAAAACATCATTAGCAACAAACTTGCATAAAAAAAACCAAGTGGGTGCATAAATTATACCATAAGGGAATCACTCAGTCCTGCTTTCTCAGTTCATTCACCAGTGGCCACTGACAGTCTTTCTTACCTACAAACTTGATGTCTTGCACCTTCAGGCGCAAACTTTAGGACACACACAAACCGTGAATCCGTGTTCTTTTTGATAAAGAGAACCCCAGCTCTGCAGATACAGGTTTCATCCAATGTTCCGGGGAGCGTTCACTTTACAACTATATTTTAGGATTACTGTTTATGCCACTTGAATCAGTTCAGGTAAGAAATTTTAACTGGCTCACAATGTCAGAATCTCGACGTTTCCCGTACTTAGGAAATGACAGGTTGGTAACTTCTCTCAATATATAATTATTGGGCACACCACAATTGGTCAAACGTCGGAAATGTTACTGTTTCTAATTTCGCCACATGGGCTGAATGTACATGAGATTTAGGGAAGAAATATAATCCGGCTCAATAGGCCCAGTTACATCATTTAGTCTTAACGTTCGTGAGATCGGTACTCTGTCTCGTTCTGGATGCAAACACAATGCCAGACAGGTTTTAACTTGTAAACCCACGTATTTAAGTACAAAAATGTTTCTTCTAGGTTATTCTCATATATACTGAAACCGCTGGTAGATTTTGGGCTTGACCCATATACTGTATAAAAGAAAAAGAAACATACAGAAACTTAATCATAATATTATACATACCTCCTATCCTACCCTCGCGTAAAATATAATATTCACTTCGGTTATTTAACTTAAATCAGAAACTATAAGCTTAGAGCTTGTCTCATCGTTTAAAACTCCCGTGAAATAAACTCTAGTCATTTTTAAAAAATCAATCACCATGAATTAGAAATACGTACATATTCCGTCAATACTCAATGATGAATCAGTGCATTTACTTAGTTAAATATATTATCTGACTGGTTACTAGCAATTTAATTAAATTTAGTTATAGCTGAATGAGTTTTTAGCTAGAAATTATAATTTATTCTGCTATCCACTGTAATACAGTAACTTAGAGAATTAGAATGACTGGCCTAACTGGCAAAACACTCTGCACAAAAATCTAGTGAAGATATAATTCGAACTAGCAATAAACACTCGACAATACTAGTCAATATATAATTACCTCACACAGAACTACTTAAGACTATTCTCCAACGCAAACTGAGATTATATTTAATAAAGTAATCTAGAAACGAAGCTAGATATGTCTATAGAAACTGCGGAGTCTGAATGAATGAAGTCTAAACTGCTGGGGTTTAAATATAGGAAACTGACAAAGAATGCTACGCTATTTCCCGAAAACCAGAATATGCCAGACTTAACACTGATAACACCTCGTTCAGTCTGCAAAATCAAAGATCTATCTCACACTAAAACCGAACCCTCGACTATTGCTAATCAGTGTGAGTTTTCTTCACCTTTCTCTGTTCGTCTTCTCGCGAGGAAGCCTTTGATCTGCTCGTTCTCACCGTGGTTATTACTTCACTAGCGAGCGGGTTTTACAAGGGAGGTAATAAAAATCTGCTCCAACTTGTTTCCCGAGTTAACTGCTCTAGTACTAAACTTTAATTACCCCTTTGATCGCTGTCCATCGAACCATACATTAACTTAACGCCACCTCCCATAGTTGCGTCACTTTAAAACTATATTCGATCTCTGGCTTTCAAATTTAAATGATACCGGCTCACGTTAGTTAATTAAGTATGCTCGCAACTACAGGGGGTGGGATTTAAGGCCTTGACGTATCGTCTGGTTGCGGACCATGTCTCTTCTTGTTACGTCAACCACCTTTCTCGGATACCTCATTTCTGAGGTTTGGGTCTGGCTTTTATGGGTTGTAGTCATTGCCCATGACTCGCATCCATATGTCTTCCCCCATTGTAACAACTTTAATTACATAGACTGAATCAATCAATCAATCAATCAATCAATCAATCAATCAATCAATCAGTCAATACCTTTTAGCTCTCCAAGGAGCATAGACCTACTGTTTGTGGAATTTTCTTGTTTTCCAGTTTTTGTCGGACTGTTTGCGGAATTTTCTTGTTTTCCAGTTTTTGTCGGACTGTTTGTGGAATTTTCTTGTTTTCCAGTTTTTGTCGGACTGTTTGTGGAATTTTCCAGTTTTCTAGTTTTTGTCGAACTGTGTGTGAAATTTTTCTGTTTTCCAGTTGAATGTAGTAAAAAAAAATTATATTCTTCTCAGCTAACAGTTTTTGCTGTTTTATAGCACGATTATAGTGGCATTTGGGTTACAGCCTTCGTGTCTCTTGTTTTATTCCTGACCGCAAGATCCTTAATATTTGAACAAGCACCCTAATATAACCGACGGACTCAGTGTTTATGTTGAAAGCGACGGGCCCCGCCAAAAGAAGGCAAAATGTAATTTTTTTTTGTTTAAGTTTCTTGTTACACAAGCTTTACAGACTGCACAAAAAGATAGTAAATGACTTGCTCTAAATAAAGACATCGAGAAAAAATACAGAAACAAATAAACAAAAAGTGTAAATAACTATTTTAGGTAATTTCCTATTACTTGTGCTTTTTTGCTCCGCACAGAATATCTGTAGCTATGTGTTGTTTCGTAAGGTTAACCCTAACCCCAACCCCAACCCTAATCCTAACTGTAAATGCTACGAAACAACTTATAACTAAACATATTCTGTGCGAAGCAAAAAAGCACGAGCAATAGGACATTGCCCTATTTTATACTTGCTCTTTGTTACTGGTTTTTAAAAAAGTACGGTCAACATTTGTGTTATCTTCAGTTTTTAAAATTTTTTTTTTTTAAATTTGAGTCCACGACACAGATTGCATTGGGTGGGAGTGGGGAGGGGTTGGCAATATTGCAACGAAATCAGTTGTGTATTTTTCATAACTGTCGTTCTCTACGTCAGAATCTCTTCATTTCTTAATTTTTCTCACTCATCATCCTATTAATCATTTGGCATATTTTATGCCTTACATTTTTTGCCTAGCTGCTCCCAGATTTGTTTGCGTTTCACCAGGTGAAACGTAATAATACCAAGCTAACTGAACAGGTCAACGGATAATACTTTTATCACTTGTCTAGCCACCTTTGATGCAGACAGTAAACGTGACGAGTAATAGCGACTTTGACATAATTCATTTCCGGGGATAGCGACAACCAGGCAAGTGACCACCTGGGTTCACGATCTGTCTGTGTAAGAAAGCCGTCTGAGAATGTACGCAAACGCAGGTGATATATGTAATCGCTGTCACAAGATGGATTTTTGGGCGACCTCTTTCCGATCTCTCTTTTACTACGGCAGTAATCAGTTACATTTTTGTACTGATTTTATTGCGATTTTTTTTAGTCGCACCCTTTCTTTTCTCTGTCCACTGGAGCAGAGATTTTGTATCTACATTATTTCACTCCGCACAGAGATGAGTCGTCCATGTCCGTTTGTTACCCGTCCCTTCCCTAAACATTTGCAAAGAGCGGCAGAGATAATATTAACGACAGGCTTGTTGGTGATTCTCGCGTACCCAATCTTGGCCTCTACCGATTACCACGAAAATCGCCAGCGTGTTTGTCTAATTGCTGATAAGGCTAGGGTACGCGACAGATAAGAGATTACTTTAGATAGTAATAATTTGTTACATCTGACACACATTGTAGTATGAGTTTACAGATGTGTTGGTGAGTTCGTCTGCCAGAGATCGGATATGTTCATGCCATATACGGAAGACTTGACCCCTACATTACGTTCAACATTTTTTCCATGTTAGAATCATTTTGAAATCACCCCCACCAACCAGCATGTTTGAAATAATTGGAGCTTTTGCCTAGCTTCATGACGCATAGAGATTTATGATCAATAAATTTTCTATATTTCTTTTCTTTTTCTACCCGTGTCCTCTACTTTATTATCGCTCTTCCATCCTTTTCAATGTTTTTCGCATTCGTTCGTTTGCGAAAAATATTACTTTCCCATTCAAACTTTCGCCGGTTTCTATTCTCATTTAGAAACGCATTTATTGCATAAGATGTCATGGTAACGAATAGTGTGATTATTCGTCCAGTCAGACATGATTTCAGACATATTGTCTGGTATTTCCATCTGACACGTAGCTTTGACGGCTAAGTTGCTCGGTGAGGCGTGGAAACTGCCATCTAATGAGACATACCGTCTACATTTTTCACCTGACACAGCGTTTCTTCGGCTGAGTTCTTGAAGTGTGATATGACACTCATGCATCGGATCAGAAATGGCCATAGTCGTAGAGGTGTGAAGACGCACTCTTGGCAGTTATGGCGAGTGTCTGAGTTACGTAAGTGTTAAGACGAGAAGGGGAGGCTATTTCGGGTTTTGAAAATAACGTGCACCCTTTGTCTGGTTTAAGTTATAACCAGAGTTTTAGATTTCAGTCACTCAGTAACTTCGCAGTCAAGACTAGAACGACCTCGTTCGATTCCTAAGAATCTCTGTTAATAGAAGCATCATTTAGTTGGTCGAAGTGGTTTAAGTTCTTAGTAGTTCTGTGTTGAGGTAAATATTATATTAGATATCAAGTATTATTTGTGAGTGATTTAAGTGTTTAATCGCCTATTTCATTTCCACTAGTTTCTTTTGTGCAGAAGAAATTAATTTATAAGTTTGTTATATTCTCTAGCTGACGTGTTTCAGTGGAAAGCAGAATAAATTATAATTTCTAGCTTAAAACTCATGCAGCTATAAATAAATTTAATTTAACTGCTAATAACCCGTCGTGAATATTTCAACTAAATTATAAATGCCCGACTCATCATTGAGTATTGACGAAATACGTATGTATTTCTAATTCATGATGACTGATTTTATGAATATAACTTATTTCACGGGAATTTATAATGATAAGTCAAGCCTCCGCTTGTAGTTTATAATGTAAGTTATAACAATAGTACATAGTATGTATAAATATTGCATATGTTGTTTTTCTTTATTCAGTGAAACTGGGGTGACCCAACTTTTCCAGCGTTTAGTACAGAGAAATATCTGTGAAGAACTAAAAAACATTTTCCTTAAAGACTTGGTGTATAACCTTTACAAGAACTTTAACGGCTAAATGAAATAACGGGCCCATCGAGCCTGATTTAATTCTTCCTGAGGAAAACTCTAGTACCTTTCAGCCCGTGTGGCAAGTAAAGATTTACAATCATTGACATTCCGTCATTTTTGACGAACCGTGGGTGTCGAGGGAAAGGATCATACTGTGGGTCTATCATTTTGTGTAGAAATTCATTGATTTTTGGACTATTTGGTTATGCTTGATGTAATTTTTATGTGTTGTGATGGGATTTAGGCTGATAATTAAAATCCAATTAAACTTAATCAGCGTGTTGGTCAGCTCGTTCCAAAATATCTATATAATCATTGTTATAGTTTTCCCACGTCTGTGTGTTTCACTGTCGTCAATTGGGTGTGTGAACGTGAGTGGTAATATATATATATATATATATATATATATATATATATATATATATATATATATATATATATATATATATATATATATATATATATATGTAGTCAATAGACTGTCTGACTCCTCTAAATCTGTTGTAGAAGATAGGCTGAGAAAGAGAGAAGATTCTCGATTTCAGAGACAGCCTCTATTGATTTCTACCATCTCACTCGTGGAACTCTATTTCTATTATCATCTCTCACTGTGGCTATCACTCATTCTAATCTATTCAGAAGGGACCAAACTAAGTCTTAATCACCTATCGCAAATCTACGACACTTCATAACGAACAGAGCGGGGGAGGACAGTGAATATAACCTGACACTTCAGTCAGTCAAATTTACTGTGAAGATCGCTTGCCAAGACGACACAACCAGACCTTGCCAGAGTGAAGCATAGAATTCAGAATTTCATTATATCAGACCGGTCCTTTTTATCGGAGTATTTATCAGGACTTACAAAACACCCAAGAAATCTCTATCATTTTAAATAAGGAAATCTGGAATAACTGAGGAAACTAAACACACGAAGTCAGAGAGGGAATTAAGGTTAAAATTAACGACCCCAAGTACACGTATAGAAAGGCACCGGCTAGGGCCATAACTTCGTTCATCTGAGCAAAAAAGTATGTGAGCCAGGATTGGCGTGAGTTGTCATTTTACATTCTATATTTTCATTACTAACATGTGAACTGATATGTATATTACCAGGTGAATACTAGTAAGTGAAATGTGCTAGTGGATGTCCCAGTCAATTGAGGCTGGCAACCTCAGCGCGAAGAATGATGATTTCATGAACCACCACTGCACGGGCTGGCGACTGCGTTATTGCTAGTTTCTTAAGGAGAACTAAACGCATCCGTAGTCCCAAGTTCCATATGGAGCAGGGAGGGAAAGATGAAAGAAATGATCTATATTTTAATTATAATACTTACAGTTTCAAACCAGTGTAAATGTCGATGTTAACATATTCACTTTAAAACTAATGGAAGTTTCAAATTGTTCAAATCAGTGTAAACATAAATGAAAACATATTCAATTTATATTGTGAACACTTTTCAATCAGTGGAAAAGAAAATGTAAACATATTCTATCTGTACAATTGGGAACAGTGGTCTGAACTTTAAGTTGAGTGATCAACTTTGTAGACTTTTCCTGACACTCATGGGAACGAGCTGCACCCTACAATCTTGACCAGCGACGAGCGTGAGCAGCGTAAAAAGAACCAACCCGGTGGGAGCAGAAACAACCACTGGCAGCTAAGTACAATATATAAGCTGCCAAAGTAAATTTTTTTCATAGAACCTAGTACCTACTTTCCATCAATGGTGAACCATTTCTGTTAAACTATTCAATTATTTTCAAACTGTTAAAAGCGATTATTAAATTTTGTTATTTATAAATTAACAAATTTAACCTCGATTTAATCATTTTAAATGTACTGCGTGTTGCCTCAGTCAATTTACTTCACACACGCTAAACAGAGCTATACCAGAATAATAAGAATTCCACTTAGTAAATCAGACGTGGGGGCTTGAACGAGCTAAGATTAATGATTGCTTAATTCTTCACAAAAGTTGTCGGCAGATTCTAGAATTAACGTGCTTAGCCAATGCAGCATTGTTTTTGCTTATCTGAACATCTTGTGAACACTCCAATGAGATAGAAGCGTCATTACCCTTCTATTTACAAATCTGCCAAGAGTAATCTTGTGCAAATATAGACACTTTTAAAGCCCATATTAGATACTCTTGAGTTTTGGCCACTGTTGGACCACTACTGCAAAGCAGGGGAGGCAATACCATCACAATCGCTTCCGCTGGGCCATCTCTGTGTCAAGATTACAAGATAACCTGTCAGAGGAGACAATATGGGCGGAAGGTATTAGCCCAGGAAAGGAGTTCACCGATGTGTTTGTGAGTTTGCATACAAGTGCAATCGGAAGTAATACAACATATGTGGACGAGGTCACGCGTTTAAATTTTAAATTTGATATTTTTAAAACACGCGGGGGATAGAAATGATCTAACATCCCGACCCATATAGTTCTAAAGAGCTTACCATTGATTCAACTAAAAAAGTCCTTTGCTTTGTTGGTCTGTTTGTGAGCCGGAATAGACTTTCTTTCATTGGCAAGTGGGTCTAAAAGTACAATCTGGGATTTGAACTGTGAAATGGAAATATAATCTAGCGAAATCGGAGACACAAATCAGACTGCATCGCAACGTCAAATTAGCAACTCCCAGGAGCCAGAGAGACATCGGACAAGAGTTCTAAAATTAAAAGTGACAGATCAAAGTATTTGGGCGTCTTTATCTTAAAAGAGAACCCCCATTTTTAAATACAAAGAGTGGATACTTAAGTAATCAGAATCAAGTCATAAGATGAATAGTAAAGTTTCCCAGACTAGTGTTCGAACATCTAATCAAAGTGTTGTGTCCATATATCTGTGCGAGGAGACTGTAGTTCCCATTTGGGTTCGTGGTACGAAGCTGCAAGACTAAAGTTTCTACGCCACTAGTTGTGAGTCAAGAGCAGGGAATCATCACTAACCACCTACATTGGACGAGTTGTGTGAAGAAGTGCCCTCATCACAAAAGAACTGACGAAACCAAGGCTGCAGGACTCACTTAGATCAGCTAAGTTCTTATTTAAGGAAACAGCAAAAGCACAATTTTATATAAATGCCCACCCAAGTCTCAGTGAACACAATTTTAATTACATCTAAAATTCACCATCATTCCATCGTTATTTTAACCTGTTAAAGACTACTTGATTATTAAATTTGTTACATGTTATTTTAATACAAAGCAATCATTGTTGATTCAGTTGTTATAGGTATGAAAGCAAGCGTATGAGCAAGACTCTTTAATATATATATATATACATCTAGACATATATTTACATCTATATTTACTTATAAAAGAATTTCGCTGTATTACACCAGCTGGGAGCTTAAACGGGCTAAAACCATTGCTTAATTCTTCACAAAAGGCGACGGATCAGATATAAGTTAATAGTGCTCTGCCCTTTGCAGCATTGTTCTTGACTTCTGAAAACATCTTGTGAACATTCCCTTGAGATATAAGCATCTTTATCCTTCTATCTACAACTCTACCAAGAGTAATCTTGTGCGAAGATAGACACCTTTGAAAACCCATATTAGATACTCTCGAATGTTGACCACTGGTAGACCACTACTGCAGAGCTAAGGGGAGGCAATCCGTGACAAATACCATAATTTAAAATCAATTGCTACAGAAATTGCTTCTGCCAGAACACGTGCACAACTGTGTACAGACGACAAGCTGAATGGATAGTTCCATTCCCCATAAGGAGCTATTTATAACAGGGAAATTATGTACTGATGATGATGAACGACTAAAAAACACAGCGAGGCCCAGAATCTATACCTAAACACCAAGAAGACCAAAGTATTGACAACAGACAAAGTAAAGACCAAACCAGAAATTGAAATTGATAACGAAGAACTGGAAAGTGTTAATGAATTCGAATACTTAGGATCAATCATCAACAGCTCTGGCGACTGTGCAGTAGAAATTAAAAGAAGACTTGCAATTGCTTCACATAAACTAATACAGATGAAAAACTTATGGCAAGGCACAAGCAAAGAAACAAAGTTACAGCTGATCAGAGCATGTATATTCCCAGTAGCAACATACGGCTGCGAGACTTGGACACTCAATAAAACAGTTGCAAAAAAGATTACATCATTCGAAATGAAATGCTACAGAAGGATGTTGAGAATACCTTGGACAGAAAAAAAGACCAATAGAGAAGTACTGCACTCACTAAACGTACAGGAACATTGGCTCCTAAATACCATCGCAATAAGGAAGCTGAAATTTTTCGGTCATATAAAAAGACATAATAGTCTGGAAAAAACAGTGATGGAAGGCATGGTTCCTGGAAAAAGGGGAAGGGGTCGACCTAGACGACGGTGGACCCAGGACATCACAGAAAGTCTGAACTTGTCTTTGGCTGATGCAGGTCGACTTGCCCAGAATCGTGATGCGTTCAGAGCAGCTGTAATGGAGACAACGTTCTGGAAAGAATATGTCACATGATGATGATGATGAACGACACTGTAGGTAGTTTAAGCATGGGGCTATGCGGCTTCATAGATTTGCACCGATGTTACCTTTACCTGTTTAGCTGTTTGTCAAGGTAAGTGGTGCTTACCTTTAGTGTCCCGTCATATCGTCAGACTCCTGCAAGTCAAACGAATATAAATCTCTTTTGTCCTAGTGAAAGAGTTACAGTTGTCCGTTCGTTCACCCATCTGATTCAAAAGTTACCGTGTCTACCCAAAAACTTCCAATGCCTGCCGCTCTTCTTGTTGACTTTCGTGCAAATCTTATTTCTTAGATTGTCCAGTATCTTCGCTTATTTTTCTTCCTTCTAATCTCTTTTCCTGACAATATTCCCTTTTGTTATTATGTGTTCTTACCTTCATAACCTCAAAATATTGTCAATGTAGGTGTGGTGGGTTTTGATGTTATGAAATGATGTTGATATTTTTTCTTAATGTACTGAATGAGGCCAGCTGTGAAGGTCCCTGATTATAACAAATGTAGGGTTGAGTATCAGGGTACCTTTCTGCTACCACCTTATGGCCTCAAGCAGACTTATTCTTGACTAGTATGAATGATAGCTACGTCTAATGTCTAGGGATATGCAAGTGTGGTGTGATGGTACTTTAACAATAATACACCTCTACACAAACAAGTATTAAGGTCTATGATTAAAGGAAATAACACCTCGGATAAATTTATACAATTAATAATTTTCTGTACGATTTATTTGGTCCTGAACCTAGTATTTTTCTGGTCAGGACTTTTAAAAATGAAAAGAATTCAAGATATATATAGAAATGTAAATTTAGACACACAGGGACAAGTGTCCAAACAAATACTGTTAAATTATACTAATGGTGTTACTAAAATCTGTCTATTACTGGTTTCTAACACTGGATGGCTGTTTGGGATTCTTTAATCACTCCCAGTCTCTTTAAAATACACTGTCTCTGTTAATTTCACTAGGGAAATATTTTATTTCTTGAATACAGGGGTATGCTGCTCTTATAGCTGATGTACTGTTAGGGTACCAGATATTTCACTTATCTGGCCCACTGGAACTGTCTGAAGTCTTTCTGCCGAATGACCACTGTTCCAAAAGTAATAGGGGGAAACTGGCGACCCCTATCACTACTGGACTCCAAAACTCCTCAACAGCTTTCACATAGAACTCTGGCACCGGACTAGTGC
Source organism: Oreohelix idahoensis (assembly GCA_024509875.1). Lineage (NCBI taxonomy): Eukaryota > Metazoa > Mollusca > Gastropoda > Stylommatophora > Oreohelicidae > Oreohelix > Oreohelix idahoensis. The sequence goes on along the minus strand of JAMPIV010008963.1, from coordinate 105,543 downwards.
CAGATAAGACCCAGAATTCAATGAAAAAAATACAGGTACGTTGAATAGCAGATTCCAGATGTACTGCTGGCTGGACTGTGATGCCTATACTTTCATATATATTTGCTTTATTAAGGCTAATCACTTTTCACAAAATTCACAACGTCCTGCTCTCGGGACTATCTTCTACAAATGGCGTCAAGCCGTTGAATTTTCTTAATAATATGAAAGGCTTTGTCCAATGACCGAACGACAATTTTGAAATTTGAAATTAAATGCAAAAACAGACTTGATTTTTTGACACTACCAAGTTTTTTTTTCCTCTCTCATTCTTAGATTTCTACTGCTAAATATATTTTGTGTTAAGCCATCCCATAATTTTTCTCCCCCTATTTCTGCCCCTTTCTACAACAGACTGCATGTAACCTTTTCCTGCCTTTTTCAAGGACGCGTCAAAAAAAGTCACCGTTAGTGCAAGTCCAAACGAGCATGTGTTGGTCTGTCTGTACGAACAAATACAGTCTTTTGTCTATAACTTTATTTCTATCTGTCGGATTTTTGATTCGAAAGCATATTATTTATCAGGACAAGACCAGCTCTTAGACTAGCCAACTTTTATGATCATAAACCTAGTAATAAAGAATTCAATATATTTTCCATTTTGGTGTTCGTTGTTTTCTAAGTTTCCACTACTTGAATGTTATAAAAATCGCCTCAGATCTTCCTTTTTCCCGATAGGAAGTAATTATGCGTGTGTTTATATATATATTTTTCCACAGTGTCTGTGGTTAGAAATGTATTGGACTAGCGGGGTATTTTTAAATTTTCAAACTTGCGACTTCGTTTTCGACACAAGCTAACGGCCTCGTCTCGCACTGTTGGCCCGAGTAGCTAATTCAAGCTTCTAACACTTGACAAGCCGGCAGCAGGTGTCCGCTCTCTCAATCTTATGCGTTCGTGGGTTTTATTCTTTCTATCTTTCCTGGAACCACTACACTAGTAGAATTTTCAGATTTTTATCGTTAACCCTTGACGGGCGCGTTTAAAATGCTAATACCACCAGCACGGCAATAAGATTTCTCACTATGTTCTGTCCTGCTTAAATCAATGCGTTTTCTGGCGCAGGGAAGAAGACGCGTTATAACTTTTACTAATTATGACTTTATTACATATAATTTATGACTTTATCGCTGCATCACTGTACTTCACCACAGTAGGTTTGACTGGCTTGATCTTTGTGCAAATGTTTCTTAAAGGTTGCGTTTTTTTTTCTTCTTCTTTTAAACGACATCTGAGTCCAACTTCTTAACAGCTCATTGGATTCGTAACAGTCTGACTGAAATCCACTTCTTCGTGTTTTCCAGTGATTTCCTTCTTTCTCTCTGTAGCGAAAGGTTTTTATGAGTTTAGTGTCAGTAGGAGTTACTGATAAAACAGAAAAGAATTCTGTTTGAAAAGAATGTAGCCCCAGTGTCAGAGAAGAGCACTGGCATCACAGGATAGCCACGGCTGTGAAGGTCTCTACTTCAGATAGATATCAGATTAAAGTTAGAGCCTAAGATGCCACCTTCGCTAGTAACTAACCTTTGATAATCAACAATTCAGTAAAACTCAAAAATGTAACAATATAAATTTGACAAGTCAGAAAAATATAATTACTGAATCATTTTTTATGTACATCTATCTTTTGTTTTCTTCTTGTGCAAATTATGAATGATGACTGATGAAAATTGAATGAATAAAAGGTTTATTACACAATTACTCAATAGTTGAGTTTCAATCATTAACTAAACAAAAAGTTCTTTTCTGGAATCTTGCAAACAAAACAGAAACTTTTTCTTTACAACTAAATCGTCTCTTGTCTTGCCTAATTTCCTAGAACAGTTTGTTCATCATAACACAAATAGTTAATTCGCTGTGGCCACTCACAATGGCTGCTTGAATTTTTCACATTGAATACTTATCATTAAATCTGTGAATGTCCTCTAGTAATACTACACAGCGGTATCAGTTGCAGGTCTTGTACCAGCCCACCGAGCACAGATGGGGCATAGTACTTGAATATATATGGCAATATATGATGCCCCTGAGTTGGTCCAGGAAGGCACTATTGATCTAAGAGTCTAGACCTCTGGCAGGAGTATGACACGAATGAAGCTGGAGACAATATGTGACAAGTGGCTAGACTTTGGTCATAGATTCCCTAAGCCTACGTGTCCATGAATTAAAGGGTTCAGAATGTGTGCATGTATATGAATGATACATGGATCTGTTCTGATCAGGATAGCGAGACAAGACAGGCGTTTATCTGCATAAAACATTCTAAAATAATACATGAATAATATCTAATACATTTTATACATAATCATGATGCTACCTTCGCCTTTCACTTTCTGGAGTGCCAAGTCCATTATTCCAGTATAATAACTTTTAATTGACCACTCATAATAACATTCATGATAATCGTTGGTAGACATCTAATTCTTGTATACATCCACAACTTAATTTCAGTTCAGTCCTCTGGTCTGATCCTGATACATATTTCCATTCTATCATAATAATCTGCAATAAAACAAATTATTCAATACCATAATATCTGCTTTAAGTACTTCGGTCGGTCGGTCAGTCACATTTTGCACACCGTCATTTGCGCACTTTTTCTATTTTCGAGAGAGTACATTAACTTTCAACCACAGCTAAGGGGGTGCAACTGTGGTTGAAAGTTAGACAATAATTGTATTGCTTCCCCTTATATGTACTCTCCCGAAAATAGAAAAAGTGCGCAAATGAAGGTGTGCATGAACAGTTTTATTACGGAAAGAAGCCAACAACACGATTGATAAACAGTACATGAACTGGAGTTTCGTCAAACTTCAAACGTTGTTCTCAGAGGCAGTAAGTCGACCATGGCTTCTCAGAGGCAGTAAGTCGACCAGGGCAAGATTTTAAAAGATGCGTGAACAATTACGAGACATGTTGTCATAAAAGAAATGTTAGTTATTTAGTCAATTTACGGTCCATTTGATCATTATCACTACAACAGACTCAGTTTGGTGAGGTACAGCTGCACAGCCTACAGATGGTAAAAGGTTTTAGCCTTGGCAAGTGTCTCCTTCCTTCAGTCTATCTGTCTGCAGCTTGAGTGTGTGTAAAGTGTGAAAATTCCGCTGCTGACCTTTTTATAGAGAGGGTGCGGGCGTGACATATATAAGAGTCAGTTTCTATGTGTTACCATAATCTTCTTCATTTGATCGCCAGCATGTGTGTGTGTATATGATATGTGAGGTTCGTCCATTATTATTCTATTTGTACGTGTGTCAGTTCATTTTTGCATCAGAAATACTTGTATGTATTGTTTATACTACGAACGCAACAACTGACGTACTATATCAATGAACAGACATATCACGAGTTTCATAATTAATGTTATATTTTACAAAATCGGGATTCCGATTAGGCGAGGAACCAAGCTGTGACAGACCTGGCCGGTGGGTATTACATTTCGGCTAAAATACAGCTGAGTGTAAAAGGTAAAAGGATTCCTATAGCAGATACTACTGTAGGGGAATGAAGTGTTAGAGACTTCACTATACTAGGTCCAGCCTCGAGAGGTGGGGTGACCAGTTCACTTCCTTGCTGCCCTTTCCTTCCCTAACTCAAGAGCAAAATCAGGTACATATTTACAGCTGGGTAGACATGAGCGTGTCGATACCGTGAATCGAACCAGACACCCTTGCCGCGAGAGACCAGCGCTCTAACCACGTTGTGAATCGGACGCTCTACAACTGAATGCATCTACCCACTACACAAATGGCAAAACCGGGAAGATAGTTTAATTTTACACATTTTACAGTGTGTTTAATATCATGCAATGTGCTTTGGGTTTTATAGTACCTTATAGTAACAGTCTCACTGTGAAAACCAGTTGATTGCTTTACAAGGCAGTCGCTGTTCTGGAGTCTCCAGAGTAGGAGAAAAAGGGGGAAACCAAGGTACACATGTAGAAAGGAATTAGATACATACATTTAAGGGATTAACATGATATGGAAGACATGGAAAGGCCTTGAACGGATCACACAGGGTAGAAAGTCTAGGCGTGTATTTGTTTGTGGTCTATACACGACAGGGCGCGTAAAAGAAAAAGGTAAAGGATCCCGTTACACGCCCATTGAGGCATATTGGGAATATGGTGTTAGGCACATATTTTCTTGACCATCGTCACACTAGGGGGGATGTGGTGTGACAGAAGTATGTAAATATATTACATGATATCTACACGTTTTGCTTCCACCTGTTTTCCACCTTTTCTTGCTTATTAGTTTTGTTAATGCAGAACCTTTGTACTTGATATCTGTCTCACTCATAATTTAGCCACGCCTAATTTTTTTCTTTTCTCTATTGTCTTACAGGCACTAGGAATGTTTAAAATCAGACCGTTTCACGTGTAGAGAGAGGGGACGGGTCGTATATTGGTAGAATCAAGAGCGATAATTCAAAAGTTGTACCTTTTGATAGATGCACGTAGAAAGAGAAAAGGGGGAGATAAGCTAATGAAGAAAATCAAGGTCGATAAGTTAAGACGTACTTTCGGTAGACATTGGTCAGGGTCAATTAATCGGAGGAAAGGGAAGATAATCAATCTCAGTCACCCCCCCCCCCCCCATCCGTTCGTTCGTGAAGGTTAATTAAGCTACGGAACGACGAGATCAAAGAGACGATTTGCCCGTTGGACCACGTTTACGGGCGGCTTAAATGACAAAATAGACTTTGATTCAAAATCTAACCGCAGAAATCCCCAAAGGTGTTATGTCTCACACTGGTCAGCGACTATTTGTCTATTGTATTCAGTACCCACAGAAGTTTTGGAACATCTAGCTGCGATTTCTAGATCCACTATATCATTGGAATTACGAATTAAAATAATTTATAGCTAAATTGTTCCGGCTGTAGCGTTGATTAATTAATTGCTAGTAACTGTTACGGTAGTTTAATTGGCATTGTCTGCTAGTGGTTAGCAGCATGCGATTTTAGGGGTTACAACGTTTAATGTAATGAAAAAAATATTATTAGCCTATTGAACGCTGTGACGTTTCAGCGTTGGTAGTCACGCACCGTGACCAAGAGACGGGACCCTTTTTTGAATGACCGTCGAACTGAGAAGACTTGTCCTTGTAGTCTTATAGTGTCGGGCATGGAGTGCCACACAGTTATATTGTATTTTATTATGGACATGGGTCAGTCCACTGTTATGATGAAGAAAGATGAATGTTACAGGTTAGTAATTGACTAAACCTAGTCGAGATGAATTAACAGTCCGTTTTAGTTATATTAGTGCCAGACGCATAATCTCACTGTCGGTCGTTGGGATCACCAACCACGCGTGCATATAGTTATGACGTTCTGCCTACATTAATTCAGATTTACGGGACAAAGGACTGATATGCAAAGATAGCTGATTCAATTTAGGATTCTAAATTATATATGTGATGTATTCATGATCAACGTACGATGTCTGAAAATGTGTAATAAATTGTTTTGGACTCAAAAGGGACTTATCACATTCATTGAGGTTGACTAGTTCCAACAGTTGTGATAGTCACAAGTTTATACACCCATCTTCGCGTAATACACCATCAAGCACGATACAGAAATAAAAGAATGAACTGATGCACTGGCCAATGGAAGCGGAAGCTTCCTTCGTTCAATGAAAATCTTCAACGGTCACACATTTAAACAGAGGAGGTTTTGCAACAGTGGTGACATTATATATATATATAAGAAGAGAAGAAACAACAACCCCCACCTCCTCGTAACAGTGGTTGGCCATTGTTTGGGGACGAAAGAACAAAAAAAAACTGAAAATTTTTTCTCATTGAACTCCGAAGGAATTGTTTACTTTCAATGAACAATCACGTGATATGCTAAAACGTGACCTATGATGCAGATGCATAGTTACACAAAGCTGACGTCATACTATTGTGCGTACATGCCAGCAGATCAAACGACAACCTTCAACGCATTCCAAGTTTGATAAAAGATTACATGATCAAGAAGACCAGACGATGGAATACTGTTATCAGCCAACGAGGAGCAAACAGTACTAGGCATTAATCTAGTCCGTTGATGAACTTGACATCGCCGGAGCATTTTAAAGATAAGTCTAGTTTTATGACTGTTGTCATTCAGATAACACAATACTGAGTCCATTTCGTCTGTGCAGGCATGTCTATTCTATTTTTCATATATCTATGTTATATCTGTTTTTACCGTTGTTGTTGTTCCTTATTCGTGGGCGGTAGGGCGGCGGATTGAAATCAACTCTATGGCTCCCTGGATGCCCGAACTGATTTTAATTGTTTCTTAAGGCCGTTAGTTAATTGCATTTTAACGAAGAACCCATCGATGGCTTTCCGATGATTTTTGTTCGTTCGTATTTGCAATTAATTGACCTTGCATGTTAGGTGTCTAGTCTAGTAATAACTGGGGTATTCTAGTGTATTTAGTTCTAATTTTTATTCATTTCTGTAGTTATGTCTGTAATCTATCGTGTTTTTCTGATCTGACTATCATTTCGTTTATATATTTGTATAACCGTTAATGAGTCCATGTATACGTCACTAATTTTTGTGTACGTAGGTTAATTTTCTATTCAGTTCACTATTTGATCTCTCACTTCCGGTTTATTCTACTTAGTTATAAATGCATTTTTATTGTGAAAATGTCTTTGTCGTATTGTAATACTGTTCTGTAATCCTTGGTTAACAAATTGTGTTGTTTGTCTTCATCTCATCCATTTATAATATAATATTAATACTATAATTTATTCATTAATGAGAGTGTAGATGAATATGATTAAATTTTTATGAATTTTAAGGAGGAATTAGGGACTTTGCACCAATTTGCAGTGGTGGTCCAAGAAATGGGCAATGCACTTTATAGATGATGATTAAGGCATAATATAATATATATATATTGATAAAATAATATGACTTCATAGTCTGCCCTGCATATGATAAACACATTTGAATATTATTTAGTACACTTTTCCAGTACTAAAAGATTAACTTAGCACATATCATTGATTGAATAATATAATTATTGAGCAATAATACCAATAATTGTTAGGTGCATGATAGCAATTCAGCATCATAAATTAATAAGGGTATAATACATTGGTCTAATGTAATGAGTATATATTATTTATATATTATTGATATAAATTATTTGATGACAAAATAGTTGTGGGACTTACAACTAATGATATTAGGGAGATTATAGTTGGTTATATTGAGTGACAATACTTTGTTGCATATATGATTTGATTGACTAAGAGAGTCATAGATATATATATTTACCATGCGTACATTAGAGTATTACTTGAATATGGCACGTTTTTATTATGGTTTGCAGGGTGAAGATTTGAAAATATCTGCTATGAGATTCTTTATTGTAGATGAATGGGAAGAAAAAGGAAAGGCATATAATGAAGAAGAAATGGGAGTTGAGATAAGGCGTATTGAGGAACTGGAAGAAACTAAAAAGATATTTGCATTAGAGGATTTAAAAAAATGTGTACATTAGAGGAGAAGAAGGTTGATGAGAAAAGAGAATTCGTAGAAACTGAAGAAAATATGAGAATACTGGAGGAAAAGGGTGTTGGCTACCCAACAGCTGCCTCTGCCCCACACTCATTAGTCAACGGGTTCAAACGACTGTTGGCTATTGCTGTTGAGACAGATTACACATTCAACGAAGCAGAAAGGACCAAGAAGTTCTTAAAGGATTTAAGCATGACAGTTTTGGATAAAAATGTAGCAAATCTTGATTTGACTAATCAAGAACTCATGAAAGATGTTGATAATTCTGACGAGAATGGTGTTGATATTGAATTAGATAAGGGTAATACCGTGTTAGTGACTGATGATTATACACATACGGCTCAGAATCATGGGCTGAAATCTGAGGTTTCATTTTGGAGATTAAAAGTTAATGCACAAGAGGTGGTAATTCAGGATATGAAGAGTTCTTACATGGTGTTGGAGAATAAAATGAAAAAAATTGAACTCGAGAATCATGAATTTAGACGAATTATCAGTCAACATGAAAAATTAACTAATGACAATTTCGCTAAACTCGATACATTGCTCCTTAAAGAGAATAATAGATATTTTGAACTAGAAAAGAGAATGCAAAAGCAGATTAATGCACTTTCAACAAAGCTGAATGCAGTTAATTCATTAGTTATTCATGATGAGGAACAATATAAGCAATTCTGTCTAAACAGGGGAATGAAGATGAAGATTGATATAGAAAAAAGGGAAAATGCGAGTGTATCATTTGATGACAATAATATGATAGATATATGTCATACAGATAATGATAACATTTATGAATTTTGTCTTAGACAGGAAAAAAAGTTGGTTGCTGTTGGTTCAGCGGATGAAAGAGTGACTACATTAGAAGCGTTACTCTTAGATGAGAAAAATAGATATGCTGAACTGAAAAAGGAAACACAACAGCAAATCTATGAACTTGCAACTGCACTGAATACAGTTGATTCCTTGCTTGGTAATGAGATGAAGAAAACTACGAACTTGGAGAAAATAAATAAGAGGCAGAAACAGGAAATTACACTTCTAGATTTAGATGGTACAAAATTAAGAAATAGAGTCTATGGTCTGCTAGACGTCGTGTTGAGCAAAAAGATACTACTCAACAACACACATAATAAGTCTATTGCACTACATGCCTCAGGTACTAAGTGTGATCCTGCAGTGTCAATACAACCTGTGAAGGTTAGAAAATCATTTCGAGGTAAGTATACCTTCCCTCGACAGGATACTACTGCCAATTCTGAAAATAAATGTTGGCGACAGGACCAGGCTACAACTGATCCTAAGAAAACTGTTGACGTTGTCAACATTGACAAAAACATTACGAGGAAGAATAATAGGTTGAAGAATAATGCTGGACTTAAACGGAACAGGGATAATAATGTTAACACAAATAATTATGATGAAAAAGGTTTTACTTTGCCCAGCAACGACATGTCTACGACATGTAGGAAACTTAATACCTTTGGTAATAATAGGTGTCATCCTCAGTCCAGTCAGGATGATACATCATCTAATAAAAAGACAGTGTCGGTGTTGAAAGGGAAGGTTAATTCTTTGACAAAGAATACATATCATCATTGTCCACAATTTCGTGACAATGATACTACATATATTGGGAAAAGTGCGTATTCTCGCACAGTGTTAGTGCGAAATCTGCCACAGGATACTACCTGGCAGGCACTTAGAAATTTCTTTGATTATACAGCAAACGTTAAGTTTGTTCGTCTTCTGCCATCATGCAATGGGCAGAATAGACAGGCGATGGTTACATTTCGTAACAATCGAGACGCCCGTTTGGTTATCGAGCATGATAACGGTGTTTATTTTCGTCACCATCATCTACACTTACAATTAGTACCTGATTCTGCGTCACGCAGATAATGGTATACGCTCACACTTTGATCGTATTTCTTGATGACTCAGCATTGTCAGTCATCATTTCTTATCTTTCTTAATCATCTATCCAAATTATAGATTGATTTATTGATTTTTTCTTCTCGAAAAACATTTTGATTCTTAACATCTTTAAATGTGTACACGTTTTCTGTCTTATTTGTTTTTACCATGCCTACAAGAGACAGTAAGGTGGTTAAATGTTTTAACTATGCTCAGCCCAATGCAGCATAAGTTCATTTGTCATCCTGGTTAAAATAAGACAGGCCAACGTTTATATTTAATTAAGTCGTTAGTGAAGGTGACATGGACTGGTGAGTGTAATAAAGTATTCCTTAATATTATTGATATTTTTTTACACCCACCGATTTTGAGACTACCTGATGCTTCCAAAAAGTTTATTCTCCGCACAGATGCGAGTAATTACGGAATTTGCGCATGTTTGATCCAATATCATGACGACATCCTCCATCCATCCTTGTATGTCTCACGGAAACTGAAACCGCCAGAGGTGAAATACTCCACTGTCGACCGCGAATTGTTGGCAGTTGTATGGGCGATAACAAAGTTGGAGAAATTTCTGCTGGGAGCCCCATTCGTGGTACAGACAGATCAGAAAGCCGTAGCATCACTACGACGGGCGAATCATAAAAGTCCAAAGCTCACCAGATTCGCTATTCTACTTCAGTCTTTTGATTTCTCCATCGAGTACATTACAGGATCAGAGAATGTCTTGGCAGATACTCTCTCTAGAAACCCTTCTGATGTCGAGTCATGAACAATCATAACGTCGCAGAAACTAACCCAAAAGACATAGCACTATCGTTGCTTTTCGACATAGAAAGGAACCATTGCCTACAATACACGTATCTGCTCACTAAAGACATGTTATATACGAAATGAACGAAATCAAGTGACACTATGTTCGTATTTACGCCAGGACTTTGCTTGGTGTCCATTCATGATAAAACTATTTGAAACAATTTCGTGAATCAAGTGAAAATAATTGAAATGCTATCGAACTAATTCAGTATGTGACATGAACTATTGTCAAGAACGTCGATACTTATTAATTGGAACACTTAAACATTTTTTCTAATCGGAATTCACAAGGATCAAGCCTACGGATGGATCATCATATCCAACGTTAATTAATTTTAATTAAGTCGTTGAAATAATGGAAATTAAAATGAAATGTGAGATAAATATGAAAAAAATGAAATGAAATTTGGAAAAAAATGAAAGAAAGAAAAAAAGAAAAAAAAACTCACATGATTCTTAGATAATATTATTGGATGTAACTATTATATTATATAGTTAATAATTATGTTTACACATTACATACTACATTATTATTTAATTAGTTAATTTAGATAGGTATTAACAACTTAACACTAAACTTAATTAATGTCCAACACACATAACTAAGTTAAATTTATACATTATTTTCTTTCTCTACTTTATTTCTCATTTATTTATTTCTCTCTTTAACATCTTCTTTCATTTTTCTTGCATTAGATTTTCAACAACTTTATTCTTATTACACACTCAGTATAATTAATTAGTTTAATTTTAATTCTTTAGATTAGTTTGACTTGACATTTCATTGCGACATATTTTAAGTTAATTAATTAATTAGATATCAACATTAGACATTCTCTTTTAGTACATATAAAATTTATGTATAACATTTATGTATAATATGATCATTAATATATTAGATGACTGTTAGTTAGTCGACATGACCATCAAAGGCTTTTGGCAAGTGCCAGTACTTTCTTTTTCTTCTCCTGAATGTTTCGACACTGTTCTAGACAGAACATCGTAGGCCATATGTCGCATTTTTGTTAAATTTTTGATATTATTCATTCAGATAGGTTTTTGAAAAAAAAAATCTATCGAATAGATTTTTTTTCCCTAGTGGACAGGGAATTGTTACGGTAGTTTAATTGGCAGTGTCTGCTAGAGGTTAGCAGCATGCGATTTTAGGGGTTACAACGTTTAATGTAATGAAAAAAATATTATTAGCCTATTGAACGCTGTGACGTTTCAGCGTTGGTAGTCACGCACCGTGACCAAGAGACGGGACCCTTTTTTGAATGACCGTCGAACTGAGAAGACGTGTCCTTGTAGTCTTATAGTGTCGGGCATGGAGTGCCACACAGTTATATTGTATTTTATTATGGACATGGGTCAGTCCACTGTTATGATGAAGAAAGATGAATGTTACAGGTTAGTAATTGACTAAACCTAGTCGAGATGAATTAACAGTCCGTTTTAGTTATATTAGTGCCAGACGCATAATCTCACTGTCGGTCGTTGGGATCACCAACCACGCGTGCATATAGTTATGACGTTCTGCCTACATTAATTCAGATTTACGGGACAAAGGACTGATATGCAAAGATAGCTGATTCAATATAGGATTCTAAATTATATATGTGATGTATTCATGATCAACGTACGATGTCTGAAAATGTGTAATAAATTGTTTTGGACTCAAAAGGGACTTATCACATTCATTGAGGTTGACTAGTTCCAACAGTTGTGATAGTCACAAGTTTATACACCCATCTTCGCGTAATACACCATCAAGCACGATACAGAAATAAAATGAATGAACTGATGCACTGGCCAATGGAAGCGGAAGCTTCCTTCGTTCAATGAAAATCTTCAACGGTCACACATTTAAACAGAGGAGGTTTTGCAACAGTGGTGACATTATATATATATAAGAAGAGAAGAAACAACAACCCCCACCTCCTCGTAACAGTAACCAGTAAGAGATACTTGGTCAACTAGTAAATGCACTATTCACTATGAGTACTCTTCTTCTTCTGTGTTCGGTTTGTAGTCATGCTAAATCTGCAGGCCTGTCGCCAGGACGAAGTCCACAGTCTTTTCCAGGTCGGCGCGGCAGCCCCATAGCTTCTGCTGGAGCTCATCACCTTTTGGCCAGGTCGCACGTCGCAATTTATCATGGGTTGGACAGTTCTGGAGAATGTGTTCTGGAGTCTGGATATCAGTTCCACATGGGCATTCATTCGTGTGGGATATCTTGAGGCGATAGAGATGTCCAAGTAATCTGCAGTGACCAGTTCTCAGGCGGAAAATTGTCGTCTGTTGGTGTCTGTTTAGGTGGTGGATTGGGTCATCTCTGCTGTATATATCCCCTTCCTCCTTCTACTGATTTTTGTACTTGTTGTGGATGATGGTTTTTGCTTCCCGATAGGGCAATGGGTGGCTGTATTGTTCCATTTTACTGCCACTTCTTGATAGAGCATCTGCTTTCTCATTACCAGCGATTCCACAATGGGCAGGTAACCACTGAAGGGCAATGGTTGATGACCTTTGGATGATGTTAAGCTCAGATCTGATCTCATTCATCATGTTATCATTTCTGGTGTTTTGTATTGATTCAAGTAATGATCTGCAGTCAGTGAAGATTACTATCTTAGCTTGTGGCTGCTGTTCAGGTCTGGTGAGGATCTTCAGGGCTTGCAGTAGTGCCATAGCTTCTGCCCTAAAATTGGAGGAGATATTTCCAGTTGGGAAGGCCTCTCGGATGAACTTTCCTTTTAGGAATCTTATAAAAATGCCTCCTCCACCGTTCTTTACTGCCCCCTCAGCAGATCCATCTGTGTATGCATGTGTCCACTCCTTCGGGTTGTACTTTTCTTCAATCATTTCTTGAGCCAAAGTTTTTAGTTGTTGAGGGGTCAGGTGGCCTTTATTTTTTTTATTTCAGGGACTTCTGTGATGATAGATATATTTCCATGGCAGTCGTCTGGCTCCTCGTAATCAATTAACATTTCAATCTCAGTAGATTGATTTGGGAGGAGGTCTTCATGGCATCGATGCAGATGTTTGGAGATGTTTAGGAAGCTGGTTCTTTTCAGCCTGTTCTTTGTCACACTATGGAGTTTGGCATGCATTGGATGACTTGGCATTCGTAGAAGCTTCTCACTGTGAGTGAATACCTTTTCCTCACGTCTGTCATCAAGAGAGCGGATGTTGGTGTATCGCTCCATTGCCTGGATTGGAGAAGTCTTCATCCCTCCAGTGATTAGTCTAAGGCCTGAATTTTGCACTTTCCCTAGACATTCTGTGTTTGTTTTAGATGCTGTGGCCCAGGCTGACATGCCATATTCAAGTACAGGTCTGACTGTGTGCCTTTGTCACGAGCAATTGCATATGCCGACAACTGAGTAAACCATCATTTCACCAAAGAGGTTAGTTAAATTATTGGGCAACTTCCATTGTTTTAGGTAACAGTGTAAAAGTTTATTGCGATATTCTTGACTTTTTTAAGTATGTTGGTATTTTATTTCAGTATCCCTGATAACTGATAAACATATTTTTGCTTTGTCTATGTTATATCTAGCTGTACATGCTTGTTCAAAATCTGTCCAGATAGAAACATTATGTCATCACTGGAAGGACTAAATGTTGGTAAACTTAATCTTAAAAAGTATCATTATTAGCCTTACCAGAAGATTGAACCCTTGTTTTGAATCATTAACCATTACACATAGTCAATTTCAATTTTTCTGTTTCCAACCCCCAACATGTGCCAGCCAGTTTCTTCATAATAGAGAGCTTTCTTATTGCTCTCTGTTCTACTGCTTTTATGTGCGGCTTCCATGTGAGTCTCTTATCCAACTTGACTCCTAGGTATGTTGGATTTTCCTCGATTGGAAGTTCACTTCCATTCAGCTGCAGTTTGATCGTTTCTCGGCGATTTGACAGAGAGAAGCAGGTTGCTACTGTCATGGAGAGGTTTATCTGTACTCCCCAATCTGATGCCCATTTACCTATGGTATTTAGCGCTGCTTGCATCCTGAACTTCGCAGTGGGCAAATGTTCAGCAGCACACCAGGCAGCAAAATCGTCAGCATGAAGAGCCCTGGAGATATGCCCGGACAGTTTCTCTGCAATATCATTTATATATATGATAAAAAGTGTGGGGGAGATAAACTAATTATTTCCAATCCTCCTATCAGCACTTCTCATAAGTGCACTTCCTACATTCATAGTGCACGACACTATTCCCTCATTCATTTATCCTCAGTGGCACACCCTGTTGTAGAGTGACACGATGGCTCAGTTTCCCGTCAAGTTTTACTCTTGCTGTGCGGTATCGAAGAAAGTCCCGTATCCAGTTGAACATTCTCCCTTCAATTTTGCTGTTGAGCATCTTAAGGAGGAGTCCTTCTTTCCATACCTTATCAAAGGCTTTTGTCAAGTCTACAAAAACCGCCAGTACTTTCTTTTTCTCCTGAAAGGCATTTTCTACTTCCTGGGCTAGATATACTAGTTGGTCTTCGGTGCTGCGATTTTTCCTAAATGCTGACTGTGTGTTCTATCAAAAATAAGCAGAAATGGTTTTTTTTCCAGATGTTTCAGTAATCTTGAGTTCACCATTCTTTCCATTACCTTACCCCAGACAGCTCAGTAGGCTAACTGGTCGGTAGCTGGACTTGCTTGTTTTGTTCTGTCAAATTCTTGTTTCCGTCAATAAGTTGAAATTTTGACCTTTTGTTTCTTTCTGATGGGAACAAGGATTGCTTCTCGCAATTGATCTGGAAATTTTCCAGTACTCCACATACTGATTGACGTTATAAAGTCAATGATTAGGAGGAGCTTGTGCCCACAGTGTCTACAGGTCCAAGGTTCTTGATCATATCATTTGTGATGCCATCTTTTCCTGGAGCTTTTCTGTTCTTTAGTTTTGTTATGGCAGCACTGAGTTCTCTCATAGTAAGGGGTGACTTCATGCAGATATCTGGGTTTTTCCAAACCTGCTTTAACAGTTTTCTTGGGACATGCATCTTTTACTTCCTTACGAAGACAGGCTATACTTCTTGGATCCGTGTTAATGAAAAGTCCAATTTACCTTGCCTGTGAAAGTGATGTGGTGCTTTCTTCCTTGTAGAAATCTGCCAGGATGTTTGCTGCCATCTTTCCTGTGTGGTATTTTTCATTTTCCTTGATGACAGTCTTACAGTAGCTGGTTGTTGTTTCTTCATTTAGCACTCTTGTCAGATTCCATAGCTTGCTTGAGTCCTTTTCCATGTTGAGACTGCTGGTCTTCTGGTGCCAGCTCCTTTGGATTTCAGCTTTCTTTTGTTCATTGAAAGCTTGTTTTATGCTGTTGTGCCTCTGTGTGTTCTCTAATGTGGGATTTTGCTCCATAGTTTCCCGAGCTTTAATGAAAATCTTCAACGGTCACACATTTAAACAGAGGAGGTTTTGCAACAGTGGTGACATTATATATATATAAGAAGAGAAGAAACAACAACCCCCACCTCCTCGTAACAGTAACCAGTAAGAGATACTTGGTCAACTAGTAAATGCACTATTCACTATGAGTACTGACGAAATAAATATTTATTTCTAATTCACTTTGAGTAATTTTGTAAATGACTAGCGCTTAATTCACGCGGTTTTTTTAACGATAAGATAAGTTATACACATGTAGTTCTATTCAAAGTTAAATATCCGAGTGGATAATAACTTATAATTCTGCGGGGGTTAATTTTAGGATAGAATAGTGGTGTAGTGGTTATTGTGATTATATGGTTGTTTTCTTCCTATATTCAGTACGGGTCACAAACCCAAAATCTACCAGCGGCATTAATCTGTGAAAAAGTCTAATCAGAGAATAACGGATCTAGGTCGTACAGTACAAAAAGAACTTTCTTTTATAACTATCGGGTCTTCAAGGTGGACCGGTCTGGCCTCTTGTTTACACCCAGAAAGAGACAGAGTACCAACCCAAGGAATATTAAGAATAAATTGTAACTGGGCCTAGAGCTATCCAGATTTCTTTTTTTCCCCCCAATTTTTATATACATTCAGCCCGTTGTGGCGAAATAAACAAACACTGACATTTTCCGACTATCGACCATTTGTGGTGTGACGAGGATTCTTGATCCTGAGAGATTTTAATACCCCGACATTTCCTTCTAGTATCAAATTTATCAGCTACTGACACTGTGACCATTCAATCTCTTAAGTAATCTCCTACCTGGACTCATTGATGTGTCATAAAATCCTAGTAACAATAACGAAGCAAGCGTTTCCCAATAAGAGAATTAATCAGTCTTGGAGAAACTGGGGCTGGTTTCGCCAAATAACCCAACCTTGGATTTGTGGATGTATCATGGAGATATGTTCCAGATGTGGGGAAAGCACTTATTTGGTAAGTGAGAATGAAATGTGATCACATTTTTGTCAGAGCGAGAGAAAGAAGGAATGAATAATTCTTAAATTTGTATAACTAATATACTCACTTTGTTGTGCCTTTCTTGTGTTTTGCTAATGCTGTTCATTTAAGAATAGATTAACTGAGAAACTCTGTTCTTTACACCATAGGCAAATTCTAGACCATAGCGCAAATCTTGTTGACCTTTTTGGGGTTTAATAACTTCTTCTAACGGGATCTTGTCTCAACAGAGGGAGGGGGGATTACACTTATGGGTCTATTCCTTATAAATTCTGTAACCTATGATTTTTATGTTTTGATATTTTGATAAATGTTGTGACGTTCTTTATGATAAATAAAATTAACATAAAACTTATTAACCGTGTCGGTCAGCCTGTCCCAATAACCCTACTCCATTTAATATAGTTTCACGTTTGTGCGTCTAATTGTCGTCACTTTTCTGTGTGTGGGTGTATGTGAGTGGTTGATATATATATATATATATATATATATATATATATATATATATATATATATATATATATATATATATATATATATATATATATCTATATAAGAAAGTAGACTGTCTGATCAACAAATTTCTGTTGTAGAGATAGGTTGGACTAGAGTATCTTCTCAAATCCAGGTACAGACTCTACCTTTCACCATTTCACTCGTGAAATCTATTTTCTTTACCTTGTCTCTCACTGAGTTACCATCTGTTCTAGTTCTATTCAGACGGGACCAAAATCGATCATAAATACCTATCAAAATCTACGACATGTGGTCAGGATCACGCCGGCCGCCTTAACCTTCCCAGAAGTTGCTCTGGTACCCAGTTGGTGCTGGGTCGACCCAGGAGTCGTTTGCGGCCTAAAAAAAATCCCACCTCATCTGCGGATCGAACCATAGACCACCGAGCAAAGAAGCCAGTGCACTAACCACTATGCTACCGCTGCTCCCCAGGGAGCGTAAAGGTAGTTAATATATGTCTAGTATCATACATGTCTATCTAATTTATTCTTCAACCACTCCTCTACCACGGCTTCGGAGTCGGTCATTTCTTTTTTTAGTTAAGTAGAGGTCGGAGTGGGTAAAAAAGTCCTAGCTCCAAATTTTACTAGACGTATTACGCCAAGGCAGATCCACATTTGATCCATGAAAATGTTGTTAATCCCGAAGCAAGAAAGTAATCATCACCATCATATGTTTCCTTTGTGCTCCTTACAACGCATGGAGCTGGTCCCATTACAGGAAGCTTGCCCCAAGCATTCCCGTGCTCTTGCAGCTGTGGTTTGTGTAGATATTTGTTTTAAATGATGAGATTGCCAGCCTCATGCACAACTTCATACTAGTCGCCTTGTAAGACATATCTAAGGATTTGAGAAACCTATGGCAAGGTACAAGCAAAGAAACAAAGTTACAACTGATCACAGCATGTATACCCTTCAAAAGAAGTTAAGGACCATTTTTATTAAGGGTGCAAAGTGAAATGAAAATGAACAATAAAAACACAGCACATCAAAATATAACATGACAAGCTTATCAGTGACAATCAACACTATTTTCATGCAAGCCTCTGAGCGACATTTCGGACAGTAAGACCTTCCTGCAACCACGCAATGGCTCTTCCTTTATCCACAACACTCAGCTTTCGTCGTTGAGGCATATTGTTGTGCAATGGTTATGCAGCACTTGTGTTGCTTATAAAGACAATTTTGTGAGTACAGTTCAAGACCAACACTATAGTCTCCCACATGCATCACTCATTTTTGGAATAGCAGGTATTTTTTTCATGCTCAGACATCATTAAAAACACTCACATTTTGGTGTCTCAGCAGCATTTTTTCAGCGTGCATGCTGAGCTAAACACTAGCCACACGGTATGTTGGTGGCCCACGCAGCACGTGTTGAATGTTTGTTGTTCGAGAAAAATCAATGTCAGATTAATTGCTTATGAAATATAATTTTTTTAATTTTTATTATTTTTGGGTCATTTTCACCTATTGGTCCTTAACTTCTTTTGAAGGGTATATATTGCCAGTAGCAACATACGGCTGCGAGACTTGGACACTCAATAAAACAGTTGCAAAAAAGGTTACATCATTCGAAATGAAATGCTACAGAAGGCTGTTGAGAATACCCTGGACAGAAACAAAGGCCAACAGAGAAGTACTGCACTCACTAAACGTAGAGGAAATTGGCTCCTAAATACCATCGCAATAAGGAAGCTGAAATTTTTCGGTCATTTAAAAAGACGTAATAGTATGGATAAATTAGTGATGGAAGGCATGGTCCCTGGAAAAAGGGGAAGGGGTCCACCTAGACGACGGTGTACCCAGGACATCACAGAGAGTCTGAACTTGTCTTTAGTTGATGCAGGTCGACTTGCCCAGAATCGTGATGCGTTCAGAGCAGCTGTAATGGAGACAACGTTCTGGAGTGAATACGTCACATGATGAAGGGTGCATTAGTCCTATGTTGTTTCTTTCTCTCCTCATATACCCCCTGGGAACTGCAGGAGGCAATACAGTAATAGTGCTATCTTTTATAGCAATTTAGCAATTCAGATTATAGGGATCACAATAAGCGTTGGTAATTACTGGGAACTCGGTACAGAGCCGACTGATGTGCGTGCAACTTATGAGCAAAACTCTTTCTGACATGCCAGAAAAAACTGCACCAAAAGAGAGTCTGCGTACATCTGGCTGACAGATGAGATATTTCAGATGTTCAGTTTCAGGACGTGCACGTGATACTCCAGACAATAGTGAGAATAAAAGGACAATTAAAGGAAAATCACGAAATGAGCCTTGTGGTGATATCAGTTGGTTCCCTCAGTGTGTATCTTACTCGTCACCATCGTCTTTCATCAGCCTCTTTAATAGATGACATTCTCTCTATCTGAGTGATAAAATTATTTGCTTAGGTTAGCTTGTCTACACTTTACATTTTTATAGCTTATGGCTTAAATTCGGGGAGGAGTGGCTAACAGGTATGGCATGCACCTCGAATTCTAAAGGTACCGGGTTCGATTCCCAGTAGAGGGAATATAATTTATCGAAAAAAATTGTTTCATAACCAGTGGTCCTAATCAAGTCATACTTCCCCCTGGTCGCCTCGGTAGTGAGATCGGATTCATAGCCTTCTTGGATAAGGGTGAAAAAATTGGAGGTCCCGTGTGTAAGTTGCGCACGTTAAAAATCCCACGGCGGTTGGAAATCGGAAAGAGTAGGACATACGTCCGCTGCCCTGGCAAAATTTAAAAATTAGAATCATATCCACTACAAAAATATTTATAGAAAGTGGGATTCCTAAACATTGGGATTGTATGATTTCTGTATACACACATTGAGGCCCTCGCCGGTGCTAAGGGATTTGTGCACTGTGCTGAGGTCCTCCTTGTGTGATCTTAGAAAGGAGATTGGAGCACAAATGGAATTGTCCGTGAGCAACGAAGATAGTCCTTAAAACCACACCATAGCTTATAGTTACTAAAGGAGGGAGTAGCAAACACTATGCCCTTCCCTCCTTAGTCGTCTATTACGACATGCTTGGTAGGCTACACTACTACAATATTTTGCAGCCCTTTCGAGCACTGGTAACACACGGGGGCCATGAGGGAGATACTAGGTAGAAGGTAAAGATAGTCCTAAAGCAGATACTGCCGTAGAGGAGTAAAGATTTACAGACCTCACCATACTAAGTCCAGCTTTATGATATGGGGTGACCAGTTCCCTTCCTCGCTGCCTTTGCCTTCCCTAACTCAATATAAGAGTCAGGTACCCATTTACAGCGGTAGACCGGAGCGTGACGCTACCAGTTTTTTATCCCAGGACCGCGTAACATCGCCGCGAAAGGAAAACGCTGAGAGAAGAGAATGAAAAAGGTTTATATGGCACCTAAAAGAACCAGACAAATACCATTGGAAGAATTGATGAGAAGATAGACTGAGCACACATTAACAAAACTTCTGATAGCCTTACCAGATCTTTTTTATTCCTGAAAGTCTGGCTCAATGTTTACACTTAGTACATATATTACATGCGTGCGTCGTGTGCACCCCTCATTTATATTTAGGACGCATTCGCTAATATATCAATGAGCGTTCGAAGGTGTCGATCGATAAATATCGAGTCTCAGAGTTATCATTCATTAAGCTGTCAAGATGAAAGAAAGGCTGTTGACAGCACTTTCAAGCAATGGCTGGCATAAGAGCAGAAATCCGCAACAGGATGAAGGTCAATGTCAAAGAACGTTTTTCAGTTAAGGTTGCTTTTTTAGCAATTCAGGAAATCAAATCCACCAATACTTTTCCAATCATAGAAAATGCAGGTAAAGCACAATAAATGTATTATGTCATTTCGGCAGATGGATGAAACAAGGCAATGATGTATAAGAGAAACATTACATTAGAACAGTAAGCGAAATAAAGACTGAAGAAGCAATTTTTTTTAAATGCACAACACAAATTTTTTTTAAAACTTTTGTCAACTAGAAATGCCTCTCTGTTTAGAATTCCCGTACGCGTAATTCGATAAGAGAATGTGGACACCAGATCTTACTTTCTAATGTATTCTATATATATATATTTTTTTTTTCTTAAATACGTCTGAGCTCATTATCTCTTCCCTGTTTGCTCCTTTCCCTTGTAGCAGGTACCCTTATAGGAAAGTGGCAACAAATCATTGATGCGATCTTGCAATGATCGTTTTAGCAGTAATTAGTTTTACATGAGAAATATTAAGAGCTGGATTAAAAGTAGTCTGTAAGAGGTTACAGCAAAAGTCTTCGTCATTATCTCTCTCTTTTGATCCATATGGGGCATGGAGCCACGACTGCAATTGATCCGCTTGCTTGAGGCCTGCCCCAAAGCATAAATATGCTCTTGCCGCGGTTGGTTTTTTTATTAAGCACTCTATCAATATATATAAAATCCCAGCTTTTTCTGTCACTAACGCTAAGGGATGCAACTTTGGTTGAAAGTTAGACATTAATTGTATTGTTTCCCTTATATGTACTCTCCCGAAAATAGTAACACTCGACAAAGAAAAGTGCGCAAATGACGGTGTGCACAAAACTATATTTATAGAATGTGTGATCCCGTATGCACATATTGGGAAACCCGAGGCCTGTAAACAGTAAATTAATATGAAACAAATATAAAGGTATGTTATCAGGCACTCGCAGGAAATAAAGAAGTAGAACACCAGACAACAGAAAAACAACAGACATGAGTGGCTTACCCAGGATTTGAACACTGTATGCCTTGTTGGATTCGGCCTATACTGCTTGATAGAAATACAACAGAAGTGATTGCGTCATTAATAGGCTGAACTCCCCATGGTGGACTTCTGGTGTCATGTATTGTGGTTCGCACTGATGACCTGCCATTGAAACATCATTTTTTGATGATGCGTAGATGGCAGGGCGGATAGTGTGATTCGCTTGCATGACTAGGCGGGGTTGTCGCACGGAAGGTCCAGTGTTCAAATCCTGGGTAAGCCACTCATGTCTGTTGTTTTTCTGTTGTCTGGTGTTCTACTTCTTTATTTCCTGCGAGTGCCTGATAACATACCTTTATATTTGTTTCATATTAATTTACTGTTTACAGGCCTCGGGTTTCCCTCCCTTATGTGTAATAAATGTTTATACAATACCAAACCTACCCACTATCCTGTTCTCACTGTTCTAGTCTACTATCATTTACTGGACACAGTATTAAGGTCCTTGTCTTGTTGGATTCGGCCTATACTGCTTGATAGAAATACAACAGAAGTGATTGCGTCATTAATAGGCTGAACTGCCCATGGTGGACTTCTGGTGTCATGTATTGTGGTTCGCACTATTGACCTGCCATTGAAACATCATTTTTTGATGATGCGTAGATGGCAGGGCGGATAGTGTGATTCGCTTGCATGGCTAGGCGGGGTTGTCGCACGGAAGGTCCAGTGTTCAAATCCTGGGTAAGCCACTCATGTCTGTTGTTTTTCTGTTGTCTGGTGTTCTACTTCTTTATTTCCTGCGAGTGCCTGATAACATACCTTTATATTTGTTTCATATTAATTTGCACATATTGGGATCCTCGCTGCTGCTACGTAGTTCGTGTACTGTGGTGATGCACAGTGGGTTTTTTTTTAACACTTTTGAATAAGTAAAATTGCCGTTAGGTATTGGTGCTTTTGAATGTAATTCCCGTCTTAAGACGGGCTTTTACACTAGTTTTACATAATGATGTTGCCAGCTTGATGCACAACATCGTCTCAATCATCTCTTGCTATATACCAATAGGAGTAGTGGGCATCTTCTTTGTTTATCTCATCAGATATCCTCAAAGAACTACATGGGGTATGGGTCTTACATACAGTGTGTTCATTTCTATGAAAGGGTCGATTTCTTTTCTTCTTTATCTTCTCTTATTTTTTTTATATCATTCTGTTTCACTAGTGAATTAATTTGTTATAACTTCCGTCAACTTCCTTCCTTCCTGCTCAACATGATAATAATTTTGTTGACAGCATCCTCACAAGCTAAAACCACTAGAAAATCTCCGCTAAAAAATGGTGAGCATTACCACAGCTAAATTACTTTTCCGCGCTTATAAAAATGCACGTAAATTAAGGACATCAGAAACGCAGTAAGACCCAAAAAATTATGTAAGAAGTTCTTAATTAAATTACAAAATGGCATTCCACATTTCTCATTTGGCTTTTCTTTGTCCCCTTTTTACAGCAAAATCCGGTTCTATGATTACGATACAAGATTATTAGCCGGCTGGCAGAAATGCTTCCGTATAGCTTGCATTAAATTTGTGTAGAGTAAATAAAAAGACAAGGAGCCTAATAGATACACGTGTTTAGTTTGGCTACGGATCTTGGCTACGGATCATGACTACGTGGAGAGATTGGGAGAGCGTAAGTCATCATTAGAAAGCGGCACTCCTCGATTTATATTTAATTGAAAGTTCTCTAGTCCTGGTCGCTTCCATTCGTTCCATTCTGGTAGTACATCAAGACTACTGGTTCAAACAATCAATCAATACCATTGAGCTTCTCAATTTATTCAACAAACCCTGCCAAATCCTCCATTAGCACAGTATCAGGTCAAGATCTTTCCATCTATTCCTCGTTATTTTTATTTCTGTCTCTAGCTCTCTTCTCCGTGTGTTATTTGATCTGCCCCTTTTTCTCTTGTTCTGGGGATTCCAGAAAAAAGAACTGCCTGGTAATTTTATCAACGTGTTTTCTTAATGTGTGTCCAATCCATTCCCAGCGTCTTCTTCTCATCTCTTCTTCCACTGGTACTTATCTGGTTCTTGCTATCAGTCTCACATCGTACCATTTCAATCCCTCTAATTCTACGCAAGCACTCACCCACGAAGGTCAGTAACTTCTCGGTTGCCACCCCTGTTGTTCTCCATGCCCCAGACTCCACTTGATCTAACTTAATTCTTAGTTGCGTGTAAAACGAATACTTTAGTCGTCCAGTTATCATAACACACAAACACAAACACTCACATATGGCTCATGTAGTTTCAAGGCGTCTCCGAGTAGACCAAAAAAATAATTTATTAGAGCTAATCTGTCAGAAGTGATTTTTCCAGTCACGCGTTTTACCAAAATTATTTGTAGTAGTAATTATTATGTTACAAGAATTAGCGTACACCTTTTGATATGAGCAAGTAACGCGCCAAGTGAAAAAAAAAACCGACGAGAATGAATCATGATGTGCTCTTTTTGCTGCATGTCTTGATGACGGCACTATGTTTCTTGTGATCATTTCATTCCTTCGCATTCCACTCTACCTTCATTTGATCTTTATAGTCAAACTTATGTGAGTGCATTGGTTATGAAGCTACGTGGCAACATGTCAAAATTGACATGGGGGAATAGTGAAAAATAGGTAATGGAATGAAATTTGACTAAGTTAACTGCTTTTTATCACATCCCAAAAAAAATTTTTTTTGAAGTGTTAAATGTACGCATATCTTTTATAATCTTGCATTCGTAAGTCTAGAAAAACGCAACACAAAAATTCCACATAAAGGGTGATACGATTAAATCGTCTGAAGTTTCACTAATTATTTTGGCAAAATGGGACATATAAAAGGAAAAGGTAAAGGATCCCGTAACACGCTCCTTGGGGCATATTGGGAATATGGTGTTAGGCCCATATTTTCTTGACCATCGGCACACTAGAGGTGATGTGGTCAGCATAACGCCGGCCGCCTTAACCTTTCCAGAGTTGCTCTGGTACCCAATTCATGAGGCAGAACTCCTCGTCAAATTCCTCTCAGCTTTATCAAACTGATAACTTTGATCATTTCTTGCCTGCAGCATTTATATATTGTATTGTACAGATCCGTTCGACAACACATTTTTTATGAACTCTACTAATTCTACTGCGTTAGCGCAGTTGTTAGTGCACTGGCTTCTGTCATATAGGTTTTATGATCATTAAATTGCCTATATCTTCTTCTTTTTCTTTCACCCATATCCTCTATTTTTATTATCACTCTTTACCTTTCTCCTGTATTTTTCGCATCCATTCGTTTGCGAGTAATAATATTTTTCCCATTCTAACTTTCGCCAGTTTCGTTTCTCATTTAGAAACGCATTTCATTGCTGATTAAACTGAGAACGCAGTTATAACGTAACGTGTCAGTCCCTACAGAGACGGGAGAGCGTTAAAAGGCATTCTATTTGCATTAGTTGTCAGGACACGAAACTGTGACTTTCGCTTATCTCAGACATAGGAGCAGACTACGTCTGCACTTTCAGCTGACAGACGCGGTTTCTTCGGCTGAGCGCTCAGGAAAGGCGCGATAAATGACGTCTCCTCGGCGCAGTTTGAGACATTTGTCTGTAAATTCCACCTGACACGACACTCATTGTGGGCCATGGTCAGCGTGAAGTGTGAAAACTGCCCTTGCAGTGCAGACTGGTTGTCTGCATTTGCATCTGACACGTAGCGCTTCGGCCGTTTCTTAGACGGAGGTGTCAGAGACGCAAGGTGGCAGTTGCGGCATGCGTTTGGGTGTTAACGTGGGCGTTGAAGACGGGAAAGGGGAGAGTACTTCGTTTTGCGAAATTAAACGTTTGCCTCTTTGTCTGGAAATAGATAGTAACCAGAGTTTGAAACTTTCTTGTCATTCTCCAACTTGCAGTAGACAGAATCACTCGTGCTAGTGAATGAAGCTTGTATAGCGAAGTCATTAGTTTCCCGTCAAAATTTTGCCGAGCTTCTAAATACCTATCTAGTGAATTAACCTAGTCGTTCTGAAACTGTAATTCTGTTTGGAGGTAAAATATCATATATATTCTAGTATTTTGTGAAGTGTTTAAAGTGTTAAAATCGCTTATTTTCTTTCACTAGTTAGATTTGGTGCAGAGCGCTTAATACATAAGTCTGTATTATTTTCTAGTCACGTGTTTTAGTGGAAAACATAATAAATTATAATTTCTAGCTTAAACAACAATGTAGCTATAATGAATTTAATTTAACTGCTAAAATAACCAGACGAGAATAAACTTTCTAAACTAACTTATAATGCTAGAAGCCTCATGAGTGTTGACGCACGTATTCCTAATTCATGAGGATAAATGATTTTTATATATAACTTATTCCACTGGAAAATTTAAATGATAAGACAAGCTACGCTTGCAGTTTAAATTATCAGTTATAGTATGTATAATTATTTGATATGTGTTCTTTCCATTTTATATAGTGAAACTGTGGTACCCAAACTTTGCCAGCGTTTGAGTAAAAGAGATAAATCTGTGAAGACAACAACAAACATTCTTACCTTAAAGATTTGATGTATAACTTTTACAAGAACTTTAAGAGGTTAAAGAAGTAACGGGTCATCGAGCCTGATTTGATTCTTCCTGAGAAAACTCTAGTCATTTTTCCGACTTGGTGGCAAGTAACATATTTCAATCAGTAAATTTACCGACACTGTTGACAAGTGGTGGTGTTACCAACTAAATTCCTATATTGAGAAAAGGTGCCGACCTGACATTCCTCATTCGTTTGAAATCTAAGATGTTGACACTGTGCTAGCTATAAACGCTCGTGCCTGGAAAATTTTATGTGACTTAAACAGACATCCAAAACAATAGTATTCCCAATAGAACGGTCCCGGAAGTGGTGAATTCAACCCGTCTTTTTGGACCTGGGGTTTTCTTGGCGCAAGATTACCATTGAAGATTCTGTATGGGCAAGTCCTAAAAATATTGTTTTTTTTTTGTTCCAGAAGTGGCTATCAAAGCTGTGACTATGAAATGTACACGTGTGCTCGTCTGAATGAATAGAGTGCAAGCAGGACGGAGTGATTTCTTTATTGTTGTAATTGGACACCCATTTTGCTATCTTAACTGTCTGTATGCAAGCATTGCTAATCCTATTTCCCTTAACATAGAGCAGAGATATCAAGTCTGTCCATACCTTTTAAGAAAGGGAAATATTAGACCTAATCCTATGTATCCTTGTTTCCTTGGGGCTATCACTTTCTTCCAACAGGACTGTGGGCATACCTCGAGGGATAAGATCTAACTGTGGGTCTATCATTCTTGTAGCATTCCTTGATTTTTGTTTATGATCTTTTTTTATATGCTTGATGTGATTTGATATGCTTTGAGAGAAGTTTAGTCTTGATAAATAAACTACTCATAAATTTTATTCCAGCGTGTCGGTCAGTTCGTTTTCCCAAACTATTCATATAATCATTGTCATAGTTTTTCCCACGTCTGTACGTCTAACTGTCGTCTTATGCGTGTATGTATGTGAGTGAATATATATAGTTCATATATATGTGTGTAGACTGTCTGACTCAATCTGAATCTGTCGTAGAAGATAGGTGAAAGAGAGAAGATTTTCTTGATTTCAGAGAAGCCTCTATCACATTTCTACCAGCTCACTCGTGGAAATCTATTGCTATTACTACTTCTCACTGTGACTATCACTTATTCTAATCTATTCAGAAGGGACCAACCCAAGTCTTAGTTCTCCTATCAAAAATCTACGACAGCTTCCTAGTTCGGTGGTCCATGGTTCGAAACCCCAGTTGAGGAGGCATTTTTTTAGACTGCAAACGGCTCCGGGTTCGACCCAGCCTCTTGAATTGGGTACCAGAGCAGCTCTAGGAAGGTTAAGGCGGCCGGCGTGCGAGCGTGTTCTTTTAATGAGTGTTTAATTTAGCTTTCACTGTGCAATGCGTATCATGTCCGTATTTTCCCGAAAATGCACCACGAAAAGATTGAAAATCATTCTCGTTCCTTAAATTGTTTGTTCAAATTAGTTTTCACGGTGCAATGTTCGACTATTCTGTATTTCCCCGACGGGATTGGTTCACTGGTGGTTCAGATGTTTCACTTAGACAATACTATATACGGGGGATTAATACATTGTTTAACATAACATAAATAATATTTCCTAGTCGTCATTAATTGACCAGATTGTTTCCCCCCTTTTTTGTTGTATGAAATAGGGGAAAGTGTGCCTCTGGGAACAACCAGATTTCTAACGTGCCATTTAGATACTGTTTAAAATGACACATTCCGTTTGTGTAACTAGATTCATTACCACAATAATAGACTAGTTTTTATGTGAGGTGATATTTACAGTCTTGCCGTTAACTCTATGACCAGGCGGGAAGCGTGAAAGGTCACGTTAAAGCCATAATAATAATACCCATTTTCGTGTTTCCCCGTTTCGCTTTCCCCCTTCCCTCCTTCTCTTTTTTTTTTTTTTTTTTTGTGAGTGCCTTGCAGCCTTTCTCGGACTTTTCTAGCGCTGTGTAGTGCAAAATCTGGCCAGTACTGTATTATGTGGGGAATGACGTCTGGAAGACGTTACTAGCGTTACGAGTGTCCGAAAATTATCTTTACAACGTGTATCCAATATACAGAGTGAACCACGAGGTGTAGAAATACGGTGGTTGTACTATTTTACAGAAAAACTCGATAAGTTTTTCTTGATACCAAGTTTTGACAAGTTTTCTCATCTACACTTTTTTGTCAGACCTTCATTCCTCCCCTTCATTCCTTCCCTCAGTCACAATGAATCCAGATGAGAAAACACAGTGTGTTAAGGGGTATTCCAAAACAAAATCGGATACATAGAACCAACGAAGGTTTAGAACTCGTTACTTTAATTTTTTTTCTTCAACTTTTGGTTTTTCTGCGTCTAAACTTCCTTGATTGGTAATTCTATGTGTGTTAGTAAATATTTCATTTAGTATCAAAGTTGTGGACACCTTGTAACTTATGGGCAAAAAACAACACATACACAAACAGAAAAGTGAGCTGCACAGAAAGTAACGTAGTTTCTGAAAGAATGCTACGCGTATCGTGCGGGAGTATGAACGACTGGCGGATCTATGAATTGTAATATTTAAGGGTAATACGTCAGAATGATAAGGCTCCCCGCTTCTTATTAACACATATTTTTAGACAATTAAAAAACCAAATAAAGAATTTTGAAAAAAAATGTGACAACCTAATAGTTTTAAAGTAACTAACAAATATTAATGTTTATTAAAAATATAAATGTTTATGTAACAGGGAGTGTCAGTAATCAGAAATTTGGTCAGAAGTAATTTTTATAACAATGACTTTTATGAGGGAAATTAACGAACTTGTAAATTTATAACCAAAAGGCAGTAATCCATAATACTTTGAAATAGGGGACAAGCATAGGGTTGAAAACCATTGATCACTGTTTAGTACGAGTTCAGTTATGCGAGCGAAGAGACCTTGCACGGGAAATTTATATTTTGGATAACTGTTTGTGACAAAGTCTGTTCAAGAAAGTTCAGAAATAGTTGTAGTGGTAAATCGTTGTTCAAAATTAAGTCAGTCAGATCTGAGAACGCCTTAGCGTAGGTTCAGACATGGGCTCTCTCCCAAGTGTGTGTAAAGATAGTAATTTATAAGTGGCTGGCGCAATCGAGAGGTATTATCGAGTGATAAGCCCAAATGAGTTTGGGTTGCTTTTGTGGTGACAGAAAAGTCTATAACTATCATTCAGACGCTCGATCGCCCATAGGTCACAAATGAAAGTTTTGTGAGTTATTTTGAGGACATGAAGATAGTGTTGCCATTTCAGGAAATGTGTGTGTTTCAAAATGAACCATGTACGTTGAACAATAAAGAGTCTATTACTGGTAGTGCAGATTTGTAGGCAAGATGACAGACTAAGGAATAGTATTTAAACTTGGGAAATCGTCAACCCTGGCGGTAGGCCAGTATTCTCTAAGATGCACCAAGTACAGACTACAGAGAGTAAACTTGAACGGGAGTAATATATCAGAACATTTTGAGAAGACAATATTTCCGTACGAAGAATTTAGAGGGCAGAAAATATTGACAGCAGTGGGTTTTCAAGTCGTGACCACCATAACCAATAGAGACAGCTAGAATACTGAAGCAGCAAGAGTGAACGAGAGAGCAAGATATTGTAGTGAATAATTGATTTGAAATTGTTACTGTAATAGTCGGCCAACCTAATGAAAAGGTTGGGGACATCATTTTACATCCGTACGTTATTCTATGCAAATAAAATTCAACGTATTTTGCTACTGCTGTCAGAGTGAAGTCCATCATCGATCATGAAGATCATTCATCATTTGTCAGTATTGAACTGTTGTGGTTATATTGAGAGAGAGCAGAAGCCTAACACCATCAAACATAAATAAGCTGCCTACTGTTCAGGGTAGAGATCCGAATTAACTATACGGTCTAAACAAGGTAGAAGTAGGGTATAGTAGACAACCATCACCAACGGCCACATTTATAACAAGTGGGGGGAAAAGTACTGGAGCAGTTGATATGAAATAAAGCTTTCGATTGTCGGGAGGGGGGGGGGGGGAATAATCGCCCAGTTTCCACACCCCCCACCCCCCCACCCCCCCCTTCTTTGGGTCCGCCAACGGCATGAACACAATGAGAAAACATGAAAATGAAACTATATTAAAGGTTATTTCTAGGAAAGTTTTAAAAAAAAGTAATAAAAAAAAAATAGGAAAAGATAAAGGTCGTCCCATAGAAAATGCAGCCGAAGGAGAGTGAAATGTTAGAGACTTCACTATACTAGGTCCAGCATCGAGAGGTGTGGTGACCAGTTCCCATCCTCGCTGCCTTTTTCTTCCCTAACTCAAGAGCAAAGTCACGTACCCATTTACAGCTGGGTAGACTGAACAGACAAACAAATTATGGCAGTGTACAAGGAAGGGGCTCTGTATAATTCCCGAGGATCTCTCATGAGACAAAGAAAGAAGAGGACGACTGTTTGGTCAGGCATGTCGTAAGGAGCCATTAATGTTAAGTTGTGCATGAGGGACTGGCAAACTCATCGTATAAAATAAATTGCTACAGAAACCGCCACCTGCAAGAGCACGTGATTGATTGTTGCAGGCTACATGCAAGGAGACTAGCTACATTGGGGGGAGGGCTTCACCTTCCATACGAAGTGTTTGAGGAACATGATGATGATGATGAATGTCTCTTTCGGGTTCTTCAATGGAGACACAGACATTTTCAAGTACTTGAGCTCCCTGATGATCGTTGGTCACACTTATGTACCCTTCCTCATCTGATTCATCACTTCTCTCCTTGTGGGCATCTGTTATCTTTCATGGTACGTAGCTTTTTCTTTGTTGTTTTTTCTTGGCATTTGTTTTTTATATTATTTGTTTGTTTGGTGTTTTTGTGTGTGTGTGTGTGTGTTTGTTAACGCATCTGTTTTTAGTACAATAATGCATAATCAATTAGGGAACTTTTATACTTAGGCTAATTTGTTTTCTGTTTCCTCTTCCTTTACTTGGATGCTTTTATCCCCATCTACAGAACATTCTTACTGAACCGCGTGTGGTCAACAATGAAATAATCCCATAAGTTTTCCGGGAAAATACGGAAACGCCGCGCACTGAACGGTGAAAACTAAATTGAACGCCCTTCAAAGAACATGCATGCGTTGCAATATTTTTATAGTGTATTTGCGGGAAAATATTGGAAAAGAGCGCATTTCAAAGTGAAAATTAAATTGGACACTAATTACAAGAACACGATTGCTATTCAGCGTGTTCTTGGTGCATTGACATTTGACCTTAAGTCGTGATAAATTTGACTACAAAGATCCAAGGAAGTTAATATGGAATAGAAAGGAATGAAATAATCACAAGAAATGTAATGCCGCTATCATGACATGCAGCAGAAAGAGCAGATGATAATTTAATCACATCATTTGATGGTGCGTTGCTTTTTTTTTCTTAGTATCCTAATTATTCCGTTTCCAGCAGGATCCTCTCTTTAAACAGACTCGGAAACGGAAAATATTATCCCTTGAACATTGTGCTTCAAAGGATGTGTTATACCCACACTGCTTTGCGCACCTTCGAGTTTCCAGGCAGCCGAGCACTATCGTGCTATTTAGGACAGCTGTGAGCGACATTATCCCAATCAAAAATATATGGATGGGGGGAGGAAGGAGAAAGCCACATTCACAGGGTCAAAGACGGTCAAGGCCATACAAGATGTAACTAACTGTATACATTAGGACCCTAACTCAAACACAAATCCATATGAACCACGATTAATAACTCAAACAGCGCCTTACAACCCTTCATTCCAAACTCAAACAGCGCCTTAAAAACCTTCATTCCTAACTCAAACAATCCCTTACAAACGTTCATTCCTAACTCAATCAGAGCCTTACAAACCTTCATTCCTAACTAAAATATCACCATACAAACCTTTATTCCTAACTCATACAAAGCCTTACAAACCTTCATTCTTAACTCAAACAGCGCCTTACAAACCTTCATTCCTAACTCAAACAGCGCCTTACAAACCTTTATTCCTAACTCAAACAATCCCTTACTAACGTTCATTCCTAACTTAAACAAATCCTTACAAACCTTCATTCCTAACTCAAACAGCGCCTTACAAACCTTCATTCCTAACTCATACAGCGCCTTACAAACCTTCATTCCTAACTCAAACAATCCCTTACAAACGTTCATTCGTAACTCAAACAACGCGTTACAAACTTTCATTCCTAACTCAAACAATCCCTTACAAACGTTCATTCCTAACTCAAACTATGCATTACAAACTTTCATTCCTAACTCAAACAACGCCTTACAAACTTTCATTTCAAACTCAAACAGTGTCTTTCGAACTTTCATTCCTAATTCAAACAGAGCCTTAAAATTGTCATTCCTAACTCAAACAGTACCTTACAAACTTTCATTCCTAACTCAAACAGCGCCTTACAAACCCTCATTCCTCTCAAACAACGCCTTATAAACTTTCGTTTCTAACTCAAACAGTGCCTTACAAACTCTCATTCCTAATTCAAACAAAGCCTTAAAATTGTAATTCCTAACTAAAGCAGTACCTTACAAACGTTCATCCCCAACTCAAACATGCCTTACAACCTTTCATTTCTAACTCAAACAGCGCCTTACAACCCTTTATTCCTATCTCATACAGCGCCTTACAAACCTTCATTCCTAATTCAAACAATCTCTTACAAATGTTCATTCCTAACTCAAACAAAGCCTTACAAACCTTCATTGTTAACTCAAACAGCGCCTTACAAACCTTCATTCCTAACTCAAACAATCTCTTACAAATGTTCATTCCTAACTCAAACAAAGCCTTACAAACCTTCATTCTTAACTCAAAAAGCGCCTTACAAACCTTCATTCTTAACTCAAACAATCCCTTACAAACGTTCATTCCTAACTCAAACAACGCCTTACAAACTTTCATTTCAAACTCAAACAGTGTCTTTCGAACTTTCATTCCTAATTCAAACAGAGCCTTAAAATTGTCATTCCTAACTCAAACAGTACCTTACAAACTTTCATTCCTAACTCAAACATGTGTTATAAATGCTTTACAAACCTTCATTCCTAACTCAAACAGCGCCTTACAAAACTTTATTCCTAACTCAAACAGCTCCTTACAAACCTTCATTCCTAACTCAAATAACGCCTTACAAACTTTCATACCCAACTACAAAGTGACCGCAGTATAATTATGAACGCCCCGTATAGTTCACGGGTATCACTGATGAGACAAACAAAAAGAATTCCTTCAGGCATGTCGTACAAGGCACCTAGTATGAGGTTGACCATGAGGCTGGCAACCTCACAATGCAAAACAAATTCTTGCAGCAACTACCACTACAAGAGCATGCGATTGCTGTGTGGGGAGACTCCCTGCATAGGGGGTAAACTGCAACAGTGGCTCCATGCTCCGTAGGGAATGAGAAGGAAAGTAATACTGATAATTTTGA
This sequence comes from Oreohelix idahoensis, assembly GCA_024509875.1. NCBI lineage: Eukaryota > Metazoa > Mollusca > Gastropoda > Stylommatophora > Oreohelicidae > Oreohelix > Oreohelix idahoensis. The sequence continues at coordinate 71,541 of JAMPIV010008963.1, read as the reverse complement.
GCGCGATTGGTATCCGTGTTTTAATGCCTCATTCTAAAGTCACTCAAAATAATTGAAACTTTTAAAAGTGTTTATAATTCTGAACTCTCAAGAACTTAAAATCACTGGTAAACTTTATTCACTGATACATTTTATTATCATAACAATCTGCATATCAGCAATTTAGAATCTTAACACTTAGTGGTTATTACGCAGTAGTTTATTGGTTTTGTCGAGATCCGCCCTTTCAAAGCTCATGACGCATGTGTGCCCTTTGCTATACGTTTAAAAATGTTGGCTTTGTGAAACGACCAATTCTTTTGTTTTCTTTTTAATGCATAAAAGAGAGGAAACTAGTTCAGGGATTCTCAACTTAAGTCACGCGTACACAACAATGTTACGAGAAGCTTATCAAGGGGTGCGATGACAGTATTCGGTAAATAACTATGCGCTAGTTAAATATTCCAAAAGTAGTGATGCTAGTGAACAAATGTTGTGGATCAGAGACAGAACATCGAGTACTGTTCTCAATCAAAACCCGAAGCAAGAAAGAAACTGGAGTCTGAACGTGACTTGCAGGCATCTCTTTAAAAAACTGTACCAAGAATAAAGCTGTTGGCTGATATGTTGTAACCACGCACGGCATTTTGCTCACGTCATCTTTCTTACTAAGTGACGTCATGCATTCATGCGTTCAGTGAAAGTGCTATGCGGTACATAAACAACACTTAAAACATTAACTGAAGTTTCATGCACCTCAAAGCAACTCCCATCAGTTGACAACAAACATAATTAAAGATCTAACTAATTTATTTGTGAGTGTCCGACTGGCTACAGCGGTTAGAGCGATTACCTCTCACGGCAAAGTTACTAAGCGCCGAAATCGAAATCTAGTAGCGTCACGCTTCAGTCTATCCAGCTGTAAATGGGTACTTGACTTTGCTCTTGAGTTAGGGAAAGCAAACGGCAGCGAGGAAAGGAACTCGTCCCCCACCTCATAAAGCTGGATCTAGCAAAGTGACGTTTTTAACATTTCACTCCCCTACGTCAATATCTGCTTAGGGACTATCTTTTTTTAAAGTAATTTTTGACGGTGTTCTTTTAAGTGCTTAAAAACTTTATCATTTAAAAAAAAAATAGTATCTACCGAGTACAGTTTTATTTTAGTAAAAAAAGCACTTAATTCTTTTATTTAGTTTCTTACATGCATAAGCCATGTAAACTCTAGAATTTATTTCCTTTCATACTGAATACGGCAGGGGCCGGAAAAAGGTTGATATTGAAATACTGGTAGATCTCAAGGCATCATTTGGTAAATCTCTAGGTGACAGAAGGGGAAACCGAATTTTTAAACTAGGTAAATTTCAGAATAGCCCGCTCCAACCGGCACTTAAAAACGCGATGTTCCCCCAGGTTTAAAAGTACTTTCGCCGTTTTCCCATTAAAAAACCCAAGAGTTACTTTTTTTAGGTTACTAAAATTCACTCTATTCGTGAACTGTATAAGACAGAAAGTTATCTTTTCCTTGACCTGAAGTTAACTTTCGGTGAAAAATTTAGTTTTAATTTTCCACAGCTGTGCTGATGGCATTCACGGAAGCAGATTGTGCGACAGAGATGAATGTTACATATAGACTTTATTTATTCCAGATAATTTGAAACCTGAAAACAGGCATGATTTTATCATGGTAGATCTTTAGACAGCTCAGTGTTCCTAAAGTAGAATCTCAAGCTCCTGGGTTGCCTACCTCTGGAATAGAATTTACTAATAGCCAAGAGAATAAGGGAACCAACAAATTTTGGGAAGCCTTGAACTAGTTACATCGTGCTCCGGACTTGACGCGGTTTGCGAGCCACACGCATACCGCGAACTTTGATTTAGACCACGGTGTGGACTACGAATAACAACTATTGTTTCGGTAAAGCAGTAGTATAGAGCTCATGTCCAGACGTTAATTACAGAGAGAGTCCTGCAAGTTCGTGTAAAAGGCGTTTCCGAAAAGTGCACGAAGGTAGATAAATGCAGTCATGCAAAAGGCTGTGTTTTTAAAATGGTCGATCTGCTCCCAGATAAGAAGGGAAATTTTCATTCATACTGTGTGTTTAAAGCGTAGTGGGGGAAACTTACTCAACTTAATTTCTTCTTCTTTGATCCTTAGCCGCCGACCGTCAAAGCAGTCAGTGGCCATTACGCCTGGTGGCGTCTTGTAGGGCAACAACAAATTGATTCCACTTTGCTCGGTCGGCGGCCATCCTTCGTACAGTGCCCCAACTCTGGTTCATTCTTTGCATCTCAGCCTCCACAGTCCTCCGCCAAGTTGTTTTTGGTCGGCCTCTCTTTCGTTTTCCTTCAGGGGTCCATAGCATAGCTGTTCTTGTGATGGCATCGGGGTCTCTTCAGAGGACATGGCATCCAGCGGTCAGTCATGTCCTCTTGCTTGCTCCGAGTAAGCAGATCTTGGTTGGTGATGGTACTCGGCCAAAAGATTCGGAGAATTTTTCTTAGACATGTTGTGTGAAAAGAGGACAATTTCGACATTTCCTTCTCTGCTCCCAGCGTCACAGAAAGCACACAGCTCTGTCAATCCTAATTTTGTGCTATGAGAGGACTTCCAGGTTGTTTAGACAAAAAAGGCTCTTGCTTTGTTCATTGCTTGCTTGCCGAGTAAGTCATGACCTCTGTCTTTTTCAACTTAATTTAGCCGTATTAAATTGCCAAGCGGCCTGGTCTGTCACAGCTAAGACTCGAAGGGATTGACCCACGTTTCCAACGTATGACTTTTCCGAAAACATTATAACAATAGTGTCAGATAACAGATGTTGATAATATTGTTTATATCTGAGTGTTACCCAGCACATTGTGTTAATTATCGTTATTTTTTTTGGTGTGGTCACATGTCTGTAGACCTCTCTGTAGGTGTTTTCCTGGTTCATCTATTCAGCTTAGTTTTTTTTTTTCTTGCTATTCTTATGAGATGTGTGGCTGTTTAGGTGGTTGGTTGATGTATATGCTTGTTCTTGTCTTCATCCCTACGGTGCTGATTTGTAATTAGAAACGTCATATAATATTGCACATGTTGCAACGGTCAAACAGTTTATATATGAAGCTTGCACCAAAGCATTCATGAGCTTTTGCAACGGTGGTTTCTGTAGCAATTTATTTTGCACTAGTGTAATTAAATAACGGGAATTAAATTCAAAAGCACCAATACCTAACGGCAATTTTGCTTATTTAAAAGTATTTTTTTTAAACCACTGTACATCACCACAGTACACGAACTACGTAGCAGCAGCGAGGATCCCAATGTGTGTATACGGGATCACACATTCTATAAATATATTTTTGAGCACACAGTCATTTGCGCATTCTTCTTTCGTAAGTGTTACTATTTTCGGGAGAGTACATATAAGGGAAACAGTACAATTAATGTTTAACTTTCAACCAAAGTTGCATCCCTTAGCGTTACGCACTGACAGAAAAAGCTGGGATTTTATATATAGGAATTATGATTCGTCTAGCCCTACGCAGAACCACATATTAGTCGCCTCTTACGACATACCACAGGAAGCAGTCATCTTGTTTGTTCCATATTGATTCTCTGTTGTTTGTAAGAATACACTACCATTGCGACAATAACGAGTGGCAAACTGCTTCTTCCTCGTTCGCGCCTCAGACTTCCACATTAATGACTCTAATAAAGGTAGTAGTCAGCTCAAGATTTCTGACATCTCCAAACCGTTTTTCGTTGAGAGAAGTGGGCTATTGCCTTACGCTACTCTGTTCACTGCTGTGTGCTGGGCAGGACTGCAGCAGATGTTCGGCTGTCATAGGGCTGGGGCCATAGGAGCAGAGATATGTTGTACCAATCCTGTACGTGTTGTATAGATGGTACCTCAACCTGTTGTGTCCAGTTCGTAAGCGGAAAATGATGACCTGGTCTCGACTAGATAGCTGGGGATAGGCATCATTTTTTATATGGCCTGGGTGCTCTTTTTCCCAGTTGGTCTTGAATGTGGCTTTTATGATTGTTTTAGCCATTTCATAAGCCGTCTCTATATCATTTTGTTGTACCTCTACCCATTTTTTGCAAGTTTGTCTGCCTTTTCAATGCCAGGAATAATTGGCAAACAGGCAGAAAAAATATATGGACAGACATACAAAGATAGATGGACAGACAGACAGATAGACTGGTAAGCAGACAGACAGACAATGATAGACAAGCAGACAGGTAGATAGGCTGATAGCACTAGTCAACAACCAAAATGTACCAGAAATGAAAATAGCTGATCTTAACTAATTTTGGTGTGCTGAAAACGAAAATGACATTAAAAAATGTTGATTGGCTCTAGTTTTCAAGATATATGCTACTAGTTTATTTAATTACGGTCAATTTATATATATGACGCAACTGTTGTGGGCGATTGCATATTTTTTTCTAATGACCAATAAAAATGTAACTAGAAGTTGACGATGCAATCCTACCTATGATTACATCACCTTTGTGTATAAATATCTTATCTCTGATAAAATTTTGCCATTAGTTAGTGCATTTGTCCTTATCAAAAATATCGTAGTTAGAAATGCCTAGGACATGTGTGACAGTGCTAATAATTTCTGTTATATAGTCTATGTGGTGAGGTGACATTTCTATCACAAAAACGAAATATAAGTATAACTAAAGTGATTAAGAAGGCATACAGTTTGTATTTTGGCTGCAAAATAGGAGATCAAGATAAGAGCTGGGCGCCACACATACGCTGCAATACATGTGCAGCACATCTTAAACTGTGGTTGACTGGCAGAAGGCAAGCTATGCCTTTTGCAGTCCCAATGATTTGGAGAGAGCCCACTGATCATCTCAACAAATATTACTTTTGCATGGTCCCTCCAATTTGGAAAGGCATATCAAAGAAGAAAAAATGGACTCTGGAATATCCAAACATCCCCTCTGCAATACGTCCGGTACCACATGGTGATGACCTACCAGTTCCCAAAGTGCCAGAATCATTTTCAGCTGCTTCCACTGATGAAGAAGAGGACATTGGTGGTCCTGAACCATCAACCTCAAGCGACACAGATTTTGAGCAAACTACATCCACTAAACCATACTTAATAAACCAAGGTGAACTGAATGATCTTGTAAGAGAACTGAATGATCTTGTAAGAGATCTGAATTTACCGAAGAACAAGGTGGAGCTTTTGGGTTCCAGATTGCAACAGTGGAATCTCCTGGCAGAAGATGTTACAATTTCTGTGTATAGGAACCGCCAGAAGCCGCTTATTACATTCTTTTTCAAAGAGGGTGACCTTTCTGCGAGCCACAACATTTCTGGTTTAATGGCAGCCCTCAAAATCAATTACATACCGGAAGAGTGGAGGCTTTTCATTGATTCATCCAAGACGAGTCTTAAAGCACGAAGTGACCATTACATCAGAAGACATTGGCCAATTAGGCATTCATTGCAGCCTTGCAGTAAGAACGTTGAGAACCCAGCACTTGTCGACACCAGCAAGATTTTGTTGCCACCCTTGCACATTAAGCTGGGTCTCATGAACAACTTTGTCAAGGCAATGGAGAAAACAGATGAGGCTTTCAAATACCTCATCAGAAAATTTCCAAGACTGAATGAAGCTAAAATAAGAGAGGGAGTATGTGTTGGTCCGCAAATTCGAAAACGTCTTCATGATGAGTTTCTCTGTGTGTTGCATGGCAAGGAAAAAGCAGCATGGCTAGCATTTAAGTCAGTGGTGGACAATTTTCTTGGAAACAACAGATCTGATAATTACAATGAAATTGTAGAAAATCTCCTTCTGAAGTATAAGAGTCTTGGCTGCAACATGTCTTTGAAAATTCATTTTCTGGATTCTCATCTGGATTTCTTTACGTCAAACTGTGGAGCGGTCAGTGATGAGCATGGTGAACGATTTCACCAGGACATTGCTGCTATGGAGACAAGGTATCAAGGCAATTGGAGCCCTTCAATGCTTGCTGATTACTGTTGGACTGTGACAAGAGACAGTAGACACCTCATCGATTGACTACAAGAAGCAAGCAAAGAGAGCTCGAACAGCGACTGAATAATGACGGAATGGGTTCAAATGTGCGTTTTTAAAACATGATATGTGAACTTTAAATAATGTTTTTATTTTTTCTATCATTTTATGTTGAAATATCAATTAATTGATTATGTAACCACAATTTTTATAATGCTAAAGTAGAAAGACTAGCTGTTCACCCCAGAGAATTAAACAAGCATACATTATTTGTATTACTGTAATGTAAATTCATCATTTAAAAAAAAAACAGAGCCAATTGGTGAATTTCATTATGATATTTGAAATCAGCATGTCAAAATCAATAAGAAATGGTATATTTAATTTCTGGTACAGAAAACTTTTGAAAATTTGTTGACTAGTGTCAGACAGACAGACAAATATAGACGGACAGGTAGGCAGATGGACTGGTAGCAGAAGACAGACAAAGATAGACGGACAAACAGGCAGATGGACTGATAAGCAGAGAGACAGACAGACAAAGATAGACGGACAGATTGGCACATGGATTGATAAGCAGACAAACAGACAAAGATATACCGACAGACAGGTAGATGAACTGACAGGCAGACAGACAGGCAACGATAGGCGGACAGATCGGCATATACATTGGTAGGCAAATAGACAGACAAAGACTGACGAACAGACAAGCAGATGAACTGGTAGACAGACAAAAATAAACGGATAGACAGGCAGATGGACTGGTAGGCAGACAGACAAAGATAGACAGACAGGAAGATGGACTGGTAAGCAGACAGATAGATAAAGAATGAGATAAACTATTTTTTAGACAATTCAGAGGTTTATTATTTTAACATAATGTTCCACTTACCAGAGAAAGGAAAGAGAGATAAACATGTTTGGTTTTAACAATAACGTTATCTTTATGTTTAAAATATTCCCTGTGAAACCCAACAACTGAGATAATCAAGGGCCTGGTATTCCAATTTTTCAGGGGAAAAAACTATGAGATATAACAGTAAAAAATAGGAGGGGGTGCGGGGCAGAAGAGACAGAAAGTATGGTATGCTATGAAAATACATTTGAAGAGAAGAAGTAACATAATAACACCCAGGTACATGAGATGTAGATTATAGCGGAAGGTGAGAACAGGTGTTAAGACAGAGCTAGAAACGATGACAGCAATAGATTGGTGGGGGAACCTCTAAGATTTAGCTACTACAAGAGATGGAGTACAAAACAGCTTAAAATATAACAACCTGGTCTGCAGTCACGTGTCTTCAGCAGCAGAAGACCACTCAGTCTATGAAGATCATGTGACTTATTTCATTCTTTACCACTAAGCTCCCAAAGAACCATAGGCCTTCAATTCGCACACGCCAAGTCGTCATGTCCGTGCCATCAGGTCAAGGTCTTTCCATTTCTTCCTTTTCAGTTCTGTCTCCAGTTCTTTTCTCTATGCGTTTTTCGGTCCCCTTCTAAAACTCTTAGAGCGTCCGATTGGCAGGTGGCTAGAGCGCTGGCTTCTCGCGGCAAAGATACCAGGTTCGAAACACAGTGGCGTTTACACTTCAGTCTACCCAGTTGCAGATGGGTAGCTGACTCTGCTCTTGAGTTAGGGAAGGCAAATGATTACCCCCACCCCTTGAAGCTGAACCTACTACAGTAAAGTTTCTAGCACTTCACTCCCCTACTCCAATTACTGCTTTGAGACTACTTTTACTTTTATTTACATCTTTTACCTTAGTGGTTCTAGAATAAGGACTGCCTTGTGGTGCTATCATCAAGGTTCCCCAGTGTTTTCTATCCATCACCAGCATCTTCTTCTCATATATGTTAACACTGTCACTTTTCTGGTTCTTGTCGTCAGTTCCACGTAAGACAATGTTAAGAAAAAATATATTGACTGTAGCTTGCCAACATTAAATATCATTGTACAAGATCGGAAGTTATATGTCCTTAATATGCACTAGTTGAACAACAACTAAGTTTCGCTGAAGTGGCAATATATTATTAATAAGGCTAATAACACTGACAAAAATAAAACCCAGGGTTGTGGAGTTGGACAAGAACGTTGTCGACTACGACTGCAGTGATTTTATAAGTACGAGTTCAACTCCGACTTCCAACTCCTAAGAGATCGGGTTTATAGAAAAGAATCCCGACTCCTCGAGAAATGCCATGATTTTTCCCTAGTTATCGGGAATTTTAAAATTATGAAAGAAGTCGGATTCGGGGAGTTAGAAACGGACTCCGTCTGTAACTTCGACTCCTCACAAAACTAATGACCCCACGACTCAGATTCCCGACTTCAAACTCCGAATTCCACAACTCTGATGAGAACTGTGACAAATCTTATAGGGTGCAGTAGTTGCAGAAGATAGACTTTGACAAGAAATTTGTGAAAGCGGTTCGTAGATGTTCCGTGTTCTGGCAGAAGTTAGAATGACAGAAATAAATAATATTTAAGTTTTCGTCATTATTTTGTTCTCCACTCTTACGGAGTCCCGAAGCCAGTAATCAATAGCGCAGGTTCCCTCGCAGGCAGTCTCCATCCAAGAGTTTATGTGCTCTTGAAGCGGTGGCGTATGCAACCATTTGTAATAGACTAGTTCTTTGCATGGATGACCAGGGAAACCATTAGCAAGATAGAAGGCAGGAAAAAACAAGAAAGTAGATTTAATCAGAAGCAAAACCAGAAGCTCAAAAGCCAAGGCTCATGAAGTGTACATAGAAGCAAACAAAAAAGTAAGAAGAAACATCAAAAGAGACCAGAGGAATTATATTGAAGAGTTGGCAAAGGAAGCAAAGGAAACTGCGGCCAAAGGAAATATGAGGGACCTGTACAATAACACAAAGAAGCTAACAGGGAAATATAAGCAAGCAAATGGCCTAATAAAAGATAAGAATGGAAAATTGCTTAGTAATATACAAGAACAAATGAAGAGATGGACAGAACAGTTCCTTGCGCATCCTCATAATAGTCGAATCTTACGACATGTCTATTGGAACAACGGTCCTGTTTGTTCTTTGTGTCCTCAGTGGCACATATGTAAATAGTGCAGCAGTGACCGTCCACTTTTGCCCCCCCCCCCCCCCCCCCCCCCAATATACGGTATTTTTTTTGCTACATTAACGCCTGATTCACTATCGCAATTAACACGCAATCCGTCTGGCAATTAAGCACGATGGAACAGAGCGAAGTTCTTTGATCAGGGAAACACGCGGGCAGAGGCCAGGCGTTAACAGTTTCTTTGAAGAATCAAGGGCGATAAGTCTGAGACGTACCTTGGATTGTTACATTTTCATGGGAATTAACTTACGTAGCTGATATGCGGCAGGCGGGGAGAATGAAAGACAAGCCAGAGGTTGTCGGTCGGCAGATGTGAAGAAAAACCTTTCATTCAGGAATCGAACCGTAGATGTGCCCGGCCCTGGCCGTAGGTGCTACTTTCGCATTAAGGAGCGAAAGAACGGCATCTATGGATATATACCCCGTCTCTTCAAAAGTCATTATCAGTTGCTCAGAGAATTTTCTGAAATAACAATCTCGATATCCTAAGAGTTTTTCGTACAAAGTGAATGCTTAGATTCGCGGAGTTGTTTCCATCTTTCTCTGTTTGCGGTAATTTATATACTAGCCGTTAAGTGATTTAATGTGTTTAAAGTTTTTCATTATATTTCACTGGGATTTTCTGTGTTAAATTGAATAGCGTATTAAATAACATATAGCTAAATTTCTCCAGCTGTAAAGTAAATTTAATTACTCGCTATTCCCCAGAAAGAGATGCTATAATTGACTAGTTAAATGTTAGTTGCTTATCCTTTACTGGACGTGGCAATCAACCCCAGCTTTTATTGGCTGTTTGTGATTTTTCTAGGCAATTTTTTCATTCAGTAGTTTGCCATTGCTTTCTGAACGGTACGGCGCTTATACCATTGTTAAAAATCCACACAAAGCGATCTGCTACCAAACCGCATGCAGCAGGTTTCGAAGCTGGTATATCTGGATTATGAAACTGCGTTCATATCCATTAGGCCACAGACGCCGTTGACTAGTACATACATTAAATAACTGGCTACTGACGGTATATATTATTTACTTTTATCCATTTTGTGTAATTTTATAAATGACTAGTGTTCATATCACGCGTTAAAAGCGATAGGATAAGCTAGACATTTATGGTTTATAATCTAATTTAATAACGTAGTGGTTAAAGAGGTCTTACCTTAACACGTGTTAGATATAATATTGATATTTTGGTTAAATGTTTATATTTCTTTCCTAAAATCTAGGCTGCTCCAAAAAAAAAAAAACCCCCAGCGAACTAACGGTCTTAGGGTCATATGAAATTATGGTCATATGAACTTATGAACTGTGTCGTATGGTCCATTGGTCTTATAAGTGTATAAGCAACCAGAAACATTATAATATTGTTGAGTCTTCGGGCTATGACCTGTGCGGTCCATGTTCTTCATTTTATGAGAGGGACCAAACTAGAACAATAATTGTAAATGTTAACTGGACCAGAACTATACCGGATTTTACCTATATAAATCTCATCAGCCAGCCGTGGCAAAATATATTGTCAGCAACATTTGTGTAATTTAACATAGTGTCTCAGCAACAGAAGCTGGACAACTCAGGAAATATATATGTATTATTCCTCCTATGTCGGCGATCACCACGTATGAACCTTACTCCAACCAACTGAAGGCAGAGATACAGTATTTATCCAGGAAAACAATAAATCACCAACTCCAGCGACTACCGTGAAATTTGCAGTCAGCAACTACGGCTAGTCTGGGGCTGGATTTGGCAAAAAATTAATATGACACTGAATAGTCTTATTACTTATTAGTGTTTATTTCCACGGAATGCCTGCGACAACTACTGGGTAAGCGAATATGAATGTGGCCACAGTATGAAGGATTGAATGAACTGTAAAAGAGTAACATAATTTTATGTTGTTACCACTATCATACAAATCTTTTTTTGTTCTCACTAACCTGAGTATTTACGGGATAGATTAATTAGGAATTTGTTCTTTGTTTTCTTTACTGACTATTCCATACACTTATTACTAACTTTTGATCTTTTGGGTGAATTAACCTCTGTTGGGATCTTCTTCTCTTTTCTTTTACCAGAGGGGAGAACCTATTTGATTAATTTTTCATTTTTTAATCTGTAAACCATGATCTATTGATGTATATGATTTATGTTGTAAAGTTCTAGTGATAATAAACTTAATAAACCTTAAGTTATTGTGTTGGTCAAGCCCTACCCTATCTGTTATCCATAGTTGTTTTCACGTTTGTGCGTATTTGTCACAGAATTGTGTGCACGTGGGTGCAGTGTAACTTGTATTTTGTACAAGGAGAGAAAGTGCGTCTGATTTTAAATGTAGTCGTACAGATAGGCTGGATTAGAGAAATTATTCAATCCAGGGACTGTTCTTTTCTCTTACACTATCACCTCGTGAGAAAAACTATTTCTTACATCTTACTCTCACATAGTTATCACTATCACCTTTGCTCAGACAGGACTATAAACATCTATTACCTATCTGATAAAATCTACGAAACAGCACAAGTAACGAAAATAAATTACTACCGTAATGGCTCGGCCACATATTAAGAATGCATAAATGCAGATATCTTCGCATGATACTGCGATGGAACCCTGCGGGGGAGATTAGGAATAAAAGCTAATGCCCAGATATACCCGGGGAAGAACAATACAAATAAAAAAGAAATGGAAAGTGGAGCGAAAAGAACCAGTAACGAATTATGTTCGTTCACATAAAAGAAGACCAACCGGGGAGAAATCGTTATGAAGAGGTAGGCATGAGGCAGACAAGAAGACGCGCTCTTATGGTAAGTCGTTTTTCCACTACGGCATTAAGAGAAATAAAGAAAAAGAGACATTACAGAAGAGCTGAGAATTACAAGCGAATATGAAGGAATAAAAGCTAGAAAATGAGGACCGCTTAGATATTTTACATTTCATTGTTTCGTTTTACGTTTACGTAATTTGCGATGAGAGAAGACTCCAGAAATCCAGATATTCGTTCATTCTTTCATTCCTCTTTTTGCTCCTTGGTTTCGTTTGGTTTGAAGGACTATCTTCACTGCCCACGGACAACTCCATCAGTGCTCCGATCTCCTCCCTTTGATCACATAAGAAGGATCTCAGCACAGTGCACGAACTCCGTAGCACCGGCGAAAATCCCAATGTGTGTATATAGGAATCACACATTCTATAAATATTTTTGTGGTGGGTAATTTTTGAATTTTGCCAGGGCAGCAGAGTTATGGCCTACTCTTTACGATTTGCAACAGCCGTGGGATTTTTACTGTGTGCAACTTGCACGCGGGACCTCCTATTTTTTCGCCCTTATCTGAGAAGGCAGGCTAGGCAACCGATCTTACTACCCAGGAGACCGGGTAGGGGAGGGGGGGGGGTATGACATCATTAGGACCACTGATTCTGAAAAATAAATTATATTCCCTCTACTGGGAATCGAACCCGGCACCTTTAGAATTCGAGACGGACGCCATACCTCTTAGACACTCCGACCCCTCTCCTCCTTATAGAGGATGAAGTTGCCACTGCAGCTAGTCCCCTTGCAGGAAGCCTGCATCAAGCATTAATTTACTCTTGCATTAGTGGTTAATCTAGCAAATTGTTTTAAATGGTGAGGTTGCCAACCTCATGTACAACCGTATATTAGTCGCCCTTTACAATATACAATCCAGATACAGCCGTTTCAATCGTAATCACCTACGCAACCATTATCTTTTTTATTATTGCCAGTGTCATCATCGCATTAGCCTTTTCGAGATCAGCTTTAAGCAATCGTCATCATGCCCCACGTAATGCCCGGGGTCTCTGTGGGGAAACATAATTTAAAAATAGGAACATCTGCTATCTCAGGCATGACGCACGAGGCGACTAACACGAGCTTGTGCATTGGAACTGGCAACGTCATCAAGTAAAACTACAAAAAAAAGACTGCTGCCAGAGCACACAGTGCTTTGGGGCGGGCTTCCTGCAAACGGACCTGCTGCATTTTGGGACTTAATGCTTCATAAAAATCGACTAGTGTAGTGATAATGGATGCCTTCGTCTCTCGTTCCTCGTGTTCTAGATCAGTGGTTCTGTGGTAGGAATGTCATGAAGGGAGATAACTGAGATTGGGATAACGATGTTAGTAATTAGTGAATAGCGGGACTTGATCATGTGACATAGGTTTATAAAACTCGTGAGCAGACGTGAAAAGATCTCTTTGCTCGTGTACTCGGCTTGAGGAAGGTTAGCGTGGGCTAACTGAAGCCGCCATCTGCGTAATGTAGAAGGTAGGACTAGCTCGGGTACAATCGTCATTCGTTGTACCAACTGCAGTTTGCGGGAAGACAAGACGAGATTTCTTCATGACAACAGAACGTTGTTTTCGAGCTGTGTCAAGTTATGTTGTTCCAGCAGTTCATCAAGAAACAATCGGTATGTAAATCATTGACAGTTATCAAACGTGAAGATAGTTCGAGAAACACGTGCTTGCAATGTTGGTCCAGATACGGGCATAAAGTGTAGAGTTAATGCAGAACATTTCTAGTGGCTAAAGGATACAGTTTCCATCACTGATGGTGATGCAGTGATTACTTCCCAGCCAGATGAATTTATAATGAAGAATTATCGTAAATCTTAGAATAACAGCCAGAGTCTTAATCGAAGAAACCGTCAAGTGTTAATAGCATAGCTTCCTGACCAAGTAATATGTATGCAGAGATCATGTATAACATTTTCTACCTGTATATTTGGGCACAGTGTTGCCAGATGTAAATATGTTGCTGACATCAATAAAGTTTTGATCGTCATCAGTGAGTTATCCAGTCATTGCAGTCGTCGTTGTTTGTCTATTCGTCAAAGTATTAAGCGTCAGTAACATTAGACAGACAATCAATATAATCAGTAACATTAGACAAACAAGCAATATAATCAGTAATATTAGACAGACAAGCAATATAATCAGTAACATTAGACAGACAATCAATATAATCAGTAACATTAGACAGACAAGCAATATAATCAGTAACATTAGACAGACAAGCAATATAATCATCTTAACAAGATAGTCTGTATCGAGAGAAGAAGACATGTTCCCATCATCAAGAAAAACAATAAGAAGAAAATGATCAATTGGTCCATGAACGTTCATATTATTATCAACAAATATGATATGATACACAAGGCGTTTTATTCTCACAAGCTAATGAACCTGGGTTGAATCCTATCACAGTTCTCAACGTGGTCCATATGCCCCACCCCCCTTTCCCTCCATGGGGCCAGGTCATATTTCCGGGAAAGGGGGGGGGGGGCACAGCAAGATGCCAATGTACATTTTTTTCCAGCTAACAGTGACTATTAAGAGAGCCACAGAGGACAATGAGGCTTAAAACGGGGCCATGAGCAAAAACAGGTTGATAACCCCTGTTCTAAAAGATGGAATGCATTGTACCACGTGAAGCCCAAGCTTATTTTCTTAAACGAAGAAGAAGTTGGACGACTGCTCATTGTGGTGTGTTGAAAGAAGCGACTAATAAGACGTCATGGGACTAGTAACTCTAGTACACATTGTTACAGAAACCACAACTACAAGGTAGCCGCGGTAGCGCAAGTGGTTAGTGCCACTGGCTTCCTAGCTCGGTGGTCCATGGTGGGATTTTTATAGACCTCAAACGGCTCCGGGGTCGACCGAGCCTCATGAACTGGTGTCGTGAAACATTCTAAATCCACATATATAAATTAAAAGGTAAATGTAAAGCCTAACACATAAATTCAATAAAAGGAAAGAGAAATGGTAAAAGTACAGTGCTGTCACACTGGCGTACAAAAATCCCCCTTGTTTTCTACTTCGTCTGCAAATTGTAACGTTTCACGTTGATAGTAAAGCCTACTGCATCACTACACTCTTTCTACAATAAAAAGGGTACTGCATTTCTAAGAAAACCTTGAGCTAGGCACACTGCGTAATGACCTAAATTAATACTTCCATTAATTTCATTTTATACACTACGTTAACATAAACGGAAGGACAGATGGATTTAGGATAGAGAGAGGGAGGGCTGAAAGCAGGAACGCATGCAACACTAACACGCGTCTCGCGATATATAATTAATGCCACCCCAAGCGTAAGGCCAGAAGCACTAACTTTTTTCAAATAGACAGTGATAAAAAACACTACAACTACGAGAGTTAGGTTTAAAAACCTGTAAAACGCTTATTAGGAAACATGACATTATACTGTTTTATGTCTGAAATCATGACAGAAGTCAAAAAGGCAGGACAGGTGGCGGTTCTAAACATAAAAAAATAAAAAAATACACGACTATCCTAGAAAATGCATATTTTGAACGCAGCCACTTAGCTCCATTAAAACTTATATATTTGGGTTTCTTAGGACTTGCTGACAAAGAATATGTTAAGTGTTACGCAAATAGTCTAGGAATTAACAAACTATAGCCAAAAGAAAATAGTGAGGGTGTCAGACAACACCAAATCATAATCGCACAGTGGCATGTTTTGAAACCACCATTTTACGGGAAATAGGCCAACAAGTTAAATCCTATTTGATTGGATAGAAGTAAATGTAAGGCGAAACACGATTAGTCGGACTACAAATACAAATTTTTTGTTGTTAGGGAAACGTGAGTAGGGGTACTTTTTTTGAAAAGCTGTGTAAACATGGCCCGATTGGTTAGACCCGCCAATATAGTCAATTAGGAGCGTCAGTTCAGTGCCACATGTTAAAATAAACTTATTCAGAAACAGTGCGTTGAGTTCCAGTGCATATTTTTCTAAATAAAAGCCTGGGACAGCGGCAGATCGGATTTTGTGCCATATTCATCGCCAGTCAACGTATTTGTTTATTATTTCCATGAATTGTGGTAAGCTTGAAATATTTGATATCTTTTTAATGAAAATTGAATGTAAATTGATAATTTATGTCTGTATATGTGCGTGGTTCAGTGGCAAACATGAGGCAAGGCCTAGATACTGCTCCAACCTGAACCGAACGTGTCGGAGAAAAGAAAACTGCATGGAATTGCCAAATGGTACACTGACACCTATCTTATTGACTAGAAGGAAATAATGCTGGAATTGCAGAGGCGTAGTAACTATTAGGGAGGAGTATACTGGTGTAAATTGTTTCAGATGAAGCTAGCAGTTGGCTTACCGCTCTGAACTCAGTGTTTGTTATGTAATGTGTTCAGTGTGGAAATGGATTATAAATTAGATCTGAAGTAGAAGGTACAACCTTCTTGTTTCGGGGACTGTGGTCCTAGTTATTGAAGCAGCACCTGGTCTGAGTTTTGCTGAATCCAGAGGCTGACAGCATACTCCTTTGTCCAGATAGCGACCAGTGAGGTGTCTCCAGAACACAGTGAAGCAATCGAGCAGAGGAGTCTTTTCCTGCCGCCATCACGAAAGATAAGCTTCTGTGGCCAGAGTAGCTCAACATTATGTGCCCCCTCAAAAATTGACATTTTATTAAACACAGAGGGAAAATTAATTGGTTCAAATGACAGGAACTGTGAACTTTTCCCAATACTATTTCCTCGATAATCAAACACTTGAAGTCATGATGAAAAACAACAACCAAGCTTGAACAAAACCAGTATTACCTCATATTACTACTGCACAAATTACACACATAGAATAATAATAATAAACTATGTCAATACAAGGTTCATATATATAAACTGTGTACATACTACTTGTAATTACATTTGATTGTGATTCCTGGTTCACTGTGTAGTTGAATCAGGATACCCATTATTGAAAGAATTAATACATATATTTTTAAACTTAAACACTTGACTCACTTAAGATAGTTTTATAGAGTGTTATATGTGTGTGAGTGTCACAGTGTTGTAAAGTGTTGTGGAATAAATTAAATTGTTCATCTGTCTGTTGTTGTTGTGACTTACACTTCATCATTTTCATAACCCTAGACATTTAACGTAGTCATCACAATATTCCAGAATAATTCTGACTGAGGTATAAATGTGGTAGCAAGTAAGGTCATCTGTAATACACCACACTTAATAGATACAGATACCTTCACAGCTGATCTCAGTCAGTACACTAAGTCCCCTATAAATATTTATAACATCCCACTTTACCACAACTGGGTACCAGAGCAACTCTGGGAAGGTTAAGGTGGCCGGCGTGATGCTGACACATCTCCCATAGTAGTGTGCTGATGGTCAAGAAAAAAATATGGGCCTAACACCATATTCCCAATATGCCTCAATAGGGCGTGTAACGGGATCCTTTACGTTTTTTACAGCTACAAGAGCACATGAATGCTTTCGTGCAGGCGTCATGGCAACGCAGCTGCGGTGGTCGCGCCATGTTCCATAGGGAACGACGAGGGAACTGAATATGTATTTTTTATTTTATTTATTTACTTATTTATATTTTTTGGGTTGGGTACACAAGTCAATATGCCGAAAAGGGCCGTGTAAAAGGAAAAGAAGAATCCCCCCCCCCCCCCCCCCCCAAAAAAAAAAAAACATACGGAAAAAACTGAAGACAGACACGAAATGGATAAAGAAAATAAGAAAAGTTCTGAAGCAGATTCCACATGACAAGAAAGCTTGAAGCGTATTTGAGGAAGGTCTATGCTCTTCAGAAAGCTGACAAGTAATAATGATGATTCTTGAGTTATCCATTTTTATTGTCTGCATTTTGAGTGGCAGTGTGATTAACGTGCTGGCTTCTCGAAGCAAAGTTATCGTGTTCGAAATCTGGCAAAGTCAGCTTACCCAGCTGTAAATGGGTACCTGATTCTGCTCTTGAGTTGGGGAAAGAAAAAGCAGCGAGGAAGGGAGCTGGTCATCCCACCTAATAAAGCTGATACATAGTGTTGTGTAGAGAAGTCACTAACACTCAACTCGCCTACGGCAGTATCTACTACGGGACTATCTTTCCATTTTTTATTCTATAGTAGCCTATCCCCCTAAGGCAGAGGTCAACGACCGGTCGATCGTTATCTACTGGTAGATCATAGGAGTTGATTCGATAGATCTTTAGGTGACGGAGAGGGTTAAAAAAAAATGAAAGAATTTTTAAGCTAGGACAGGTTCTGACTAGACCTGTCCCACCGGAATTTTAAAGCGCGGAATCCGCAGGATTAAAGGTACGAGGCAGTCATCACTTTTGTCCAGAAAGGTAATAATCCATCATAATGATGAAAGACGTTTTAAAATTGTTCATTTTAGAGTGGAAACTGATTTTCCACTTAACGTTACAGTCATGATCTTATCATGGTTGATTTTTGTAGGCCTCGGCGTTTTTAAAGTAGATTCTCATAGATCCCGTGTTGTCGACCGCTACCTTGGGGATTTCTCTTTTCTCAGACTTTTAATATTTTGTCTGCCATAGAGAACTTTGATTTCTATTGTTGTTCTTGTAGTGTTATGTTAGCTGTTTCTATCGTAGCGTCACTGAATTTATTAATAACATATAAGGAAGGGAAACATGGTGGACTTCCGGTGTTATGTCTTTCGGTTCGCACTATTGACCTGTCATCAAAGCATCATTTTTGGTGATGCGTAGATGGCAGGGTGGATAGTGTGATTCGCTTGCATAGCTAGGCGGGGTTGTCGCACGGAAGGTCCAGTGTTCAAATCCTGGGTAAGCCACTCATGTCTGTTGTTTTTCTGTTGTCTAGTGTTCTACTTCTTTATTTCTTACGAGTGCCTGAAAACATACCTTTATGTTTGTTTCATACTGAATTTATTAACCTCAATTTAAATCACTGACCAACATATGAGGAAAAGAGAAAGCACATTTGGTCATCACTAGTAACATTTCTAGAAAAGCTCTATAGAGATAGAAATAGCCTCAAGCTTGACCACGGCTTTCTTTGACCATATTCAAGTTGACGTCTGAGAGTGTACGAAGAAAAAGAAATAACTGGAGTAGACGTCCCACTTTTGTCGTTGATTTTTTTTTCTCGTTTATTGTTTTTATTCCGGTATGATGTTAGCATTTGTTTTTAGTTAATTAAACATTAATCGTGCATAAACCAGGTAGTGGCCGCTATGTAGATCTGCTCAAATAAAGCTCCTAGTTTTGTAACTGTTTATTTCTAAGCGGGAATCAGTTGTATGTTACAGTGTGTCAATTTCATTGCGCTGTTCGCCACTTGGGTAATGCCAGATGTACGGTCTTCATGCTTTATGTATTCCTAATGTATTTACAAGTGTCGTGTTTAAAATATCTCAATCTGATCTGTGTTTGTTTCGGCTTTGCAAGAGGGACCTATCCCATGCCACTTAATACACGAGTCATTGCCAGCTTTTGCATTCCTAATAAACTGTGCTGTTGTATATCTTTTTTGCATCATTGATTCTGTTCTGTACTTCACTGCAAAACGATTTCCTTTGCTTCTCGAACATGACTTGCGTATTTTGTAGTAGCCAAGTCTTGTATTGCCCCGTGTACATCCCGGGAGTCTCTGAAGGGGCAAAGAAAGAACAGGAATACTGCACCTTCAAGCATGTCCTACAAGGCGACTAATATGAGATTGTGCAAGAGGCTGGCAACTTTATCGTGTAAAAAAAATTGCAACAAAAACCACTACAGCAGGACCATGTGAATGTTTGGTGCAGGCTTCCTGCGACATGACCAGTTTTGGGAGTGGCCCCACGCTCCGTAAGAATCGTAACAGAAAATGATGATGATGATGAAGTCTTGTATTACTGTGTATAACCGGACCAACATCGTCTTTTAAATTTAGACATGCGCCCTAATATAACCTGTGTCTAGGTTGAACGGGACTCTGTTTCGCCAAAAGAGGCAAAATATAATTTTTTTGGGTTACTGTATTACTCTGTGGAACTGATTACAAGAACCAGACAAGTGCCAGTGGAACAAGAGTTGAGAAGAAGACGCTGGCGATGTATAGGATACACACTGAGGAAACCTGTTGATAGCATTACAAGGCAGCCCTTGTTCTGGAATCCTCAGGGAAAGAGAGGCAGAGGTAGACCAAAAAAACACACGGAGAAGAGAACTGGAAACAGAGGTGAAAATAATGAGGAAAACATTGAAAGAACTTGAGCGGAAGGCACATGACAGGAAGACTTGGCATGTTTTTGTTGAAGGCCTATGCTCCTCTGGGAGCTAACGGGTATTGATTGATTACTCTGCTACTTAAAGGACGCTGCTACTAAACGTTTATTCACGATCATCATTTATCTTGTCATTCCTTAAGGCGCATGGAACCACGACTGCTGTTGGTAACCCTTGCATGAAGGCTGCACACAGCTTATACACTTGCAGGCGATAGTTTATGTAACAATGTGTTGTGCATGTTCAGGTTGCCTGCCCCATTCACAACCTCATATTAGTCACACGGTATGAAATGGCTGTGCAAGGGGAATACAGCGCTATAAGTGGGAAGATAACATCAAGAGATGGACAGGAAAGAGTCTATCAGATTCCACCACCAAGACAAGAGACAGAAGACGTTGGAGATCCATTACAGCCAACCTTCGTTGTGGAGATGGCAACTGATGATGATGATGAAATGCCTGAGGGGCCAGTCCTATTTTTTCTCTGTCTCATCAAAGACCCCGAGGAATAGCCCGGGCTTTTTTAAAAATGCCATACAAGGTAGAACTTGAAAATATTCTATAGATTCATTATATTGCTTCTCACCACGGAAATCTTTGGTGAAAGGTGAAAAGTCTCCAGAGAAATTTACACAGAAATATTTTAGTGTTTTCCTATTTTATGAAGAGACTTTTTTTTTCTCGGATGACTCTCGGAGTCTTCTCAAAGTATGCTTGATATGATCTCCACTACGTTGCAGGATTCATATTTTTCTATGTGAGTTTGATATTGTTTCTTCAAATACAACATTTAAGATTACTTTATCAAAAGCCAGATTAAAGAACTGGGTGGCCACAACCCTTCCACCTTTTTGTAGGCATATTATGACAGAATAAGGTCTACATCATTTTCTTTCAAGAGGTATTACGCAAATATTGTCACTCGTGAATAATTTTGACAAGAACCATACAAGCAGTGGAACAAGAGATGAGAAGAAGACGCTGGCGATGGATAGGACACACACTGAGGATACCTGTTAATAGCACTACATAGCAGACTTTGTTTTGGGATACCTAGCGTAAAAGAAGTAGAAGTCGACGGAAAAACACACGGAGACGAAGACCGGAGACAGAAAGGAAAATTATAAGGAAGACACGGAAACACCTGGAGCTAATGGGATGGAACAGGTGTGTCACGTTGACTGATAATTTGTCTTTCCATCACGTCCCATCTCTTTTATTACTCTTTTAATGTCCTGGTTTCTTTGACTTTTGTATTTTCTTTCTTTGGATTTACCTACGTAGCCATTATTCCCTTCTCAGACCCACCCCGCGGCTTTGTTTTCGTTCTGGCCTTCATTATAAATTCCCCACTGGTCAGTAGCGGTCAGCTCAGCTTACGATAATATTACCTGAACCGCACCTGGTGTTTGTCTGACCAGAGGAATGTTTCATGCTGATAACAGGTTTGATCTCCGGTTCAGGGGGAGATAAAACCCGCGTTTTGTCTTTGTGGTTTGGCCCTTAGACGACGCAGTTAGCTCTCATAACATTATGTATTGTCTATCTGGGGAACTTTCTCGCGGTTGTTGCTTCTGATGTATACCTCGAGAATAACATTTGTCTTACTCTTGATTACGTTATACGCCGAAACATCTGTAGAAACAAGCCATGCTAGGTGTCCGGGTAGCGTCATTTGTAAACTATAAGAGTAGAGGGTTTTAATCAGTCAGAGACACTCGTAAAATATTTCCTGCCCGGGATGACCATAATGAGACTCAGGCAAATGTTAACACAGAACTAAATGTTATTGCCTATGTTCTCGGCATTCTCGGGGTAAGTAGAGACATCTCTTATAATATGTATATTCATGTTAGCCTTTATATATATATATATATCTGATAGGAATGTGACGTGAATTCATTTTTGAGGATTTCTCCCGGTAATTTAATTCAGTGATAATGCAACGCCATCTACCGCCTTAGTTAAGTGGTGCTTAAGCAGTTATGATTTACAATGGGTTAATGGTAAACTTACGATAAACAGATACTTACTAGGCGTAGAATCAGTCCGTACAGATGCTTACCATGGGTTAAGAGTAGGCTAAAATAACTGTCATTACTGTAAAGAAATGTCAGAGGTGTGGGTTTTTAACTTAAAACTGAATAGTGATGCGCAGGCGCTATAACTCTGTATTATAGGATATAGTCACTTATTCCTTTCTGATAGAAACTTCTAATGGTTGGGTGTGGAATTTGATATGCTTACTTGGGTAGCTAGACACTAGTTATAACTTTCACAGAAAGCAGTCACCAGCCATAGATATAATTATATCTTATGTTCAGTTACACCTGTATTATTATAGCAAGAACATTGCATTTTCTATGTATTCATTTGTGGGATGTTAATATATTTCCCCAAGGGGCGCATACGATTTATTTTGTAATGACAAATGTTGTAGTCTGTTAATGTAAATTCACTTAATGTTGTAAGATGAATAGCATATCCACTCAGCTGTAACTACAGGGTTAGGTTTCCTGTATGTTGAGTTAGAAGAAGACGAAGTAGATTTTGCTGTCAGAACATTTACTGGCAGGTACATGTATGTACAAAATGTATTAGCCTATGCGGGCGCATGCTGATAATTGATAGAGCGGAAGTAACAGGAGGGAGACTATCACAGCAATGACAACCATAAATTATAGATCCCATAGTGGAGCATAACTGTTTATTATAACGTTATTGTAATTTTATTGTTTGCTTGATATAAAAGTCGTTTCGTTTGTATCTCAGTTTTTAGGGATACCGAATTGCTAGAACAAGACTCCAGTCAGGCGAAGAAAGTCATATTCTCTTCGATCTAGAGGGTTTCTGAAAACACCTAGCATCACGAGTCGTCACCCCCATACCTGAAGCAAAACCCTTTGTCAACGCTATTCCCTCTAACGGGAAATAAACTCACGCACTGTGTAACGAGCCATAGCAACTCTGAAAAATCGTATGTTGCGGTAGTAGTTTCCTACTCGCCTATTGATTGCCAGTCAGAGCATTGCGGCTTCCAACATATCTAGCAGCCCAGCGTCTATAGAAGAATTTAAATCACCAGACTTTGTGTGCTTAAACGGAGCACTCAGTCAAATCACAGTTCAAGCCAGCTAAACCGGATTTCCTACCAAGTACACAAGCAAAATTCGTGCGCCGTATAATAGCGCAAATGGACCATTTGTCCTCAAGTCACCTCGTCTTGTGTGTGTTTCTGGTTATTTAAAACCCCGCACTTATGAGCGGTCAGCCGGAGATAGACAGAGTCTTCTCAGTCCATCGCGCCATTAGGGTGTCACCAACGATAGCACCTGCAGTAGATTTATTTATGTTATTTCCATCACCTATGGAGGATATCTACACGTGAAGACACTTACTGGAGCTATTGCATTTGGTCCCACGAAAACGGATGGACTGAAACTCGGTTTATTTATTTCTCGGTGTTCTACAGGTTTTATGTTGGTGGTCTGTGTGTTCGTTGGTGTGTATTTGCATATTTGTGATTATTGATGTAATTTTTATGTTGTTTGTGCTGATATGCATTATTTTCATACATTTCTTCTTTAATAAATTGTACTCATTTATTAATGCGCTGTTCACGACCCTTTCATCCATAATTAATATTACAAGCTCTTTACTATAGTCTCTATTTATGACCAGAGAAAAGAGGGAGAGCAGGCGGTGCTTAGATTATATAAGTGTGTTGAGGCTTGGAGAGAGATAACGTTTAATAAATCTTCTTCCAGGTTGGTCTCAAGTCCACCACCTATTTACACCTTATCTATGTGTAGTCTATAACTTTGTCAGTTCACTATCATTGTCGATTTCACTACTATTGTCCAACTCGACAAATACTCTTACACTTTAACTCAACCACGACAAGGTGGAACAGGAAGACTTGGCATAAGTTTGTTGAAGGCAAAAGCTTCTTTGAGGAGTTGAAAGAGGGATGATGATGAAAACGATATAAGGATAACTATGATGATGATAACGATATGATGATAACTATGATGGTGATAACGATATGATGATAACTATGATGGTGATAACGATATGATGATGACTATGATGGTGATAACGATATGATGATAACTATCATGATGGTAACGATATGATGATAACTAACATGATGATAACGATATGATGATAACTATCATGATGATAACGATGGGATGATAACGCTATGATGATAACTATAATGATGATAACGATATGATGATAACTATAATGGTGATAACGATATGATTATAACTAGGAAGATGATAACGATATGATGATAACTATCATGATGATAACGAGATGATGATAACTATGATGGTGATAACGATATAATTATAACAATAATGGTGATAACGATATGATGATAACTATGATGATGATAACGATATGATGATAACTATGATGATGATAACGATATGATGATAACTATGATGATGATATATTAAGATGTTGATGAAGATGACGACTACGACGGTGACGGTGACCACGACGATGCTGCTTCCGACGACGATGATGATGATGATGACGGTGATGATGATGATGACGATGATGAAGATGTCTTCAACTTTATACAGGGCCTCGCATTTCACGGAGTTTCGTTAACACAACAAACAGGAACGGGTCTCCGCGAACCATCATTCCTGGAACATTCCAAGAAATATAAACACACCGGGCCCATCCTTTGTCAGCGTAATAACTTTTCACCGTTATCGCTAGCATCTTCTTTCTCGTCTCCAGCTACATCACTATTGTTATCAATGGTTTTCATTATTGTTGGCCTATACAAATAAGCCCAAAAGTCTCATAGCAACAAGCTGCGTCCTTCATGATAAAATTCTGTGAAAACCGATCACCGAGGAAGAATAAACTCTATTGAAGAGTTATTCATTAACTAGCAATAACCCGTCAATAATGACGGAAGTAAATCAAAAACTAATATTTTTTTTAATATTTTTTAATTCAATATAAAAGTTCTTTCTCGCTTGCTGGTTGTGATTGACGCGATCGTCTTTTCCTCTTAGCATCTGCAGTTCGTTTTGCAGCCATCTTATCATTTTGATC
Source organism: Oreohelix idahoensis (assembly GCA_024509875.1). NCBI lineage: Eukaryota > Metazoa > Mollusca > Gastropoda > Stylommatophora > Oreohelicidae > Oreohelix > Oreohelix idahoensis. The sequence goes on along the minus strand of JAMPIV010008963.1, from coordinate 46,317 downwards.
CATAATAATAAGTCTGCAATACTTTAAATTAAAATTTTGAGACCCCCCGAGAACCACGCGGGGCTTCATTAATGACGAGTCATTAATCATTCTAGAAAAGAAAAAAAAAAGATATGGTGATTGTTGTGAAATCCTGACAGTTGACTTTTGACACTTCATTCAGGATGTATACAACATGGATTCAAGGAATACACCAGGCAAGGACGATCCTATGGTTTATTCCACATAATAAAATATAATAGAACGAACAGAGTACATATCAATACAGGCTTCACTCTCTGACATTACAAACCAGCATCTTCTATCATTGCCTTTGTCATAAATACTGCCCATATTTCCGTGGTCGGCCTTGTCTACTATAAACTGCAGATATAATGCGTTTCATGATAACTTTAACTTTGATCCCAACGGATACCTGAGAGAGGAATCTGCCTCAGAATTACACAAATCCTGAATAATATGAATTCTGCACGTAACCAAAATGGACACCTTGTCCTTCCGCAGGCCCGACCAACGTCCCATCAGAGCAACTGAACGTCACACTTAGCACTCTGACGTCATTCTTGCTGAAAGCATTTTACTTCTTCATCAAGCCTGCGCAACGATAATTGAAGAAACCCTCTATCGGTAAAACCCGAAGTCTTCAATGATCGTGCGCAGTTCTTCAAACAAACTGATCGCCATATAGTTACTTATCCTTTACAGGACGTGGCAAAAGCCCAGCTTTTATTGGCTGTTTGTGATTTTTCTAGGCAATTTTCGTTCAGTAGACCATTGCCCTGAAACGGTACGGGGCTTATACCATTGTTAAAAATCCACATTAAATTCTGCCACCAAAGCCTGCAGCTGGTTTAACCTGGTGATTGTTGTGATAACCTAATCATGGAAAAATGGCGTTTTGAAATTATTATGTATCACACACATGAGATGGGATAACAGCAGGTGACTAATACCCCCATACCAATAATTGTCGCAAAAAATGGAACGAAAAAAATCCTATGGTTTTTTCCAATAAAAAACATTGCAAGTAAAGCTAACGAACGCCCAGAGTACAAATATCATGCAATATTTTGAGGTGCTTCACTCTCAGACATTATGGGAACAGCGCGCATCTTCTATCATTGAACACTTTTATAAATACACGCAGCCCATATTTCCGTGGTCGGCCTTGTCTACTATAAACTGCAGATATAATATTTCTGAGTGGGGCTTTAACTTTGATCCCAACGGATACCTGAGAGAGGAATCTGCCTCAGAATTACACAAATCCTGAATAATATGAATTCTGCACGTAACCAAAATGGACACCTTGTCCTTCCGCAGGCCCGACCAACGTCCACTCTCTAACTGACGTCACACTTTCACTCTGACGTCATTCTTCACAACGCATTTTACTTCTTCCATCAAGCCTGCGCAACGATAATTGAAGAAACCCTCTATCGGTAAAACCCGAAGTCTTCAATGATCGTGCGCAGTTCTTCAACAGTGATAACATATAGTTAGTTGCTTATCCTTTACAGGACGTGGCAATCAACCCCAGCTTTTATTGGCTGTTTGTGATTTTTCTAGGCAATTTTTACGTTCAGTAGTTTGCCATTGCTTTCTGAACGGTACGGCGCTTATACCATTGTTAAAAATCCACACAAAGCGATCTGCCACCAAACTGCCTGCAGCTGGTTTCGAACCTGGTATATCTGGATAACATATAATCATGGAAAAATGGCGTTTTGAAATTATTATTCTATCACACAATCAAGAGATGGGATAACAGCAGGTGACTTAATACCCCCATATCCAATAATTGTCGCACAAAAATGTCTGTAACGAACAATAAAAAAATTCCGCCAGCTTTTTCGGAAAATACTAAAAGGCGCACATTGCACAGTGAAAGCTAAACTGAACGCCCATTGAAATATGCCATGCAATATTTTGATGGTGCATTTTCAGGAAAATATGGGAACAGCGCGCATGCACCGTGAAAGCTAAGATGAACACCATTAAAACAGAACACGCAGGCCTTTTAATTTTTTCATGATACACTGACCATTTAACCATAAGTCACAATAAGTTTGACGACAACGATTCAATGAAGTTGACATGTAATGACCACGGATGAAATCACCACAGGAGAATTAGTGCCGTAACCAGGACATGCAACAAAAAAAGAACAACCTAATTAATTCCCCCTGTCGCATAGAGATTTATGATCAATAAATTTTCTATATTCTTTTCTTTTCTACCCGTGTCCTCTACTTTATTATCGCTCTTTTATCCTTTTCCTGTTTTTCGCATTCGTTCGTTTGCGAATATATATATTTTCCCATTCTAACGTTTGTCCTGTTGGTCTTTTACTCTTAAATGAGAAAAATCACAGTTTTTACGTCAGATGTCAGTCTCTGCAGGTGAGTTAATAGTGCGAAATTCGTCATCGACCAGTGATGATTAATGGCTGCATCTCACACTGCCAATATAATCAATAAGGCAGACATATCGTCAACATTTTCATCTGAAACATGTCCTTCAGTCACAGTTTGTATCGGCCTGAGGTGTGGAAAGCAGACATTATCGATACCAACGGACAGTATTACGGAATCCTACAGAATGATAAGAACCCGTATGTTTGAGAAGGCGTTAAGAACGTATACGCAGGTATAATAACTTGGTCATCCACAAATACTAGAAGTCATCGAAGCACCCAGAATATACTGGGGTCCCGGAAGAGCCCGTAACAGTGGGATGCTTTGTCTGTTTCATATATCCTAGCAGGAGTTTAAACGTGACTTTTGTGCGATCGCCTGTAGTTCTGTGTGGAGGTAATTATTATATATCTAATTGTGTTGAGTGATCTAGTGATAAATCGCTTATTTCATTTTACTAGTTAGATTTCTGGGCAGAAGAAATTAATATTAAGTCTGTTACATTCTCTAGTGACGTGTTTCAGTGGAAAGCAGAATAAATGATAATTTCTAGCTTAAACTCATGCAGCTATAAATAAATTTAATTTAACTGCTAAATACTCAGTCGAGAATATTTTTAAAACTAACTTATAACTGCACTGATTCATCATTGAGTATTGACGAAATACGTATGTATTTCTAATTCATGATGATTGATTTTATGAATTATACCTTATTTCACGGGAGTTTTAAACGATAAGTCAAGCTCTCCGCTTGCAGTTTATAATGTAAGTTATAACCGAGGAATAGCATGTATAAGTATTTTATATGTTGTTTTTTCTTTATTCAGTGAAAACTGGGGTAACCCAACTTTGCCAGCGTTTTGTACGGAGAAATATCTGTGAAGATCAAAAACATTTTTTCTTAAAGACTTGGGTGTATAAAGTAAAACCTGTCTAGATTGCATTGGCATCCAGAACGACAGAGTACCCATTCCATAAACTTTAAGATTTAAATAAAGTAACGGGCCTATCGCGCCAGATTTAATTCTTCCTGAGAGAAACCTCAAGTACATTTCAGCCCTTCTGGCAAGTAAAATATTACAATCAATAAACATTCCGATGGAGTTGTGACTAGTATGTTGTGTGACCAAATAAAATCCTATACTGAGAGAAGGCAGTTACCTGACATTCCTAGTTACTAGAAATCTAAGCTATTGACACTTTGCTCGCTGTTAACGTTCGTGCCTGGACAATTTTAATGTGACAGAATCAGATATCCCTAATTAAGAAATACCAAGGAAACGTTCCCTGAAGAAGCGAATTCAACCTATCTTTTTGGAGCTGGGGTTCCCTTGGCCAATGTCTAACCCTGGAGATTATGTATGTGCATGTCCTAAAAATTGTTTGTCCAGAAGTTGCTACCAAAGCTGTAAGTAGGAACGAAAGCTAGTGACCACGGCTGACTGAATAGAGTGAATGCAGGACTGAGCGATTCTTTTATTGTTGTATTTTGGCACCCATTTTTTTGCTGTCTCAAATTTCTTTATGCAAGTGTTGTTGCAAACAATATTTTTCCTTAGGATAGATCAGAGTATCCAAGTCTGTTCATACCTGTAAAGGGAAATCTTAGACTAAATCATATGTATCCGTGACCTTTTGGGGCTATCACTTTTCTTCTAACAGGACTGTGGGCTATACATCGAGGGAAAGGATCATACCAATAGGTCTATCATTCTTGTAGCAATTCATTGACTTTATGACTATTTGTATATGTTTGATGTAATTTTATATGTTGTGATGGAAGTTTATTTTGATAATTAAACTTCACATTAAACTTAATCAGTGTGGCGGTTAGTTCGTTCCCAAATATCTTCATTTTCATTGTCATAGTTTCACGCTTTTTTGTGTGCGTATATTGTCGTCACTTATGTGTGTGGGTATGTGAGGACATATATATTAATATATATTATATTAGATTTGTCTGACTAATCTAACTCTGTTGTAGATGACAGGCTGACTGAGAGAAGCTTCTCGAGTGTCAGAGACAGAATCTACTATATTTCCTCCACCTCACTCGTGAAATCTATTTCTATTTTATCACCTCCCACTGAGCTATCACTTATTTCTATGTCTATTCAGAAGGGACCAAACTAAGTCTTAATCACCTATCACAAATCTACGAAACCCCCCCCCCCCCCCCCCACCTTTTTGGGATCATGTTTTGACGGGTTGCTTGCTCGTTTCTGTCTATGTTTCTCTGTGAACTATATCGCCCTATTTCTCAAAAAGTATAAGTTTGCCCATATTTGTTCTTTCTCTATGTTTACTTTTTCTGCTTCTGTTTGCTCTTTCCCTCACTTTCTCTCCATTATATTTCTTTTTCTGTATCCGTCCAACTTGCTCTTGAACTCTAGCTTGTTATATTTCTCTGTAACTCTTTGTGTATTTTATTTCCAAATCCACATTTTTCTCGAACTGTACTTTCTTTATTATCTTTCTCAATTTCTCTGTTGTCACCAATATTCTATAATCGTCCCTTCTCAAATTTGTGTAGGCATTTCTTTCCCTCTTTAAACTCTTTACAGTCATTAACTCTTTCTCTTAAATTCGTTCTCCTCTCTGTTTCTATCGCTCCATCTATCTCTCTCGTTCCATCTATCTCTCGCCATCTATCTCTCTCGCTCCATCTATCTCTCTCGTTCCATCTAAAGAAAAATCACTTTAGAAATATGGTTCAGAACAAATCAAATAGTAAGGAACTATGGAAGGCAATTAACACCTTAGCGAAAAAACGTAATACACCAGATTTATTATCTTCCTACACTTCATTTACTTGCACAGACTTCAGTAATCACTTTCAAGCAGAAATAAACAGTCTGAAATCCACAATACCACATTCCCCTAGTGACTTAGACAAACTTTCAGCATTCTGTGAGGACAAATGTACAAACGCAGTTCCACCCGACATTCCTTTTATAACAGTTAATGAAGTGTATAACTATCTCCTTGGTCTTAAAGATAATAGCTCATCAGGGCTTGATGGAATTAGCAATCGAATACTGCGTTATGTTGCACCAGCTATCAGTGATTCACTAATTTATATGTGACAAAACGGGGCGGCCCCCATCGATCTTTAGTTGCTTGACACTCCCTGTAGATAATAATAATCACATTTGCTTGACGCTACTAGATTTGCTGAGATAATTACTCGCAGTCGCAAGGGAGCGGCACAGCTTGGCTAAGATTAGCACAAGATCTCGTGTACCGGCGGAACTTATGACATAAGCGTTTCCTGTCTTACTTGTTATGACAAGAGTACTATCTGATAAAGTAATGATGGTTACATTTTGAACACGCTGTTGTATGAGTTTACCGATCGGTCTGTAAGTTTGTACACAAGGGCATCGGACATCTTATTACCATATATGGGAGAGTTGACCTCTGCCTTTCGTTCAAAATTATCCGATTTCGGAATATTTTGAAATTATCCCATTGTCGTGGTTGAGTTTGAGTGTAGAGTATTTGTCGAGTTGGACAACAGTAGTGAAATCGACAAGGGATAGTGGACTGACAGAGTTATAGATTACACACCCAGAAAGGTGTAAATAGGAGATGGACTTGAGACAACCTGGAAGAAGATTTATCAAAATGATCTCTCTCTCCAAACCTCAACTCACGTATGTCTGTCTAAGCACCTCCTGCTCTCACTCTTTTCTCTTATCATACATAGAGATTCTAGTAAAGAGCTAAAAAACAAGTTACTTATGGATGGAAAGGTCGTGAACAGCGTATTAATAAAGGTGTAAACTTTATTAAATGAAGAAAAGCATGAAAATAATGCATATCATCACAACAACATAAAATTACATCAATAATCAAAATATTCATCAATAGTCATCAATAATCATATACACCAACAACCACACACAGATCACCATTCATAAAACCTGTAGAACACAGAGAGATAAATAAATCGAGTGCCAGTCCGTCCGTTTTCGGGGACCATATGAAATAGCTCCAGTAAGTGGTTTTTTCGTACATATCCTCCATGGGTGATGGAATTAACCTGAATAAAATCACTGTATAGGCGCTATCATTGGTGATTCCTCCCTAATTGCGCGAGGTGGTCTGGAAGACTCTATTTATCTCCTGCTGATCGAATAAACAAACTGAGCGACAGCCTGTCCGCGGTCGTGGGACCAAAAGCTAGCTCCAGAAAGTGTATTACATGTAGATCCTTCGTGAGGGACTAGCCTACAAAACATTCCTTGTTGGTGCTAAACGTTGGTGACCTCTAATGGCGTGAGGGGGGCTGGAACTCTGTCTATCTTTCTTGCTGGCCAAATAACCGAACTGAGCGACAGCCTGTCCGCGGTCGTGGGACCAAATGCTAGCTCCAGAAAGTGTATTACTTGTAGATCCTTCGTGAGGGACTAGCCTACAAAACTTTCTTTGTTGGTGCTAAACGTTGGTGACCTCTAATGGCGTGAGGGGGGCTGGAACTCTGTCCATAGATGGCTGCTCATACGTGCGAAGTTCTACATAGACCCAGAAATACACCAGACGAAGTTACTTGAGGACAAGGCAGTCCCTAGCGCTCTTATCCGGCGCTTTTGACCTTTCGTACTAGGCAGTAAATCCTGGTTGGGCTTGCTTGACCGTGGCTTGGCTGGGTGCCCCGTTTAGGCACACAAAGGCTTGGTGCTATCAGATTCTGCTATAGACATGCTGGGCGGTTTTGGATATTCTGGAAGCCGCAATGCTCTGACTGGTAATCCAATAGGCGAGTAGAGAACTACTACTGAATTCGATGTTTCCAGATTTAGCGTTGGCTCGTTGCATTGCGTGAGCTTAACTTGGCGTTGACAAAAAGGTTTAGGTTCAGGAATGGGGGTTGACGACTCGTGATGCTAGATGTACTCAGAATCCCTCTAGAACGAAGAGAATGTGACATTCTTCACCTGACTGGAGACTTGACTCTAGCAAATCGGTATCCCTGAAACCCGAAAATGACTAGAGAAAGGCCTTAACATTTTAGTTCTGTTAAAGTCTGCCTAATTCTCATGATGGTCCATCTCGGGCCAGGAATATCTTCACGAGTGTGTTTGACGTAGTAAAATTTCAAATCTTATAGCTTACAAACCATTCTACCCGGAACACCTGCATAGCCTGATTCTACAGATGTATCGGCGTAATGCGTAATACCGGGTAAGACAAATGTTTCAGAAGCAACAACTTTGCGAAAATTCCCCCAGAGAGACAATCATAATATTATGTGCTCTTTGCTCATCTAAGGGCAAACAACCCACAAACTGACCGCGATTGTTATCTCTACCTGAAACAGATCAAACTCGTTACCCAGGCCTCAAAGGGTACTAGCCGCTTGTGATCAAACGTTTTAAAGCGACCAGAGAAATTCCCCTGTTCGGACCACAGAGGGTACCCGCCGCTAACGAACCGTTTCTTTCACAGAAATCGTCTTTGGCTCGTTCTAACACTTTAAGCGTAACAGACGTTCTTCTGATCAGGCCAGGTGTGCTGACGTAACATTATCGTTCGCTGACCGCTGCAGGCTCGAACGTAAACAACCTCGGGTGGGGTTTGAGAAGGAGAAAGCAATTGGGCCACACAGGTAGCAAAGCAAAAAGAAACAAAATGGCTGGGAAAAAAAAATTAAAGAGTAATAACATTGAGACGAGATGGAAAAATAAATTAAGTCACTGTCTACGTGACACCCATAACCCGCCTGTTGAAATATGATTGGAGTTTTTTTTTATAGCTCATAACAAACGAAGGCGAGGGAAGGCAGGGAATATAATCCGACCATTTTCTCAAGCTATTTCACTTGAGAAATCACTCGCCAAGACATCAGACTGCTACAGTGAAGAATTAGAATTCAGAATTCCTTCTTAAAATACCGGACACCTTTTATTTGAGTAGTCATCAGGACTTACAATACAGCCCAGGAAATCTCTAACATTTTAAATAAGAAAACCGGGACTGGGGAAACTGAAGGACCACACACGAAGTCAGAGAGGGAACGTATTAAATTAACGACACCCCAGACGCGTGTAAGAAGCCGATTCAAGTCTCTTTTGTTCATCTGCGCAAAACGTCTGTGAGTCAGAATTGGCGTAAGTTGTGATTTACATTTCATATTTATTATTAACATGTGAACGTTATATATATATATATATATATATATATATATATATATATATATATATATATATATATATATATATATATATATATTAACATGTGAATTTTAATATGTGAAACTCGCTTGTAGATGTCAAAGTCATTTGAGGCTGGCAATCTCAGCGTATAGAATGATGACTCATGAACCACCACTGCACGGGCTGGTGAATGCTTTATTGATAGTTTCGTAAAGAGAACTAAAAGCATAAAGTAGTTCCAGGTTCCCTATGGAGCAGGGAGTGAAAGAGGAAAGAAACGATGTACATTCTAAGTATAATACTTACAATTTCAAAGCAGTGTAAATGTCCATATAAACATATTCACTTTAAAATTAATGTAAATTTTCAAGCTTTAAACTAGTGTAAATGTCTATGTGAAAATATTCATTTTAAAGTAATGGAGGTTTCAAACTTTTCAATCAGTGTAAAACATAAATGAAAACATATTCAATTTATATTGTGAATACTTTTCAATCAGTGGAGATGTATATGTAAACGACTCTATCTGAATTATTAACCTTTTCATTTAAATATAAAGTAACTATGAAAGCTATTCTATTTTAATGTAAAGAAAGTTTTATCCCAAAAGATTAAATTTAATTCTCATCGTGTGTAAAGTCTGAGTAATTGGGATTGAAGAAATGAATAATTGTCAAATTGCCCAAGAAGGGAGATCTTGCAGACTGCAATAACTGGAGAGGAATCACCCTTCTCTCAGTTTCCAGCAAAATACTGGGCAGGATAATTACACAGAGAATTTCAAAAGCAGTAGACCACAAACTGAGGAAATAACAAGCGGGATTTAAAAAGAACAGAAGATGTGTAGATCATATATTTACCCTCAGGAACATTTTAGACCAGTGCTCAGAATGGCAAAGACAGCTGTACATTAATTTCGTTGATTTCGAAAAGGCTTTTGACAGTATACATAGGGACAATTTATGGAAAATACTGAGGGCTTATGGAATTCCAAGCTGCATAGTGTCAATCATAAAAAGCCTCTATGCCAACTTTACGTGCAGCGTTGGGCAGAGCAACCTAACCTTCGAGGTGAAGACAGGAGTACGACAGGGATGCCCCTTATCAACCACTCTATTTTTAACAGTCATAGACTGGGTGATGCGCCAAACAACAGAGGGCATTCCAAGAGGAATAAGATGGACTACATTTTCTACATTGGAAGATCTGGAATATGCAGATAACATTGCACTACTAGCACATTCACATCAACACATCCAGGAAAAAATGGAAAAAAGTATAGCCAGCAGGTGGGCTTGAACATCAATCTAAAGAAGTCAGAGGTCATGAAGGATGCATAGTAACACCAGACGGCGGAGCAAGCAAAGACATCAACAACAGAATGAACATAGCAAGAACAGCATTTTTTAGTCTAAACAACATCTGGAAGTCCTCTCAGTACAGCACAAGCACAAAATTAAGATTATATCAGAGCTGTGTGCTTTCTGTGCTTCTCTATGGCGCGGAATGCTGGAGAGTTACAGAGAAGGAAATGTCGAAATTGTCCTCTTTTCACACAACATGCCTAAGAAAAATTCACCGAATCTTTTGGCCGAATACCATCACCAACCAAGATCTGCTTACTCGAAGCAAGCAAGAGGACATGCACACCATCATAGCTGGCAGACGCTGGAGCTGGGTTGGCCATGTCCTCAGAATTTACCCCGATGCCATCACAAGAACAGCTATGCTATGGACCCCTGAAGGAAAACGAAAGAGAGGCAGACCAAAAACAACTTGGCGGAGGACTGTGGGGGCTGAGATGCAAAGAATGAACCAGAGTTGCGGCACTGTACGAAGGATGGCCGCCGATCGAGCAAAGTGGAATCAATTTGTTGTTGCCATACAAGACGCTACCAGGCGTAATGGCCACTGACTGCTTTGACGGTCGGCGGCTAAGGATCAAAGAAGAAGACTATGACCAGGTTGACTATGGTTTCTCCTTTTTTTAGTTTTACAACCATACTGCGCTCCGAGACAAAGTTCCATCCCTTGATACTATCTTTTTGGTTTTTGGCCACAATGCAACCCACGCAACCTTTAGCTCTTTCAGATGTAGGTACACCACTGTAGAGCAGCGTGTTGCCATCGAGATCCATGACTCCTTGTCCATTTTTCTTTGTTTCCGTTATAGCCAGGATTTCTAGTTTTACTTTCCTCATCTCTTCCATCAGCTCCTCTTCTTTCCCATTTATACTTCTTGTGTTCCAAGTTCCATAAGTCGTAGTCCGTAGTCCGTTCCAGTTCGTCGCCTTTAGAATCAGTCCGGTTTTCTCTCTTGTAGTTCTCGTAATCAAAAGTTTAAAGAAAACAGGTGATTGGCCTGTTGTGCCTTTGCATGGTGGAGGGGCTGCCTCCTTACAGCCTCCATGCAGGCCGCTTTCCTCCTTTTTCAGCCGGGCTTGGGAACAGCCTAGGCTGAGTTAAGGACATTAACAACAGAATGAATAAGGCGAGAACAGCCTTTGCTAGTCTCAACAACATTTGGAAGTCTTCCCAGTACAGCACAAACACCAAATTAAGACTGTATAAGAGCTGTGTACTTTCTGTGCTTCTCTGTGGTGCGGAATGCTGGAGAGTAACAGAGAAGGAAATGTCCAAACTGTCCTGCTTCCACACAATCTGCCTAAGGAAAATTCTCCGAATCTTTTGGTCGAATACCATCAGCAACCAAGAACTGCTTATTCTGAGTACCCAGGAGGACATGCACACCATCATAGCTGGCAGACGGTCGAGTTGAGTTGGCCACGTCCTCAGAAGGGACCCTGATACCATTAAAATAACAGCTAAGCTATGGACCCCCGAAGGAAAGCGAAAGAGAGGTCGACCAAAAACAACCTGGCGGAGAACTGTGGAAGCCGAGATGCAAGGAATGAGCCAGAGTTGGGGCACTGTACGAAGGATGGCCGCCGATCGAACAAAGTGGAATCAATTTGTTGCTGCCCTACAAGACGCCACCAGGCGTGATCGCCACTGACTGCTTTGACGGTTGGCGGCTATGGATCAAAGAAGAAGAAGAAGAATATGAGAATATATAGATTCAGTATGGAAGACGAGAGAAAGGAAGGGCAGAATGTTAGACGGGCCTGCGTGTCCAATTCTAAACCCTTTGAAAATAAAGTTCGTTCGTTCGTTCGTATTTCTCTCGCTCCATCGCTCTCTTGCTCCATTTCTCTCTCTCGCCCCATCTCTCTCTCGCTGTCTCTCGCTCCATCTCTCTCGCTCTCTCTCATTCTCTCGCTCTCTCTCATGCGCTCTCTATCTATCTATCTATCTATCTATCTATCTATCTATCTATCTATCTATCTATCTATCTATCTATCTATCTATCTATCTATCTATCTGCCTACCTGCCTATCTATCTATCTATCTATCTATCTATCTATCTATCTATCTATCTATCTATCTATCTATCTCTATCTCATATAACTTTAACTCCTTAAATATTCATGTTAGCTCCTGCTTAAATATAAAATTCGTATTGGTTTGTCTGTCCTGTATGTCTGTCCTGTCTGTCTATTCCAGTTTCGTTCTCTTCGTATTCTTTTCATTCCTTTGGAACAGTAGTTAGTTTTTCTTGTATCTGCCTTCGTTCAACGCCCTTTTTCTGTTCTGTCCGCCGTCTCTCGTTCTCAGACATTCACATACTTTTTGCCATATTTTCAGAGCCTTACCCTGACAGCGCAGACATACACAAATCTTCTGCCACATCGCCACAGCCGGACACTTACTCTACATTTTTCCGACATTTTCTTTTTTCCTTTGGAAAAAAAAAAAAGCCCGCATTTATCCGCACCTGGTGGCTGTCTCTTGTTGTTGTTTACCTGCATTGTATGTTTGTGTGTATGTGCGCGCACGTCGTGTTTACGACTGTGTGCGCAAGATAAATAGGTGTGGGTGGTCTATGTTTCTGACACATTTCTCACCAATGATTGTCACGCTTTTGCTGCAAATAACCAGAACAGATTTTTCTCTGGATTTCTGTTCGCCATCTTTCTTACACTACCTTCGTTTTAAAGTCCTGTTCTGCAATACTTCTTTTGTATTACAGAAGAAAAGAAACAGCAATTTTTTTAACAACTATTCAAAAATCTCTAAAAATTGGATGTTTTACGCGTAACTAGTAATTAAGCAAATTGCCTGTTTTTGAAATCATCTTGGAGGAGAAGACTGTTCTTGTTGGCAACGAATTTTCACAGCAGAAAAAAAAAGGGGGGGGGGGGGCAGCGTGGAAAGTCTTGATTTGGCAATAAGGGAATTGACCAGGAGCGAATTTAAGGTAGAGCGACCGAGGCGGTTGCCATGGGTGCCAAGAGCCGGCGGCCATCTGAGCGGGGGGGGGGAGGGGGGGAGAGAGAATTTTTTCGTTAGAATGACCCGCCCCCAGTGACTGTCAGTATGAGAGGGGGGGGGGGGGGTGGGGAAAAGATACTATTATGGCAGTACTATAGTGTTTAAAAAATTCTTGCAAACATAATATATTTTTCTGTGTCGATACCGTGAGTTGAATTCGGTACCTTTGCCGCGAGAGACAAACGCTTTAACCACTCGGCCAATCGGACGCTCATAATCAATATACCAACCCATGATGACCCATGACGTCTGACCTGGCCAGGGGGTGCTGAGCTCAAGCAGAAGCTATGGCACTGACTGCCGCGCTGACCTGAAAAAGACTGCGGACTTCGTCCTGGCGACAGGCCTGCAGATTTAGCATGACTACAAACTGATTGCAGAAGAAGAAGAAGAAGAAGAAGAAGAAGAAGAAGAAGAAGAAGAAGAAGAAGAATATATGACAAACAAAAACTGGTGCACGTGTCCTATGCCATCCAGTCAGGGTCATTCCGGTCCTTCTTTATTCCTTTTTCCAGAAACTGCGACAAGCCCTGATATTTAACACAGGAACAAGGAAATTAAAAGGATATACTGTGTCTCGATCCCCAGTTGAGGGTGGGATTTGTTAGACCGCAAATGGCTCCGGTGTCGACCCAGCCTCATGAATTGGGTACCAGAACAACTTTAGGAAGGTTAAGGCGGCCGGCGTGATGCTGACCACATCAACCCTATTGTGCCGATGGTCAAGAAAATACGGGCCTAACACCGTTTTCCAAATATGCCTCAATAGGCGTGTAAAGGGATCCATTTACCTTACTGTGTCTGAGAGTCCGATTGACAGTGTGTTTAGAGCGCGTACTGTCTCTCTCTGTCTGTGTCTCTGTCTCTCTGTCTCTATCGCTCTATGCCTGTGTCTCTGTCTCTCTCTGTTTCTATCTCTCTCTGTCTGTGTCTCTGTCTCTATCTCTCTCTGTCTGTGTCTGTCTCTCTCTCTCTCTGTCTCTATCTCTCTCTGTCTGTGTCTGTCTCTCTCTGTCTGTGTCTCTCTCTGTCTCTATCTCTCTCTGTCTGTGCATGTGTCTCTCTGTCTCTATCTCTCTCTGTCTGTGTCTCTCTCCGTCTCTATCTCTCTCTGTCTCTATCTCTGTCTGTCTCTATCTCTCTCTGTCTGTGTCTCAGTCTCTCTCTGTGTCTGTGTCTCTCTCTGTCTCTATCTCTCTCTGTCTGTGTCTCTCTCCGTCTCTATCTCTCTATGTCTCTATCTCTGTCTCTATCTTTGTCTGTGTCTCAGTCTCTCTCTGTCTCTATCTCTCTCTGTCTGTGTCTGTGTCTCTCTCTGTCTGTGTCTCTCTGTCTGTGTCTCTCTCTGTCTCTATCTCTCTCTGTCTGTGTCTGTGTCTCTCTATCTCTCTCTGTCTGTGCCTGTCTCCGTGTCTCTCTCTGTGTTTCTCTGTCTCTTTCTGTCTCTCTCTATATGTGTCTCTCTCTGTGTCTCAGTCTCTCTCTGTGTCTCAGTCTCTCTCTGTCTGTGTCTCTCTGTCTGTGTCTGTGTCTCTCTCTAACTCTCTCTGTCTGCATCTCTCTCTGTGTCTCTCTCTGTATCTCTCTCTGTCTGTGTCTCTCTCTGTATCTCTCTCTGTGTCTCTCTCTGTCTCTCTCTGTCTGTGTCTCTCTCTGTCTCTATCTCTCTCTTTCTCTATTGTCGAAGATTTGTGATAGATGATTAAGACTTAGTTTGGTCCCTTCTGAATAGACATAGAAATAAGTGATAGCTCAGTGAGATATATTTAGAAATAGATTTCACGAGTGAGGTGGAGGAAATATAGTAGATTCTGTCTCTGACACTGTGACGTACGTCTAAGTATGACAAATGAATTTCCCTGACTCGATGGATTATAACAGAATATTGGCCTCTCATAACTTTAGAACCCCTGATCATCTATTGTAACTTTAAACTGCATACAGCATTTCCACGAGAATTTTACACGCTGGATCATTAATATGTAGCCTGCTATCTTCTGTGAACTTTTGAGATCGCATGGCTTTGATGGGAGGTTAAATCACGCCCACGACCATCTCTGAGAACGATTTATAGCAATCTTTTCCTTAACGCCGGCCCAAAAGAGGACGTGGCCAGAGACACTCCTGTTTCTAGAGCAATTAACAGCAGTTCATTTTCTTACCTGGCTGTCGCCCCGCCTGGTGGGAGTTGCCAAAGCTTCTCAGAACAGCGGTACCATCAAAGACAGGCTGATCTTCAGAATTCAACGTGGAGCGGTATACGATCTAAAGAATCATGGAACTCTCAGCTAACGTAGTTAGCTTCTCGAGAAATTTTCGCACCCTTATGCGAGCAGCCTGAGACGAAGAAGATCGGTAGACCGGGGAAAACGGAGGAAACACAGCGGTTAACACAACGGCGTTGTACCTCGGATTTTGCTATACTTCAAGAAAGGTGTGAAAATTCATCACGTCCCATTTAAGTTACATTCGAGAAGTATAAATAAAGAACTCCGAAAACTGCATTTTATCGTTCGTTCTGACAGAATCCTAGTTGCACTAGCATATAGCCTAGTCGGATTCCTGCTAGATTTCATCTACCCATGGTGGGTTAAACGCCTTGTGACAGTTAATGAACAGTTTTATTACACCAACAACACGGTCACAAGAACGTAGACGAAGTACAGCATGTTACACAGGTCATAATAGCATATCAAAAGAAGGATCCACATTATATAATAACAATAATCCATCAAGAAGAACTACTGGCAAACGCAGTGCCAATAGTTATAGGCCTCAAATATATATGACGTCTCAGCGCTCGTTAATTCATGTACATAAGACTGCTGACCATTGCAGTACTAGTAAATAATAGGCTTCCAATATATGACGTCTCAGCGCTCTTTAATTCATGTACATAAGACTGCTGTCCATAGCAGTACTAGTAAATAATAGGCCTCAAATATATATGACGTCTCAGCGCTCGTTAATTCATGTACATAAGACTACTGTCCATAGCAGTACTAGTAAATAATAGGCTTCCAATATATGACGTCTCAGCGCTCTTTAATTCATGTACATAAGACTGCTGTCCATAGCAGTACTAGTAAATAATAGGCCTCAACATATGTGACGTCTCAGCGCTCTTTAATTCATGTACATAAGACTGCTGTCCATAGCAGTACTAGTAAATAATAGGCCTCAACATATAGTCGACATATCAAGCAGTGTCTTTAAGCCACCTAGAAGACTGCTGATAAATAATAAGCCTCATAATATAAGTCGACATATCAAGCACTGTCTTTAATCCATCTAGAAGACTGCTGATAAATAATAGGCCTCATAATATAAGTCGACACATCAAGCAGTGTACAGGCTTCCCTCGAAAACACTGGGCTGATTCCTCCAGTCACGCCCAGGACACAAACTCTTCAAAAATGTACATAATCTTTAAACACTGGCCTGTATACTGAAAAGCCTAAGAAACATCTCCTTAATTAATATACAGTTCATCTGGGATAATCACACATCATCTATTTCAGCATAAGTGCCTGTACACTGGTACACATTGAAAAACACTTTACATCTCCTCAGTGCACTGGCCCGATACACACTGACTCCAAAACATTCTCTCCCAGAACACCCCAGCCAATCACATCCGTGGGGCTTCCCGAGAACTATCGCTCACAGCTCAAAATTAGCTTAGAACATTTTAACTCACGTGGAACTACGCCACCGTGAAAAACGTTCTGAATCTTGAAGATTCGAATGCGATACACTCATGGATTTTTTTTAATAAATTAACAGCTAGACAACAGCTGTTCAAGTGGAATAACCACTATAATCTATGGTACATCCGAGACTCATAACGATTACTGCCCTTGCTTAGATTTGGACTTATCACCAGTCCATTATTCCACGGTATTAGCTGCTGTGGTAAATAATTCCTAGAGTGACAGAATTCACCATTTTGGTAAGTCTGCGTGTGTGTTTGTGGGATGGCCAGCCCTAGTGTGTTTTTTGAATGAAAGGAGATTTAATCTTTTCTTTACCCTTTTAATTAGTTCGACCTAGTATTAAGGTGCATTATATTCCTTGTACGGGACTTCTCCTAGCGGGATTGTGTAACTGTGTTCATTCCCCCCTCCCGTAAAATTTGTATGATTAAAGGGAGACATTTGAGAACCCTAGCTTTTCCTCTACACCCCCCCCCCCTTTTTTTTACTGTAACCCCTTGCCTCAGAGTAATAAATTTACCAGTGGGTTAAATTGCCTATCTCTGATCACCCCCCCCCCCTCTTGTCTTTTGGACCGGGTCTTGTCTGTTAGTAAATACAAACGGGAAACGGTGGATGGGATATTTCTCCTCAAACCCCCCTCTTCCCTTATCATATTTGTATTCTGTAACCTTTGATTTTTGACTGTAAATGTATAATTATTTGTGACTGCTTTATGATAATAAAGGTATTAATCTTTATTTGTGTTGGTTGTCGGCTGGCCCAAAACTCCAAACATTTCCATCTGTGTAGGCTGTATTCATGTACGTTGTGCGACAGAATCACCAAATCGGTGAGTGTGCCTGAGCGACTGGAACTGACAAACAATTGTTTGTTCAGAAGAGAGATAGGAATAGTCTGTGAGAAACAGATATTGTCGTAATAAGAGACTGCCCTTGCTCTTCCCAGCGCTTGTGAATCTACTACCTCATTCTCCTAAATCCTTATTCTCACAGAGCCTTCAATATTCCTCTACACTCAAAAGGGACCAATATCCATCAGCACCCTCTCAGATAAAAATTACGACACCAACCCTGAATAGCCTGTGTGTACCTTACGATTGTTCCAGATGTTGTGAAAGCACCTATTAGGTAAGAGTGAATGGTTGTGATCACAGGTCAGTCAGAGCGAGAGAAAGCAGGGATAAATAATTCTTTTATTGTATAACCCATGTACTAACGTTGTATTTTTTTAATGCAAATTTTGCTAATGCTGTCCCTTTCAGAATAGATTAACGTATAAACTCTGTTCTTTATTGTAGAGGGAAATCCTAGACCATAGCCTAAACCCCATTGACTCTTTGGGGGTTAATAACTTCTCTTCTAACGGGATCTTGTCTCAGCAGAGGGAGGGAGGATTACACCCATGAGTCTAACTCTTTAATTAATACATTAACTTATGTTTATTGTATTTGATTTGATATTCAAAATATTGTTGTTGTGAAGTTCTTTATGATAAATAAAATTTACTTAAACTTTATTTACGTGTGTTGGTCAGCTTGTCCCAAAAGATCCCTATTCCATAGCTATAGTTTTCACGTCTGTGCGTCTAATTGTCGTCACGTATCTGTGTGTGTGTAGAGGTGAGTGGTTGAATATATATATATATATATATATATATATATATATATATATATATATATATATATATATATATATATATATATATATATATATATATATATATATGTATATATAGGGAAAATGTCCGATCTAAGAATCTCAGTCGTAACCGATAGGCTGGATAGATTATCTCTAAATCCAGGGACAGACTTTACCTTTCACCATTTCACTCGTGAAAATTTATTTCTTTACCTATCTCCCACTCAGCTATCACTTGTTCTAGTTCTATTTAGACGGGACCATAATTGATCTTAAATTCCTATCAAAAAATATACGACAAACTCCTATACCATTCTTCATTTCTTTAGACCCAACCTGTAGGTATATTACCGATATTGGTGCTATCAACCCGTGACTGCTTGTATAGTTTACTAAAATTCATGTAAAACGCGTACTGTACATGACAGCATTGATTTTGATGTTATGGAACGACAAATTGTGTGCATAGGGCTTAACAGCAGCACCTTAAGGTCGAACATGTCTTACTTCTCTGGTGGAAGTTTTTAATTAAACATATGGACACAGATTGAAATACAGACTCATCGGAAGCGTGCCTTTTCTCGCTGGTGTCTGCTAAATCTTGTCACATGAAATTTACATAAATATTTTCTTTTATCTTTCATTATGGCTTGTAAATACGGTGAAGAAGTAACACAAAATACTGTAGATATGAAAATAAGTAGTTATATTGTGTGAGTACTAATACATGATAATATACGAAATAGAATGGCGCTATTGGTCTGTAATTAAAGTCGCGAGTTGTCGTCTGTTCCATCAAAGGCGCGATTGTTTTCTCCGAGCAGATGGATTCCATTGTGCATAGGTATCTTTTCGTTGTCTGATGAGCTAATGCCAGTAATCTTGCTGCTGTCGCCAGGGATGTCTTTTGGATTCTCCTCTTCCTGTTAAGTACACATTACATTCGTTGAATAGAAGGTATCCGGGTAGAAGAAGAAAAAAAAACAGTAACATAGTTTTATTAATTATTTTTAACACGTATTAAAGGAAGTGATAAATATCGTAAATATGTCCATAGATAGTGACAGAAGGGTTACATTTTCACTGTTAACAAATATACAAGAGATGACAGGTAAAAGGTATTGGCTGTGTACTTTTAAAAGGGGCAAGAAAATCTGGTGCCAACGAAAATGTTCGAGGGCAAAAGAAGCATAGTGGTGTAGGAAAGATATTGAATCGCGTGTGGAATCACAGGTGTTCACAGCTTGCATTCTCATTGGGCCTCTAGCAAGTGAGAAAATAATTTAGGCTCATATCAAACTGTTGTATAGTAGGGCTTTGAACATAAATAAACAAGTAATGGTAGCTCCACAGCAGACACTGGAGTAATGTAGTGAACTGATAGAGACCTCACACATTACTAGGTCTCAGCTTTATGAGGAGTAATGTAGTGAACTGACAGAGATCTCACACATTACTAGGTCTCAGCTTTATGAGGAGTAATGTAGTGAACTGATAGAGACCTCACACATTACTAGGTCTCAGCTTTATGAGGAGTAATGTAGTGAACTGATAGAGACCTCACACATTACTAGGTCTCAGCTTTATGAGGAGTAATGTAGTGAACTGATAGAGACCTCACACATTACTAGGTCTCAGCTTTGTGAGGAGTAATGTAGTGAACTGAAAGAGACCTCACACATTACTAGGTCTCAGCTTTATGAGGAGTAATGCAGTGAACTGATAGAGACCTCACACATTACTAGGTCTCAGCTTTATGAGGAGTAATGCAGTGAACTGATAAAGACCTCACATATTACTAGGTCTCAGCTTTATGAGGAGTAATGCAGTGAACTGATAGAGACCTCACACATTACTAGGTATCAGCTTTATGAGGAGTAATGTAGTGAACTGAAAGATACCTCACACATTACTAGGTCTCAGCTTTATGAGGAGTAATGTAGTGAACTGAAAGAGACCTCACACATTACTAGGTCTCAGCTTTATGAGGAGTAATGTAGTGAACTGATAGAGACCTCACTTATTACTAGGTCTCAGCTTTATGAGGAGTAATGTAGTGAACTGATAGAGACCTCACACATTACTAGGTCTCAGCTTTATGAGGAGTAATGTAGTGAACTGATAGAGACCTCACACATTACTAGGTCTCAGCTTTATGAGGAGTAATGTAGTGAACTGATAGAGACCTCACACATTACTAGGTCTCAGCTTTATGAGGAGTAATGTAGTGAACTGATAGAGACCTCACACATTACTAGGTCTCAGCTTTATGAAGAGTAATGTAGTGAACTGAAAGAGACCTCACACATTTCTAGGTCTCAGCTTTATAAGGAGTAGTGTAGTGAACTGATAGAGACCTCACACATTTCTAGGTCTCAGCTTTATGAGGAGTAATGTAGTGAAATGATAGAGACCTCACACATTACTAGGTCTCAGCTTTATGAGGAGTAATGTAGTGAACTGATAGAGACCTCACACATTACTAGGTCTCAGCTTTATGAGGAGTAATGTAGTGAACTGATAGAGACCTCATACATTACTAGGTCTCAGCTTTATGAGGAGTAATGTAGTGAACTGATAGAGACCTCACACATTACTAGGTCTCAGCTTTATGAGGAGTAATGTAGTGAACTGATAGAGACCTCACACATTAATAGGTCTCAGCTTTATGAGGAGTAATGTAGTGAACTGATAGAGACCTCACACATTACTAGGTCTCAGCTTTATGAGGAGTAATGTAGTGAACTGATAGAGACCTCACACATTAATAGGTCTCAGCTTTATGAGGAGTAATGTAGTGAACTGATAGAGACCTCACACATTACTAGGTCTCAGCTTTATGAGGAGTAATGTAGTGAACTGATAGAGACCTCACACATTACTAGGTCTCAGCTTTATGAGGAGTAATGTAGTGAACTGATAGAGACCTCACACATTACTAGGTCTCAGCTTTATGAGGAGTAATGTAGTGAACTGATAGAGACCTCACACATTACTAGGTCTCAGCTTTATGAGGAGTAATGTAGTGAACTGATAGAGACCTCACACATTACTAGGTCTCAGCTTTATGAGGAGTAGTGTAGTGAACTGATAGAGACCTCACACATTTCTAGGTCTCAGCTTTATGAGGAGTAATGTAGTGAAATGATAGAGACCTCACACATTATTAGGTCTCAGCTTTATGAGGAGTAATGTAGTGAACTGATAGAGACCTCACACATTACTAGGTCTCAGCTTTATGAGGAGTAATGTAGTGAACTGATAGAGACCTCACACATTACTAGGTCTCAGCTTTATGAGGAGTAATGTAGTGAAATGATAGAGACCTCACACATTAATAGGTCTCAGCTTTATGAGGAGTAATGTAGTGAACTGATAGAGACCTCACACATTACTAGGTCTCAGCTTTATGAGGAGTAATGTAGTGAACTGATAGAGACCTCACACATTACTAGGTCTCAGCTTTATGAGGAGTAATGTAGTGAACTGATAGAGACCTCACACATTACTAGGTCTCAGCTTTATGAGGAGTAATGTAGTGAACTGATAGAGACCTCACACATTACTAGGTCTCAGCTTTATGAGGAGTAACCAGTGACCTCAAGAGCAGAGACTGGTAACCATTATTACTAAGGACTGAGAAGGACTGGGGCGTGAAGCGATCTGGTTTGTATTCATATTCCTTTGTAAAGGTAGTCGAGTATCGGTTATTGCCTTATGGGAGTGAAATGTTAGAGACCACCTATACTAGATCACAGTTTATAAAATGGGGCAACCAGTTCTCTTCTTCGCTACATTTGCTTTCCTTAATTCGGGAGCAGAGTCAGGTACCCATGTTTACAGCTACATAGATAGGTCACTGAAAGAACTGCCAGGATTATGCAGTTGCTGCTGCCTATGAAGGCACGATATGATGGCAACAAGATTAGTATCTGAGTCGTACTTGAGTGCTTAAAACAACCAAACAGCTTTGGAAGGAACAATCCTATACGCCATTCGATGTGATATATGTTAGTTACGAAAACGTGCTATGTTACTAGTAGTAGAAATCACATGCGCTTTTATATACGTTATAATGGCATGTGCTAGTTGTCACACTTATATAAATTGAAAGACAACAGAAAATTAATTGCTTTTATATTGTTTACAACGATGACTGCTTTGATGACAAATGTGATAGAAGATGAACACCACGTGGACAATGACATGTTCACATACCTGTGGGAAACTGTGTCTGAAGAAATGGTTAAGTATTCCAGCCCCTATACAGTCACCCCACACGTTGATGACTGTTCTAAAACGATCCCTGCAAAATAAGGACACATCACCTAATAATAACGGAAGGACATCGTTTACGTATGGCTGCTCAAACATCTAAATGTGCATCTTACACCATAACTCATTCTCTCCAATTTCATGTTATGCCCAAGCGTAGGGGGTTGGCGGGGAAGGGGGGCCATATGGCAAATAAGCATCATGTCAAGCTTTCTCGTTTCTCTGTTTTCTGCTTGTTCTTTTATTTGTATACTATATAGTTACTAGGTCAGTGACTGGTAATGTTGTACAGTGGATAATTACATAATATCCTTCACTTCGTGTCATAAGAAAGTCAAACTATAACCTTCTCTTTCGTTCTTCTCCACAGCTTCCTGCCGATAATTATGCCAGTACAATGTAATATCAGTGTGGCCTATGTGACAAAACGGGGTGGCCCCTATCGATCTTTGTGTCACTCCGGCAGTATCGGGACATTTGTGGTACTGATTTTTATATTTTGCTCTAAATTGTCGCACTTTTTTTTCTTTCTTTCTTTCTTTCTTTCTTTCTTTCTTTCTTTCTTTCTTTCTTTCTTTCTTTCTTTCTTTCTTTCTTTCTTTCTTTCTTCGTTATTTTTATGCTAAGTAGCAGACATTTGAGTATTGTCGAATCATTCGACACTCCCTGTAGGTAATAATAATCACATTTGCTTGGCGCTGCCCAGATGTGTTGGCTATAGGCGCGGCAGATTAACACGTACATCGGCCAGCGCTATCGGCTTAATCACCGATAAGACATGGATGACAAGATTACGTTAGATAAAAGTAAGAGTGCTACATCTCGAACACATGGTCATATGCGGTTACCGGTGTGTACACAACGGCATTGGACATCTTATTACCATATATGGGAGATTTGGCCTCTACCTTACGTTCAAAATTATACGATGTCGGAATATTTTGAATTACTAACATGTGAATTTTTATATATATATATATATATATATATATATATATATATATATATATATATATATATATATATATATATATATATATATATATATATATATATATATATATATTACCATGTGAAGTTTAATGTGTGAAACTCGCTATTGAATGTCAAAGTCATTTGAGGCTGGCAAACTCAGCGTATAGAATGATGATTGATGAACTACCACAGCACGGGCAGGTGTTTACTTTATTGATAGTTTCGAAAGGAGTACTAACAGCATAACGTATTTCCAGGTTCCCTATGGAGCAGGAAGGGAAAGATGAAAGAAATGATGTACATTCTAAGTATAATAGTTACATTTTCAAAGCAGTGTAAATGTCCGTATAAACATATTCACTTCAACATTAATGTAAGTTTTCAAGCTTAAACCAGTGTAATGTCTATGTGAAAATATTCATTTTAAAATTAATGGAAGTTTCAAACATAAATGAAACATATTCAATTTACATTGTGAACACGACTGTGGCCGTATGGCTTACTACGCCACCCTTAGGATAGAAATTACTTCAGCAAGTCAGATACACTAAGTACTTGTATAGACTAGTTAGCACACACAAACTAGTCATAAACCAATGACATCATTTGTCATGGTACTCATGAGTCCATGATGTCATTAAATCTTGTGTGGATTTTCATACAAGATATACCGGGAAGTCCATAAACTGGAACTATGATTGGTCGTTAGTTAGTTTAGAGATTAAATTAACTGACTGTTAACCAAAAGACCAATCATCAGTTAGTTTCCGGAAAACCACTAAAAGAATAACATCCACTCAAGCTTAGACCAAAGAAGTAGATGAACAGAAGTAGATTTTACATTGGACACAAAGAGTATATTGAATGTTCCAATTGGTATTGCTTTTTAACAAATCTTCAACTGGAATAAACGTCTTTTATATGAAAGATTTTGACTGAATTGAAATCAATACTAGAAGCGAAAAACAAAAGTAAGACAGTTGCTGTTTGATGAAAGCTTAAGTTAGCTATCGGCCATCAGTTTCTTCCACTATACGATCACGATCCACTACCACTCCACTTCACTATCACATAATAAAACGTTTTGGTGTCCGTGACCTTTCACACACCAGAGATTTTCATTTTTTTGGTGTGGTATAGCTTCTACATAATGGATCCAAATCTGCACCATCAGTTGGACAATCAAATACAACTGCTCCAACAGCAAAGTCAGTTGCTACAACAGCAGATACATGACATGCAACAACAGCATGCCTTAAGTCAACCGTTGCCAGATAGCGGGACCGTCACGAGTCGGTTCAGTTTTTTGCCGATAGATTGCTAAACCTGGCTGAAGACGCTTTAGTGGATCCTTCCTGTGTGTCTGCGGATACGGAAAACCAACTTGTTGGTATTTTTATAGACGATCTTCAATCAGATGCGCTGAAACTTCACTTAATAAGGAAGGACCCACAGACAATCCTTGATGCCATTCAACTAGCGATAAATGAAGACAATGTGAAGAAACGGTTTGCCAATAGACTTGGGCGTGAACCTCGTGCAAACGATCACACAGATGAAGAGCCAATGGACGTCAGTCATTAACGCCATTCTTGGCAGCAACCATCCATGTTACAGCCGTGCGATATCCTTTGCCGGGATCTTATCACCAACAGTTTGGTCAACGCACTCAACACCGACGTCATCCATCTGCTCTACAAACTCAACAAGTAGCTATAGTCATTTGCTACATTTGTGGTTTGGCCGGACATACATCAAAAAGTTGCATGCAGACTCAGCATTATCTTAACAGGACCTCGAACCACGTTAGGTCACAACCTCAACACCCGGTGACCAATCAACGTCGGCCGCACCAGCTCTCATGGCTACCACCCAACCCCATGCAACCACCTCGTGTCCCTCCACGTTCATTCAACCGTGGTCAGTTCCACCCCCTCTTTCCCATTAGATGAGGGAAACGACATCTTCTCCTCCACCTCTCTTTCCACGCCTTACTTCTGCCTCCACCTCCTCTGCATCGTCTGTGAGAATAGCTCAGTTGTTAGAGCAAATACCGCTTGACTCTCCTTATGCTAATCGTATTCGTCAGTTCGTGCGAAAGCATAGTGATATTTTTGCACTCTCTTATATGGAGTTGAAGAGAACTTATACCGTTGAGATGACCATTGATACTACTACCGAGGTGCCTGTATCTTTGAAACCATACCCGGCTCCACTCAAGAATCGGGAGATAGTGGAAAAATCCATTACTGAAATGTTGGCGGCAGGCATTATCGAACGGTCAAGAACCTCATGGTCCTCTCCAATCGTGATAGTCACCAAGAAGGACGGTTCACATCGCTTCTGTTGTGATTACCGTGCACTGAATGCCATCACCAAGACCATCTTATACCCTCTTCCAAGGGTTGGTGATATCTTGTCCACGATTGGAAAATCCAAGTGGTTTACCACCCTTGATGCCCGTTCAGGATTTTGGTGCATACCAATGTCTCCAGAGGCAAAGATCAAGTCCTTATTTTGTACACACATTGGGAGTTATGCGTGGAACGTTATGCCTTTCGGCCTAAAGGGCAGTCCTGCTACCTACGTGTCCCTTATGGACGAGGTATTAAAGGGCATGCAGTCTTACGCCCTGGCTTATATTGATGACATTCTGATCCACACTCCGGGAACCCTTGAGGATCATTTACTCCATGTTGAAGAGGTTTTCACTCGTTTGAGGGCACATAATATTATGCTCAAGCTGAGCGCATGTTCGTTCCTCCAGACCGAAGCCAAGTATTTAGGCTTCATCATCAACTAAGATGGTGTCCGTGCGGATGATGCTAAGATTCAAGCCATCCGAGATATGTCTCCTCCTACCTCTATCCGCCATGTTCGTGGTTTTCTTGGTTCCTGTTCTTACTATAGAAAACACATACCCAATTTCTTTCGAGCTGCTGAGCCTCTTATCTCTCTTACCAAGAAATATGCTCGTTTTCATTGGACTGAGGCATGCCAACAAGCTTTTAACTACATTAAATCAGCTCTTTCTGACATTCCTCGGTTGGCATACCCTGATACCATACGTCCTATGATCTTATACACCGATGATGCCTCTTATCGAGCGGTTGGTGCTTGTTTAGTCCAAACCAACGTTTCTAATGCTCCTCCTGTTTTTCACAATGACCCTAATGAAATTCCTATTGCTTTTCTTTCCCTCTCACTCAGTCGGTCACAACAGTGATGGACCGTTACTGAGAAGAAAGCATTCGCCATTCACTATGCGCTTCAAAAGCTTGATTTTATATTCGAGGTACCAAAGTGTTGATTAGGACTGACCATAAACCTCTCCTTACTTGGCTGTCTAAGACTTCTGAACAACATCGCAAACTGCAGACCTGGGCTCTGAATTTACAGAGTTACGATGCCACTATTGAGCATATCACAGGCGAACATAATCCTGTTGTTGACCTCCTCTCTAGGAAACCGTATGAAGCATGTACGGATATCTCTTATTCTTTTCCGGCAGACCCCAAAGCATCATCAGATTTGGATGACAATGCTAAGGAGATTTTGGTTATAAATACTAACCGTCCGCCTCCTGTTCTTTCTTCTCCTGATGTTTCTTCTTCTAGCTCTTCTGATGAGTTTCTTCATTCTTCCTTCACCTTACAGGAACAACTTAAGGATGCTGAGCTTTTGAAGATACGAACTCAGCTTCAAAGTGATCCTAAGTTGCATCCCAATTATATCCTTCTCCCTTCAACTAATGTCCTCCACTGGATTGATCCTAAGCATCCAGATGATTTACGTGTCTGTCTTCCTTCTCATCTAGTTCCCCGTGTGCTCCGTGCATTTCATGATGACAATGGTCACATGGGCCGAGACAAGACTCGCGATATAATTCGCCGTCGCTACTTCTGGCCTACTCTTTATAAGGACGTTGCTCTGTATGTTGATTCTTGTAGAACATGCAAGCTACGCAACATGCTTCCTCTGCGTGTTCTTACGCAACAAATGTCTCTGACACATTACCCCATGGAATACGTCAGTGTTGATATTTCCGGGCCTTACCCTACTTCTCAGTCTGGCAATACACATGTTCTTCACTTTGTTGACATGCATTCTGTCTGACCCGAGTGTTTTCCTCTCCGTGGTTCTTCCTCTGAGGACGTTACTAACATCTTCCTTACAGAGTTCGTTCCTCGACATGGATATCCCAAATCTGTCCTCTCCGATAATGGTAAACAGTTCACTGGCAAGCCTTTCTCTTCTACCCTTGCTAGACTGAACATCGCTCATAAGATGACTAGTTTTTTTTCGGCCCCAGTCAAACGGCCGTAACGAAAGAATGCATACAACTTTACATGACATCCTTTCGAAGTTCACTGCTGATAACACACAGTACTGGGATTACTACCTTCCCCAAGCTCTAGAGGCTTTGCATGTTAATGTGAACAACACCACTGGTTTCTCGCCCTTTTACTTGTTGTACGGTCGAGAACCACGATTACCTATGGATAACCTTCTCACTCTTCAAAGGAGATATATGGGTGATAATCCCATAGAAATTATCCTCGGCAATAAGTGTCTAGCCCACCAGATCGTTCACCACAACGTCACAAAGGCTTTTAAAAAAACTCCAGCGGGTTACAGATAAAAGGTCTCATATGCCATTCTTCGCCCCTGGAGACCTTGTTTGGTTTAAAAAGAATGCTCGCAGTGGCAAACTAGACCATCATTGGATACCAGGCTACAAGATTGTGTTTCAAAATTCTCCAGTTCAATTTGAAGTCTGGAATGAAGAGACTCAACACCATACTAAAGCCCATGCTACCCAACTTAGGAAAGACGAGCAAAACCCCTGCGCTATCAAAACCCTGCAGTCCAGCCGTCTTCTTCGTAAGGCTACCCTTCAATACAATCCTTCCTCTACTTCTTCTCTTCTCCTTTCTTCCTCTCCTTCTTCCTCTTCTTTGTCCGATGATCTACCCCACTCTCCCTCGACAGATACTTCATCCTTTCCTTTTCCTGCTCCTTCTCCGTTGGGTCTTTTTCATGATGCATCATCCTCCTCTTCTGATCTTGATTCCTCCCCTGGTGAAGTTGTTCACAACCTAAGGTCCCGTACCGTCCGTAAGGTCATTGATAGTCTCATGATAAAGTATAGATGTATGTCACAGAGAGTTTTATGATCAATAAATTTTGTATATTCTCTTCTTTTTCTACCCGTGTCCTCTATTTTATTATCGCTCTTTATCCTTTTCCTGTATTTTTCGCATTCGTTCGTTTGCGAAAAATATTTTCTTTCCCATTCTCACTTTACCGTTTTTCTTTCTCATACTGGTACGCATTCTATTACGTAGATGTCAGGCTCTGGAGGTTATTGCGTTGTAGACGTAAAACTGTGAATATTCATCTATCTGAGAAATAGGGCCGACATATCGTCTGCATTTTCACCTGTCACAACGTAGTTTCATCGGCTGAGTGCTCAGGTGAGGTGTGAAACCCGACATCTGCACGGCGCAGAATGAGACATTTGTCTGGTAGTTTCCTCTGTCACGGCACTCTGGGCCAGTTTCGTAAGCAGTGAGGTGTCTAAGACGCGTTTGGCATGTTATGTCCAGCGTCTAAGGTACGTAGGTGTTAAGGAAAGGGGAGGCTATTGCGTGGTTTTGGAAATAGCGCACATCTTTGTCCGTTTCATAGATATAACTAGAGTTGGAAACCTGACTTCACGCACTCCGTAACTTCGCAGTTAGACTAGAACAACCTACGTTCGAGCCCTAAGAATCTCTGTTATAGAAGCAATTAGTTGGTCGAATTGAATGTTCGATTTCTAAGTATCTCTGTTGATGATAGAGGGCATTAGTTGGTCGAAGTGGTTTTAGTTCTTAGTAGTTCTGTGTTGAGGTAAATATATTATATCTAGTATTTTGTGAAGTGTTTAAAGTGTTAAATCGCCTATTTCATTTTCACTAGTTCTTTTGTGCAGAGTGAATTAAAATATAGTCTGTATTATTTTCTAGTGACGTGTTTCAGTGGAAAGCAGAATAAATTATATTTCTAGCTTAAACTCATGCAGCCATAAATGAATTTGATTTACTGCTAAATAATCAGACGAGAATATATTTTAAAAATTAACTTATAACTGAAATGCTACATCAGTGAGTATTGACGGAATACATACGTATTCCTAATTCATGATGATTGATTTTGTATATAACTTATTTTACGGGAAGTTTTAAATGATAAGTCAAGCTGTACGCTTGCAGTTTAAAATGTAAGTTATAACAAGTACATAGTATGTATAATTATTTTATATGTGTTTTTTTCTTTATTCATTAAATAGTGGGGTGACCCAAACTTTGCCAGCGTTAAGTACAGAGTAAATATCTGTGTAGAACAAAAACATTCTTTCCTTAAAGACTTGGTCTAGAACCTTAACACGAACTTTAAAGATTTTTAAAGAAGTAACGGGCCATCGAGCCTGATTTGATTCTTCCAGAGAATAAAACCGCAAGTACCTTTTAGCCCATGCGGCAAGTATTATATTAACGCCAGTAACACTCCGACACTGTTGACTAGTGGTGTGGTGACCAACTAAAGTCCTAACCTGAAAGAAAACACCGATCTGACATTCCTCATTTCTAGAAACCTAAGCTATTGACACTGTGCTCGTTGTTAATGTTCGTGCCTGGACAATTTTAATGTGACCTAAACAGACATCCGAAAAATAAGAACACCCAAGGAATCGTTCCCTGAAGCAGAGAATTCAACCCGTCTTTTTGGAACTGGGGATTTCTTGGTCAAAGACTGCCATTGACGATTCTGTATGTAAATGTCATAAAAATTATGTTTCCAGATGCTGTTAACAAAGCTGTAAGTATGCAAGAGAGCACGTGGCCACTGCTGAGTAAATAGAGTGAATGCAGATCTGAGTGTTTCTTCATTGTTGTAATTTGGCACCCATTTTGCTGTCTTAACTTTCTTTATGCAAGTATTGCTAACCATATTTTCCCTTAGAATAGATCAGAGATATCAAATCTGTCCATACCTTAAAAGGGGGAAATATTAGACCAAATCATATGTATCCGTGACTCTTTGGGCTATCATCTTTCTCCTAACGGGACTGTGGGCTAAACATCGAGGGAAGATCATACCAGTGGGTCTATTTTTTTTTTATAGCAATTCATTGGTTAAGGATCGAAGAAGAAGAAGAATTGACTTGATGCTTATTTATATATATATTTGATGTAAATTTTGGATGTTGTGGTGGTGGAAGTTTATATTGATAATTAAACTGCCCTTAAACTTAATCAGTGTGTTGGTCAGCTCGTTCTAGAATATCTATATAATCATTTGTTATAGTTTTCCCACGTCTGTACGTCTAACTGTCGCCTTTATGTGCGTGCACGTGAGTGGATAGAACTATATATATGTAATATATATATATATATACACTGGCTTCCTAGCGCAGTGGTCTATGGTTCGATCCCCAGATGAGGCGGAAAAATTTTTAGGCCACAAACGGCTCCTGGGTCGACCCAGCCCCAAATGGGTACCAGAGCTACTCTGGGAAGGTTAAGGCGGCCGGCGTGATGCCGACCACATCACCCCTCGTGTGCCGACGGTCAAGATAATATGGGCCTAACACCATATTCCCAATATGCCTCAATGGGCGTGTAACGGGTTCCTTTACCTTTAAATATATATATATATATATATATATATATGTTTAGACTGTCTGACTCCTCTAAATCTGTCGTAGAAGATAGGTGAAAGAGAGAAGATTTCTCGATTTCAGAGACAGCCTCTATCACAGTCTACCATCTCACTCGTGGAAATCTATTGCTATTACTATCTCTCACTGTGACTATCACTTATTCAAATCTAATCAGAAGAGAACAACCCAAGTCTTAATTCTCCTATCAAAAATCTACGACAATGTAGACGATACAGTTCTCGTTCCACCACTGAAGGTGATATGCCCCTACCGGAACTGGATGCACGTGTTCGTTTTCGTGCAGCTAGATTGGCTCCTGCTTCTAGTGCGTTCCCTCCCGTTTATCCGGTAGCCACCCACCCCTACCATAGATCTGCATGATGATGCGGTCGCTCCCTCCTCAGCAGATGCTACGACACATACCTCTCCTCCTCCATCCGTACACCTCTCTTCTAATCCCGCTCTTACTTCTTATGATTGGTTTCCTTCCCCTACTTCTCATGTCGATACCGCCCTCCCTTCCGTGTCTTCTGACATGGAATCTGATATTCCTTCACACCCTACTCGTTTTCCCACCAAACGACACCACTCTCCTTCCTCCGGGGATTTTGATCCCCTTCCCAAATACCTCCTTCAGCCCACAGCGCATGTACGTCCCCGGTTTTCATGTCTCCCACGACTTCGTCAGTTCCCTCCGGCTCCTCTGCCACCCCCTCCTGCAAAGTTCCGTACATCCCGTATTCCAGTTCGCGTTCCACTGCCGTATCCGCCTCCTGCTTTTAGATCCCATCATTATGTTCCATCCCCTCCTGTGGTCCATGACATTCGTCTTCCTCGACTCACACGGAAAGACATATTACCTCCGCCTCGATTGTTGTGTGATGCTAATACGTCATCACCCACGACCATTGCACTCATTGATTCCTTCAACCGTTTACTCCAGACATTGACAACTTGAACTGTTGCCTCCTTACGGATGTCATATCGAGTTCTTCAACTTTTCGTGATCTTTGCAGCTGTCATTTCTGATACATACGGAGCCATGATTCTTCCTTCCTCCACTCCAGCATATTTGATCTATACTCTGCATGACGAACTGACCAATCCCAACACCTCTCGTGTGAACGTTCCGTATGCTACCTCCATGTCATGTCATGTTGATTTCTTTATGATGCTACTCATTCCGCCAGTATGGACATGTTTGGAGACTCCTCTTTTCCCGAATCACATTTCCTCTGGCATGATGCTGCTCTACTTGAACCGTCCAGAGACTTTATTGATTCTCCTAGTACCTGGACCGTGACTCTTATGACATCCCTCAGGCCGCTGATTATGGCGATACGTCTACTCAGCATTTTTATGAGAAAAGATTTTATTACTTGTTTTTTTTTTTCCATTTCACATGCCTCTAATGTAGGTATCATCCATGTCTTGATGATTCCATTTTGTTTCCATGTTTCACTACTTTCCATTTCATCTGCCATTAGTGTTGGCTTTTACATGCAAGTCGTAGTCACATATTGCATGCCATAATGATTGTTCCTCTTGTTCGAGTTTTCGGTTATTTAACCCGAATTATTACGGATATGTTTAAATCGGTTACCCGTCTCCATTACATAGTTACTTGTCCATGCCCATTGATGACCATCCCCATTGACTTTATTTCATGTTCATGTCCATTTATTGCTGTTTTCGTTTATACGGTAGCTTCATGACTTACTTTGTGTTTGTTTTACATTTTGTATTACCAACGAGTTTTGTGGTTTATTTTCATTATGACGTCCATGTTGTTCTTCCACCATCTTGACCGCCATTTTGTGTGTGTTAGTTTTGAGCAACATGATCTTAATACGTGTGATGATTACTCTTCTCCCTTTTATTTCCACTATGATTATGTATTTGTAGCTGTCGACCCATAAAAGCGATCGATAGTACCACCATCTCCTCCCCCCCCCCCCCTCCCCCCCCCCCCCCCCCCCCCCCCCCTTACCTCGTTTGGCCAATATGTTTAGTCACTTAGTTATATTTTCCTGATTTGTTTTGGCTAACCATGTCTTGTATCCTATTTTTGTTCATTGGACATATGATCATCATGTACCCTCCCTCATAAGATCAACTGTATGTCGCCTCATATATTCCTTCATTGAATCATACCTTCTATCATGTTTTGTTCCATTGCATAATGTTTATTGGTTTGAGGATTGTGAACTCCATAGCACGGGTATTCCATGTATTTTTGGGTGAGATTGGGTCAAATGGTTTTTTTTTTCGATTTTAGTCTTGATTAGGGCTAAAGTGTCTCCCTGTGGGACACACTTTGGTGGCCCCGTGCGTATGTAGCCATATGGCTTACTACGCCACCCTTAGGATAGAAAGTACTTCAGCAAATCAGATACACTAAGTACTTGTATAGACTAGGTAGCACACACACACTAGTCATAAACCAATGACATAATTTGTCATGGTACTCATGAGTCCATGATGTCATTAAATCTTGTGTGGCTTTTCATACAAGATATACCGGAAAGTCCATAAACTGGAACTGTGATTGGTCGATAGTTAGTTTAGAGATTAAATTAACTGACTGTTAACCAAAAGACCAGTCATTAGTTAGTTTCCGGAAAAGCACTAAAAGAATAACATCCGCCCAAGCTTAGACCAAAGAAGTAGATGAACAGAAGTAGATTTTACATTGGACCCAAAGAGTATATTGAATGTTCCAATTGGTATTGCTTTTTAACAAATCTTCAACTGGAATAAACATCTTTTATATGAAAGATTTTGACTGGATTGAAATCAATACTGAAAGCGAAAAACAAAAGTAAGACAGTTGCTGTTTGATGAAAGCTTAACTTAGCTATCGGCCATCAGTTTCTTCCACTGTACGATCACGATCCACTACCGCTCCACTACACTATGACATTTCTCAATCAGTGGAGATGTATATGTAAACATACTGTATCTGTATTATTAACCTTTTCATTTAAAGACAAAGTAACTATGAAAGCTATTCTATTTAAATGTAAAGAAAGTTTTATCCCGAGGGATTAAATTTAATTCTCATCGAGGGTAAAATCTGAATAATTGGGATGGTGAAATGGGAAGATAGGAACCCATAACTATGGGGTGGAAAACGCCATACTCAGAAGAACGTTTCGTTCTATTCTTTTACCCTAGTTATTGGTGGTACCGGAAGAAAGTACTATCTCTGGAACAAGAAGGGAACAGCTTTAAGACGAAGGACCCACGTGGTAGACTATCCTTGATATTTCTTGGAAACGAGTTACACCCGACAACCTTGATCAGAGACGAGCGTGAGCAGAGTGAAAGGAACCAATCCATAAGAAGGAGCAGAACCGTCATCGGCAGCTAAGTTCAAATATATGCTGCCACTTGAACTTCTTGTAATATCTCACATTCCCTAAAGACTGTAATTACAACCTTTCTTGATCCCTAACTATTCAAATTATTTTCCAACTGTTAAAACCTAAAGTGATTATTCCATTTTGTTATTTGTAATGTTACAAATTTAACTCCGATTTAATCATTTGAAAGTTACTGCATGTTTGTCTCAGTCAAATTACTACACATACTCTAAACAGAGCTATACTAGAATAATAGAATTCCACTGAGTAAATCAGGGGTAGGGACTTAAACGAGCTGAAAGTAATAAGTGCTTAAATCCTTCACAAAAGCGTCGGCAGAATTACAGAGTTAACATACTCAGCCAAAGCAGTATTGTTCTCGCTTATTCTGAATATCTTGTGAAAACTCCATTTGTAATAGAGGTGTCATCACACTTCTATCTACATCTCTGCCAAGAGTAATCTTGTGCGAAGGTCGAAACCTTTGAAGCCCATATTAGATACTCTTAAGTTTTGGCCACTGTTGGACCACTACTGCAAAGCAGGGGAGGCAATACCGTCACAGCCAACATTTCGAACTATTGTGCAACAAATTATTCAGTACCACAGTGTACATCAGTGTGAGTACTCGAATTTTGTTTCGTGTCATCTAATCTTCATAATGTATGGGCCAAATGAGGATGAGAGAGCAGAGGTCAAGGAGGAATTCGTCGAGCTGCTTCAAAGGACAGTGGATGACTGCCTAGATGAAATTATCATGCTCGGAGATTTCAATTTCAGAGTTGGAAATGACCATGCTAGATGGGGTGGAGTTATCGGAAGATATGGAGAAGATACTCTCAGTGACAATGGAAAGCGACTCCTTTGATTCTGCAGTGAGCAGAATCTGATCATTACAAACACAAAGTTCAAATATGTTCCGGATGCTAGAATCTGGAGGGGGCCAGAGATTGAAAGTGATCACTATCTGCTAACATTCAAAAGATCAACTGAAAGAGTTGCTCAGCCTAGGAATTGCCCAGCATCACGCAAGAAATCAAGTAAACGAACGGGAGAAATGCGCATTAAGACCTACAAGCTGAGAGAGCCAGAAATTAAGACCAGATATCAGGGGCTTATTGCTGCAGCTGTGAGAAACACAGAAGAACAACCTGATGACTTGGAAACCCTCTGGCTTAAATTCAAGGACATCATAAAGACAGCTGCTGCAGAAGCATGTGGTGAAGTCAGATTTGGAACAAGAGAAAGAGGACACCTTGGTGGACAAGAGGAAGTCAAAGAGAAAATAAAAGAGAAGAAAATGGCATGGAAACAATACTTAGGAGCTAAAAACACAGCAGGACAAATAGAGAAATATAGAGAATATGTGATACTCAGAATGGAAGTAAAGAACAAGGTGCTACCAGCAAAACAGAAGTCCTGGGAAGAATTTGGAGAAAAGCTAGAAAAAGATGCGCAAGAAAACCAGAAATTGTTCTATAAGACCCTAAAGAACACGAGGAAGGAAAAACAATGCCCTCTCAAATATATAAAGGACAAGCAAGGCAAATTGCTTACTGCCCCGAAGGAAGTAATGGAAAGATGGAAAGAATATTTCTCAGAACTCCTTGATGGTGAGCAAGGTCAAGCATCAGAAATGATAACCACTAGCACAGAAGAGGAAACCAATGGTGATGAAGATGACATAAAGATGGAAGAACTGAAGGCAGCACTGGAGAAAATCAAGATGGGCAAAGCAGCAGGGATTTGATGGTATAACACCATAAATGGTTAAGTACATGGGAGCACCCGTGTGTTACCGGGGCTGTAAAGGGGAGCAAAGAATAGTAACACTGCACCCTACCACGCATGTCGTAAAAAGCGACTAAGGAGGGTATGGGCATGGGGCTGTTTACCCCATCCCGTAAAAACTTCGCACAGTGTGCTGATCACCTGCTTGCCAACCAATTTGATTACGGAAACAATGATAGATTGTTTGGTCTGTTTTTGTTCCACAAAGACGCCACTAGGCGTGGTGGAAACAGCGATAGATCGATCAATTTGTTGTTGCCCTAAGACGCCCCTAGGCGTACTGGCCACATACTGCTTTGCCGGTTGATGGCTAAGGATGGAAGAAGAAGAAAGACATGGGAGCATCAGGCGACCTACTACTCTTAAGGGGCCTACAGGCAGCGTGGTACAACAAGGCCATACCAAAAGATTGAGAGATTGCCATCATAACATCAATTTTCAAAAAGGGTGACAATCGACAATGTGGAAACCATAGAGGCATAGCCCTTCTCAGTGTCCCAGATAAAATCTACTCTATAATCCTAGAGCAGAGACTCCGACACCTAGCTGAGCCACAACTGGACGAGGTCCAGTGCGGATTCCGAGCTAATCGAAGTACTCAAGACCTAATCTTTACACTCAGACAGCTGAGTGAAAAGGCCCTTGAGTATAAGAGTGAGATCCATCTTTGTTTCATAGATCTGGAAAAGGCGTTTGACATGGTCTTATGGAGCAACCTTTGGGATTGTTTGGCAAGGAAGAACATTCCAGCACCTCTGATTCATGCTATACAGAGCTTCTACAAGTCTTGCAGAAATTATATGAGGACAGCAAACCATAAGTCAGAAGAGTTCAGGACCACCACTGGTGTAAGACAAGGTGATATCCTGTCATCTTACCTGTTCATACTCCTCATGGACGATGTCATCAAGGCATGTGAGGAGAGAACAAGAAAGTATTCAGTGGGGTACTGGAAGATGAGACAGGTCTGTATTTCAGAGCTGGCATTTGCTGATGATGTTGCCATGATTGCTAAATCAGAGGCACATCTCCAATCCAACCTGAAAGTCTGGAAGGAAGAGCTGGAGAAGAGAGGGATGGTCATAAGCAGCTCTAAAACAAAATCAATGAGGATATCACGAGAAGAAAGAAGACATCAGATTAAGCTGGGAGAACAGGTCCTGGAGCAGGCCAACCATTTTAAATACCTCGGAGCTATTATAGACCGAAAGGGAGGCATCAATGAAGAGTTCGCCACTCGAAAAGCAGCAGCTGGGAGACTTTTTCAGGCCATAAATCGAGGATTCCTCAGCAAGAGAGAGGTTGGTAAGAAACCGAAGATGGCTGTATACCGTTCCACCTATGTCCCAGTCTTGACATATGGATGCTAGTCATGGGCAATGACTACAACCCACAAAAGTCAGATCCAAATCTCAGAAATGAGGTATCTGAGGAAGTTGATTGAAATAACAAGAAGAGACATGGTCCGCAACCAGACGATACGTCAAGGCCTAAAATATCCACCCCCTGCAGACCCAAGTAGAACAGTCCCAACTAAGATGGTTTGGCCATGTTTGCAGAATGGGAGATGATCGGCTACCACGACAAGCATGGGAAACAAAGAGCCAGGGATCCAGACCCCGGGACGACCCAGAGTCCGCTGGGAGGACAACATTAGACAATCTTTGAAGGACCGAGGACTAGAATGGAACCAGGCCAGGAGGAAGAC
This sequence comes from Oreohelix idahoensis, assembly GCA_024509875.1. Taxonomy (NCBI): domain Eukaryota; kingdom Metazoa; phylum Mollusca; class Gastropoda; order Stylommatophora; family Oreohelicidae; genus Oreohelix; species Oreohelix idahoensis. The sequence goes on along the minus strand of JAMPIV010008963.1, from coordinate 8,170 downwards.
AGCCGATAGGATAGTCTGGTGCTCTCTCTTCCAAACCTCTACACTTCACGGTAAAAGGGGAACGACTAAGTAAGTAAGCCATCTAGTCTGTTTAATTTATAAATGCAGTATTGAAAACACTCAGCTCCTTTAATTCTATGACCTGCCGTAAATGTGAACGCACGCTAGTAACAAGACGTCACAGACACAGATCGTCTCAAAATAACTGCAATATAAACCATGCTCGCCAAAACGAAGCAAAACCTTATTTTAAAAAAAAATGTTGATAAAGCTGAGTGTTCTAAACAAATAACAACACATTTTTAATATGAATTCATTCATTCATTACATTTTAGATCCCAGAAGAGTGTGGGCCTTCAACAACTACATGATAAGTCTGCATGACCCATGACCTATGACCTATGTCATTCGTTTAAGGTATTTCCATGTCTTCTGTATCACTTTCATATCTGTCCGATTCCTTTCTCCATATGTTTTTGTCTTCCTCTGTTTCTCTTTCCTTGTTGTGGCAGAGGTGTGTTCCAAAGGTTGTTATTGCCGGGAGTTGTAGTGAGGATAAGCTCTCACTGCAGATAAAATACTTCTATGGCACGCGCCTCAAACAGCCTCTGACAACCAAGTCCAGCTCCCGGCCTTCACGTGCGGCTCAATTTGAGCCCGGCGGAACTGTTTCCACTGACGGGAGAAGGGGCAAAGGCGAGCGACTGGCGCCTTAAAACCAGCAGCTTCGGGCAGATAGGGCTCGTGATCCTTGGTTGGTAGCTTATCTAAGAGAAGGAACTCTGAATTCAAACCACCGCTGCCTTGCGGGAATATCCATTTATGGAATTGGCTTCGGGAGTAAACCCTGAGGATAAATCCGGAGTCGGAGTCCCTAAGGCAGTATAATGTCGATTCGACATTATTCTGGCAACTCCTGCGACATGGCTGGTACCAAACTGTATCGGCTACTGCCGTTCCTTTGGATCTACCGGCTGTGTGGAGAGGGGGAACATGCTGCATGGGCAACAGCTTGATCTCCATATAACTGTGCCCAAGCTTGCGCCCTGGAGAGGACACTCCAGCTTCACCCTATAGGTGTCGGCAAAACACGGGAAGTAGCAGTTACCGGTTATAAGCATTTTGCCCAATTGGCGTAGGGCATGGCGCCAGGGGCTACTTCCGACAGTGGGAGAGGTTCTAGGATCTCACTGGACAGCTACCGCCCGCTTCAAGCTGGGCAGTGGCCCTGGCAATAAGGTGTTGTCCCGCCACTGTCTGCTTTCCCCATTGGGTGCATGGGGATAAGGGTCAAACCCGAACTGTGGACAGAAAATTTTGCACCAAGCAATTATCGAAAAAAATAGAAATAAGCAAACTCTCAGATTGGGATGCTGGAACGTCCGGACTATGTTGACTGGACTATCCGAAAACCTACAGGATGTAAACGATGTAAGGAAGACAGCCATAATTAATGATGAGTTTAAACGACTTCAGGTGGATATAGCTGCACTTCAGGAAACGCGCCTGGCGGGCTCTGGAACGGTGAGCGAGAAGGACTACACATTTTATTGGCAAGGGAAAGATCTTAATAAAGCTAGAGAACACGGAGTAGGTTTTGCGGTCAAAAAATCGCTAACTAAAATGGTTGAACCAGGCGAGAATGGATCAGAACGCCTGTTAATGCTCCGCCTGCAAACTAGCACAGGTCCCATCACCCTTGTCAGTGTGTATGCTCCTACTCTGTACTCTGCCTCAGAAGCTAAAGATGAGTTCTACGAGAATCTAACAGCAATTATCAAAAGCATACCTAGGCAAGAACAGCTTGTTCTCCTTGGTGAATTTAACGCTAGAGTGGGTGCCGATAATGTTTCATGGCCTTCATGTCTGGGCAGGTTTGGTATTGGCAAGATGAATGAAAATGGACAACGGCTCTTAGAGTTGTGCGTCCACCATGACCTCTGCGTGACCAACACCTACTTTCAGACAAAACCCCAGCATAAGGTGTCATGGAGACACCCACGATCCAAGCACTGGCACAAACTTGACCTGATTCTCGTCAGAAGGCCACTCCTCAGGTCTGTGCTCTCCACGCGCTCGTACCATAGTGCAGACTGTGATACAGATCACTCCTTGGTTTGCTGCAAAATCAGAGCACAACCAAGAAAACTCTATCGTGTCAGACATGAAGGGAAACCACGCCAATTCACTGCGACCTTCGAGAAAGGGCTCAGTAGCCCTCAGCATGGTGATACTATTACAGAGAACTGGGAGCATCTACGGAACACCATTCAAAGTACTGCACTTGCCACCTTTGGTAAGAAAACAGCAAAGTCAAATGACTGGTTTGATGCTTCATCAGATGTGATGGCACCTGTCATTAAAGCTAAGCGCAGTGCTATGAATGAATACAAACGTTCACCGAGTGCCAGAACCCTACAGATCCTGAGGGCTACGAGAAGCAAAGTTCAACAAACTGCTCGACGCTGTGCAAATTACTACTGGCTCCAGCTCAGTGAGAGCATCCAGATCGCAGCGCAAACAGGCAACATTAGACAAATGTATGACGGTATAAAGAAAGCACTTGGCTCCCATAAAAGTAAGACGGCACCGCTAAAAACCATCAGCGGAGAGAAGCTAACCGATAAGGGTAAGCAGATGGAGAGGTGGGTCGAGCACTACTCTGAGCTTTACGCTAGAGACAATACCGTTACGCCTGCAGCCCTTGATGGTGTCAATAGTCTGCCAACTATGGAGGAGCTGGATGCCGAACCAACATTAGAGGAACTCAGCAAGGCCATTGATAGCTTGGCCTCTGGCAAAGCACCAGGCAGTGATGGGATTCCTCCTGATTTAATCAAATGCTGTAAGAGCACGCTATTACATCCCCTGCATGGGATGCTGTGCCAGTGCTGGGAAGAGACAACTATTCCTCAAGACATGCGAGATGCCAAGATTGTAACACTGTATAAAAATAAAGGAGACAGAAGTGATTGCAATAACTACAGAGGCATCTCTCTTCTTAGTATTGTTGGTAAGGTTTTTGCCAAAGTCATCTTAATGCGACTACACAAGTTAGCTGAGCGCATATATCCAGAGTCACAGTGTGGATTCCGAGCTGGCAGATCAACAACGGACATGATCTTCTCTCTCCGCCAGCTTCAGTAAAAATCAAGAGAGCAGAAAAGACCATTATATATCGCCTTTATAGACCTCACAAAAGCATTCGACCTGGTTAGTAGGGATGGACTCTTTAAAATCCTCCTGAAAATAGGCTGCCCTTCTAAAATGCTGGAAATGATAAAGTCATTCCATGACGGCATGAAGGGAACAGTCCAATATGCTGGAAGCACGTCACGGCCCTTTGATATACGAAGTGGCGTTAAACAAGGCTGTGTTCTGGCTCCGACCCACTTCGGAATCTTCTTTGCCTTACTCTTGAAACATGCATTCAGAGATGCAACTGAAGGAATATGCCTTCACACTAGGTCAGATGGCCGTCTGTTTAATCTTTCAAGGTTGAAGGCAAAAACAAAAATCAGAAGGGTCACTATAAGAGACTTGTTGTTCGCTGATGATGCTGCAGTCGTCACTCAAAGCCAACAGGAACTTCAGAGCTTGATGAATCGCTTCACTAAAGCATGCAAGGACTTTGGCCTCACAATAAGTCTAAAGAAAACGAATGTGCTGAGTCAGGATTTGGGTGCTGCACCAGTTATCACTATCGATAACTATGAATTGGCAGTGGTGCACCACTTCACATACCTAGGGTCTACCATCAATGACAAACTCTCACTGGATACAGAAATCGACAGCCGCATTGGCAAAGCTGCAGCTACTTTTGCCCGCCTCACATCGCGTGTTTGGGGAAACTCTAAACTCACGATAAAGATCAAAGCTGCGGTATATAATGCCTGCGTCACCAGCACACTCCTATATGGCAGCGAGACCTGGACGACTTATGCTAAGCAAGAAAGAAGGCTCAATACCTTCCATTTGCGGTGTCTACTCCGCATCCTCGGCATCTCGTGGAAAGATAAAGTGACAAATGTCGAGGTGTTGTCACGTGCTGGCCTTCAAAGTATGTATACGCTTCTTAGACAGCGCAGACTTCGCTGGCTTGGCCATGTTCGCCGCATGGAAGATGGTCGCATCCCAAAAGATATCTTCTACGGACAATTAGCAGATGGCAAGAGAACAGTTGGGCGACCACAGCTGAGGTTCAAAGATGTGTGCAAGAGAGATATGAGGGCACTGGACATGGATCCAGCAACATGGGAGGATGAAGCTGCCGATCGCACTAAGTGGCGATGCTACTTACGGCGCCACCTCAGATTGGGCGAAGAGAGGCTCACACAAGAAGCAGAGGTGAGGAGAAAACGTCAAAAGGAGCACCAGGAAAATAAGCAGCTGAGGGCTGTCACCTCAGGGGCGCATTCCCATAGTCAGTAATGACTGAAGGGGCTATTATTATTATTATTAGTATAGACATAGAGGGAATAAAACTAACGCTTCTGCTACGCATGGTACCACTTGACAAATAATTTCTACAAGAAAGGTTCAAGGCAAAGCAATTAGTGACCGAAGTTGCCTTTGCGTCTGAAGCAGCAGCTATCTAAAAGTGACCCATTGATAGCCTGTTAACCTTTAACAAATTGTGTGATTATTTCATTGTTTGCGGTAAGATGAATAATTTTTTTAATACATTATTAGATGTAGAGGCCAACCCAGATAGGGCGCCATAACATTGTGTGTGTACGACATTTGCCTTTGTGGAAGATTGCGACATATTAGGAGCACAGGCATGTCTAAGCAGACTTAGGAAGCAAATCAAAATAAACTTGAGTTGAATAATATCATACATTATTTGGACTGTAAGACCAGAAAGTCACTGGCAGGCCTATTGTTATATTAACTCTGGAGAAAAAGAAAAGATTGTATTCCAGCTGAAGATGAAGATGGTGTATAGTGACAGGGGCGTTGAGACTATGTGGAAAAGAAGATACCCACTGTTTATGAAGCAGTCACAGTAAAATTAAAGACTGTAGCTAATTTAGTTAGCTCTTTTATCTGATCACAATACATGTTTAATGATGTTAAATTGGTAGTGGTGGAGATAATTAACTAAAGACTTAGGGAGGCTTGTTCCTCTTGTTTCAGGGTTACATCACCCAGTATCAAGTTGGTCAGAAGCCGGAGCTGCAGAATTTGAGGCAACCTACCGGTTGTTTCTATATCGAAGCATAAGAGTATTAGCAGTCTCCAGTATACACTGTAGTGAAGCAGTGTGCAGTTTTCTCGAACAAGTCATCCAGGGTCTACAAGAATTTTAAGATAAGCCAAAATCTTGCGGGCTTATATGCAAACTCAAATGTGTTTAATCTCCACCTTATTCAGAAACAGTTTGTGATATGATGCGAACACCAGTCTTTCCCAATATTGACTCTTCATAGAACAGTATTTTCCAACAGGGAATAAAAGTTTATAAACATTAAAATATTAAGATATATTGGACAGATGTCCTTCTTGTGTATTTAATTTGGTATAAAACCACATTTTCACTTTTAAGTTTCAAACATTCCTGTCCTAAAAAATTTGAGGGACAGGAAATTAAAATTGTACATATATATTATAACTTTAAAACCAGTCTTGTTTATTCCATTTTAATGAGTTAAACTTGTGTTGGTTAAACGCATTTATCACTACATTTTTCATTTCCCTAGACACCAAGCCATATAAATAACATCTCAAACACTAGATACCCAAAATAAATCGCAGAGTGAGATTGTAGGGTGGTAGCAGTCAGGTACCCTGAGGACATCCTCATCAACTATTAGACTCAGGGACTTGCATAGCTGACCTCACTCTGTAGACACGTACTGATTACTTTTCTTTAACATCAAAACCCACCACAAGGGTTTAGAAGGTGGACCTATAAGGATATCTTAACATCAGATTTTAATGTCAATGTTTTCGTATGGGTTTGAACATATAACTGGTGATGCCATAAGCCATCTGAACATGACTCTCTAGGTATAATAAAAACCGTTGGATCGCAAGGTATGATCCACTGTATAAAAGAGAAGATTGATAACAGATAATATACTATAATAAAAATCTAACACCCGCGTTATTCGGTAAGACCTGTAAAATCACTCTGGTATTTAATTATTTATATTTAAGAAATTACACGAGTGAATAGCCAATGTATCGATTTCATTACCACTAGCTATGAACAGTTAATTACTCAAAATTTACACAAGATGAAATAGAAATATTATGGTTATAACCAATTTCGCTCGCCTAGCGTTTAAGATTATGTTGCACATCTATTATCTCGGGAAATAACGGATAGTTAAATTATTCAATTTACATCAGGAAAACTTTGCTTATGAATTTACTTAATATGTTTAAATTAATCACAAAATCCAGTGAAATAAATGAAGAAACTAAACCCCTAAATCACTCAAGACTAATATATTACCGTGGCACAAAAGAATGAATGAATATAGACTCCAATATAGTAGAAATCCAAGAGAAAACTTGTTAGCTTCTACTATAAGCTAGTACCTCTTCCACTCTCAGGCAAACGAATGATAAACTGCATTTTCGGCGATGCCAATTTATAGTTAATGAAATGGAAGATAATAGCGACATGCGAAGAGTCACGCCTTATTTGAAATCATGGAACAATCTACGTTTCGTGCCGCCGGTCAAAGCTTCTCAACTCCCCCGTTTCTGTTCGGCCGCCAGCGATTGCCAACCGACTTAGCCATTACGCGTTACGTGTCAACCAGAGGTGTGAAACTCTGCTTCGTTCTTCTGGGACTTACAACAGTCTTTGATACTGACCGCTTTCGTCTCCTCTTGGCAACGCCCTTCCAGATGGGATGACAGAAAAAGGTAGGGAAATACTTGATTTTAATCGCTCTAGAGATAGGCAGTAGGTGTGGCTAAGACAAAACAAAACTCCTGGATCCCCGCATGATAACTGTTTACATATTAATTAGCCCACGTGAGGAAAAATCCACGTTGGATAGTGCATACTAATTAGACCGCGTGGTAGAATTCCACCTGGGAAACACGTTGCGATTTAACTGCACACAAATTCAGGGGCTCGATGCTATTCAAGGCTACTCTAATTATCATCCGTCAATTCAGGGAATGCTGAATTTCATCCTATCCGTCACATCCTACAGAAACTGTCGGAGGCAGAATCTAATAATTTGATTGCAATTTTTGTATATGTCATTTCATTTGTTGATATGTAATCAAGAATGAATTATCGGTGATCGTAAGAATGTGATCTCGCGTCATCGGATAATTGCCTGTCTAAAAACTTTGTTTTCAGTCGTTCGCAAGGGGGAGGGGGGGGGGGGGGAATGTGGCGCTGGCTATTGCACGCCACATGCCAGAAAATAAACAAGAGTTTGGTGCTGGTGAGTGCGGCACGATGGTGCATTATCACTATGTGTATTGTGCACATGACGTAGACAGTTCGGGGATAGAAACGATTAGAGCTTGTGTTTACCCTGAAGGGTTGGCTTGTGTTTTTCTACCAGATGGTAGATAGACGGGAAATGTTCAATGGAAAATGTCTTGAAAGATATCAATGTGTACAGATTACAAATCAACAAAGGAAAAGGAATTAGATAATGTTTATATGGACACACGGATTATGAAAGTTGCTGAATCTACCTATCTATTAATGCCTTGTGAAGATGTACAGTCTACGTGTAATAAATGATGGAATGTTACCAAAGTTTCATGTTGATATATCAAACATTATGTGGGGATCTTGAAGTTACCGAAGTTACTGTTACTGAATTATTGTGGCTGTCCTGAACCCGAGGACATTATATATATTAATCCTGGACAAAGTGAGAAACGAGCATAATTACTCAAACGAACAGTATAAACTTTTGACGCCACAACTGACTAACCTTCTTTCTTCTATGAGAACTTCCAGATTTGGCACCTGCAATGTTCGGACATTAAACGAACAAGGGAAAGTGGCACAAGTAGCAGCAGAAATGAGGGAATATAAAATCGAGGTTCTGGGACTGTGTGAAACAAAGTGGAAGGGGGTAGAAAGAAGAAACTCATCACAGGTGAATTGGTGCTGTCCTCAGGACATGAAGACGTAAGTTCACACCACAGTGAAGGGGTAGCTCTTATGCTATCTAAAGAA
>JAMPIV010008962.1:132500-245138 GCA_024509875.1 Oreohelix idahoensis | reverse complement strand
GTCGGGACGACATGTTATCTAGAAGCACTGAATATGTTTATATGCAGCAATTATGAGGACAGAATATGCTGATACTTGTAGAAAATATTTGTGTTCATGAACTGAACCTTTATTGAAGATTTACTATACATCTGTATAGTGAGCGATGCTCAAAGGGAACCAGAAGCCATTTTGGAATCATATTTATTGTCGATCATCAATCAGAGAACGGGGATGCCCCTTATTATCAGGTGATGATTAAGAGATCACAGTTATAAAGAAAACCCAATACTGGTGGGTTAACATTATCTTCACATAGATTTGCTGAACTTTACCTAAAGGAATCTTCGCTAGAAAAGAGGTTCTGTTTAGGAGTCATGTTTGAACAGTATTTATTAACTGACACGTTCGGTCAGTAAGGCCTGATGATTATATTGATAAACAGTGTAAATCTAAGTGCTTGTCTACAGATGTTCCATTGCAATGTTATTCAACATGAATGCTAACTTAAGATGGTAGACCATTGATCAACAATATGCTATTTATGTCGACCTGTGTTCCTGTAACTATACACGTACTGTCTAAGTGTGTGCGTCTTATTAAACAGTATGAAACGACCACAGTAGTCCAGCCATCCTTGACTTCCACCTTTGATTGGAGTGAGTGTCCTGTGAACATGTCGAACTGTCATCCATTCGCGTTTGTCATTATTGATGTTCACACTCACTCGTTGCATCAGAATATACGCACTTAACAGTACACCTTGTCAGGGCCCCAACAGTCGGTAACCTGACCCATTTACAGAACATTGTGACTGGACGAGCTATATCACAAAAAAACAGTCCATATCAATCTGGAGCAAGAAACAAAGCTTTATCACCATCGTTTTCCATTCGACACGTACATGAAGCCACGTCATCGTCAAGTTCAGCACAAAGAGGCGTTTAGCTTGAGAGCCCTCACTTTGTCGTTGTTTGTTAATCATCAGTGCCTTAGAGCGACTTGATAGTCGGATTTTGAATAGTGCGAGGATAAACGCACTACCAGAGTAGTCTTCATTAGTGTCCTTTGGAAGCTGGGGCGGGCTAGGATAAATTGTGCACGTTCTCTTCGGAAGTTTATTTCCTTATCCATTGGATCAGTGTTATGCACTAAATCGTGAGAAGTGCTGCCATTTCCTGGAGTAATTTAACAGTAAGGCAGACGTGCCTGTTCGTCCAGAACTGGGAGCCCATTGTCCGTTAGAAGCAGGACTTGGGCAGACTTTAATGAGTGATAGTGCGACGCAAGTGAATGGGGGATTTGCGTGGTTGTCTAGTAGTGAAACAAAGTGGTGTTGGGTGTTGTACGTTGTTCTATGATTTGTGATCTGTGGACTGCCGAAGTGTTAAAGGCAGACTTATGTTGATTTTCTTGATGTCGTTGATTATTTTTCTTCAATTAAAAAAAATATATACTCTGTGGTGGTAGACCCTCTTATCTTACCTGTCACTTTGGTATCGTATGTCCTTACTGCTTATTAATTAGATCATTGTCATTATTAATTAGCATAGGAGGGCGGGAAAGAGATTTTCATACAAAAGACAGTCAAGGTAGGCTGAAGATAGTAGTATCACTACCCTTCAGACGTCTCATCTTTTTCCAATTTTACCAACTGTGACTCCATTTCTCTCTATTCTCACTCTACACATTCATCCTCTGTCTGAAATCAGACAGAACCTACTATCTATTTATACCTACCTGTGACAAGGACAAAGAATACTGTAGGAAATCGAAATTTGTCCCATACTTATTGGATAAATGTTTATCATAACTGCTTGATACATTTTTCATAGTAACTGCTAGATAATTTGGTATGTAATTTTTTGTAATAATACGTTGAGTGAGTGATTTTTTAAAGTACAATTTTGAACTGGTTTGCCGTTTTAACTAGCTATTTTAACTAGATAATTATGTGTGCTAGTCAACTAATATTATCCGAAACACACAGCCAACCGTTCCCTTCGCGAATCCCTACTGCCTATCATGGCAGACGCTGCAAAAATTAGAGCTAGTTTAATGGATGAAGGGCAGGAATTCGGTTTAAGTGGAAAGTAGCTGATGCAGTTTGTAAGCGAGGAGACTGATAAACTCCATGCAAGAGAAATTGAATTACAGAAACTTGCAATGGAAAAGGAGAAGGCCGACGCCGAAGCGGGAAGCCGCAGCAGAAGCAGCGAAGAGGAAGGAGATAGCTGACAGGGAACATGCACTTTAAATGGAGCAACTGGAAATCCAGGTACAAACCAGTCAGATGGAGCTGGCAAAAAGAGCAGCGACTTCCAACTCTGCTGGGGATTCTTCACCCCGCTCAGACGGTGTGCCTGCTTTGCAATCGGTGCCACCCAATGTAATGAACTTTTCGCTGGAACCTTTCTCAGAAAGGAACGATACCGTGGTCGCCTATTCGGACCGCTTTGAACACTTTGCAATAGGGTTTGGGCTGGAAGAAGAAGTGGAACTTAAAACTGTCTCAGGGCCTGAAAGGAGCAGCCTACGAGGTCTTTAATAAACTGCCAGCGGGAGAGCAAGATGTCTATGAGGTATTGAAAATGGCTCTCTTGGTGAGATGTGAACTTCATTCAGAGGCTTGCAGAAAAAGTTTAGAGGCTCTAAGGAAGATTCAGGAGAGTCATTCTCCCAGTTTGCGGCCCGTATTGAAGATTACACTGGGAAAGTTCACCGAGGATCATGACGGGTTGAAAGAGCTGATTGTGATAGAGCAGCTAAAGAAGTCCATGTCGGTGGAAATGCGTAGATTTCTCACGGAAAACAGCACTGACCGGCTAGAAACTATTATTACACTGCCAGAGCTATTCCAAACTGCTCTCATGGAATCTCAAGGAGCCAGAAAGAAATTTCCAGAGCATGCACCGAAACAACCATCTCGCTCACAACCAGACCAACAAAGCAAAGGACAACACACCCCTCATAAACAGCAAGATAAACAGAACAACTGCACTAAAAACTAACAAAAAATGCTGCGCAACTCCGGAGACAGGGAGAGAAACGGTGCAGGTACTGTCGTTGGAATAATCACATCACTAATGAGTGCAAGCGCCGACCTCCCTCTCAGCATGCTCTATATCTGCAGCCAAAATCTTCACCCCGGAAGCATTCGATGCTGTAGTCAGGGCATCTCTCGTCACCCCAGACCAGATGACAGAAGAGAGTGTCGACATCCAAGGTCCGTCGAAGAATGTAGCACCCATGACACTGAATATTTAGTGATGTTGAAAAAATAACGCTTGATGGAAAAAATTATTAGAACATGCATTTTATGTAGATTTTTTAAACATTTTTTTTATTTCGTTGAAGAATTTCTTTATATACTCGTAGTATCATGAATCTTTACATAAATTTATTAAATTCGTGAAATTAATGTCCTCCTTTTTGTCCTCCTTTTCTTAAAAATTGTTCTCCGTTGTCCTCATTTTTAGTCAAAAAAATCAGAAAATTTCATCCTTTTTAAACAAATAATATGGTCAACTTAATCTAAACGCGCCTTGACAAAACGGGGAGAAAATGATTTAAAACTGCTGACCAGCAATCTGTTTTTATTCAAGTGAACTTTCTTATTCTTGAGTTTCCCGAATTATCACTAGAATCTGAGGAGGTCATTAGGAGCGTTTAATTTTTTTTAAATGATTGTTAAAGTCTGCTTTTTATTCATCATCATCATCGTCATCATCATCATCATCATTTTTTTCCTTTTCGCTCCTTATGGAACATGCAACCAGCATTGCAGCCGGTCTCTTTGCAAGAAACATGCATCAAACATTCACTTACTTTTACAGAGTTGGTTTCTGTAGACATGTGTTTTACATCATGAGGTTGCCAGCGTCATATACAACCTCACATCAATCACTTTGTACGACATGCATGAGAGAGCAGTGTACTGATACGTCCTATGTCTCATCAGAGACCATCGACAAGTAAACGGGACAAAGCTAGTCACAGAACCAACATGCGTCATGTCCTCTTTTGTCTAAGCACCATCAAAGTTGGGCAGGATTTCAGAAGAAAAAAAAACGAACTAATAAACAAGTCTCTAATAATAGATGGCGGGGAATCATTAAATTCTTGATGGGACCAATATTGGGGTATGATCGTACATCTTCGACAAACAATAAACAAATAGAAAAATCAATTACACGGACACAAGTTCTTAGTATCCCATAGAAGTTATGAAATAACATGATAAACATATTTCAAAAAGGAAACATATTCAAAGGTCAGCGCTTTTAAACAAAAGTTTAAAAATGAAATACAAGCAAACGTCAATGACCAAATTTAGAAACGACAGGTCAGACAATCTGGTGATTAGAAAAACCTCCAAGGTTTAAAACAAAAATACAGGATAACAGAGGAAAGATCTGAAATGGCTTACATACAGAACCTTTTATTTATCTTAGATGTTTGCCACGTTTTCACGCTCGTCACTTTCAACCATAGACATATGCCCTCGGTTTTATTAGGCAGTGTAAATATATCCAGTGATCGTTGAAGTAGATACCGTTTTGTGTTGTTCTTTCACATGGTGTTTTCTTAATTTGGATAGTGTTGTTTTTGATGATGCTATCTACTTTTGTAGCTCATCAAATTCTCTGGTATTGAGTTTGTTATCTTGTTCCATAAGCGTGCGGTTGGCAGAGTGGTTAAGACGCTGGCCTATCGTGGCGAAGGTACTGGGGTCGTAAAAAGGGTACCTGACTCTGCTGTTGAGTTACGGAAGGCAAAGGCATCAATGAAGTTAACTGGTCATTCCACCTTTTGAAGCTGGACCTATTATAGTTAAGTCTCGAACACGTCACTCCCTTCCGTGCAGCCTTTTCCTTCCCTAACTCAGTCAGGAACCCATTTACAGCTGGGTAGACTGGAGCGTGTCGGTACCGTGGTTCGAACCTGACACCTTTGCCGCGAGAGACCAGCGCTCTAACCCAGTGTTTTTCAACCTTTTTGTGTTCACGGCACACTTTTCAATTTTCTGAAAATTTACGGCACACCTATCTGTCCCCGCGCCTGAATACACAATTACAGTGATATCATCATCTCAACCCGTAACCCGTCATGGGTCGTAGGGGTGCAATGGTGGAAGCATCGGCAGACAGGGTCCTCCACTGCTCTCTATCCTCAGCAATGCGTACAAGTGTGGAAAAACCCTGCCAATTCTTTGATGTTTTCAGCCCAGGATTTTCTTTGCCTTCCTCTTCTCCGTTTACCTTCGGCTGTTCCCTGGAGGATCGTTTTCGAAAGGGAGTCATGACGAGTTACATGCCCATACCAGGCAAGCTTTCGCCGTTTCACTACTGACAAAAGTGGTTCTTAGTGGCCTGCATACGTGTTTATTTTCTCTCTAACATAGACATTTGTTTTGTGCTCTTTGTAGCAAATGCGCAAAATTCTTCTATAACATTTATGCTCGAAAGCCTAAATCCTTCGCTCCGTATCTGCAGTGAGTGTCCAGCCCTCACACCCATACAAGAGAACATATAATACAAGTGATTTGTACAATTTGATCTTCACAGGAAAACTGATGTTACTTTTCCAGATCACATTCAGCCTTGTCATGGCAGCTGAGGCCATCTCAAGTCTTGTCTTGATTTCGTTACTTGATCTTCCATCGCTACATATAGTGGACCCCAGATATTTAAAGGTGTTAACTTCTTCTAACGTTTGCCCATTTAACGTAATGTTGGTCGGCACATATTTCTCAAGGCTATTCACCAATATCTTGCTTTTTTTATATTAATTTCCATCCCATACGTTCTTGTTACTTTCTCCAGTCTAGAGGTAAGGTCTTGAAGTTCTGATTCTGTTCCAGCTATAAGATCGATATCATCAGCAAAACGTAGATTGCAAAGAGGTCGGCCTCCAATCGATATGGTTGTTTTATAATCGTAGAGAGCCTCCTGCATAATATGTTACAGTGATATGTACTAACTTAAATACACTAATTTGTGGGTTCTTTAGACTAAAGAAAACTCTGAACTTGATTTCCTTGTAATTGTTTAAAATAATTGTGAAGTATATCTATTTTTTTTGTTCAAAGCAGTTAATAGTTCCAATTATTATTGAATGAATTCATGCTTGTCGTGAAATATTCTAATCCACATATATAAATTATCAAGTAAATATAAAGCCTAACAAATAAATTCTAATAAAGAAAAGAGCAATGGTAAAATAACGGTGCTGTCACAATAACTGTACTCGAAATCCCCCTTGTTTTATGCTTCGTCTGCAAATTGTAACGCTTTCACGTTGATAGTAAAAGCCTACTATATTATTACCCGCTTTCTTCAATGAAACGTGTGCTGCATTTCTAAGAAAAACATTGGGAGGCACAATGCGTAATGACCTAAATTAATCCTAACATTAATTATATTACGTTACCAAAACGAACGAACAGATGGACTAAAGGATAGAGAGAGGGGAGAGGCAGAAAGCCGAACGCAGGCAAAATTAAACACGCGTTTCGCTATTAATGCCACCCCAACAAGCGTAACGCGATACACAATTACTACTATCACGCGTGTAAGGCCACATGCACTAATTTTTTCGGACGGACAGTGATAAAAACACTAACCTTCCCAGAGTTAGGTTTTTAAATCCTGAAAAACTCTTATTAGAAAAGATGACAATAGATGGGTTTACGTTTGAAAACATTACAGTACCCAGACAGCACATCTTCGAAACAGGAGGTTGAAGAAATTGCATATTTTGAACGCAGCCACTTAGCTCTTTTAAATTTGTATATTTGGGTTCCTTAGGGCTTGCTGACAAAGAATATGTAAAACGTTACGCAAATAGTCTAGGAATTAACAAGTTATAACCAAAATAAAATAGTGGGGATGCCTGACAGCATGGAATCATTTCTGCTCATAAAATTTTTTAATAACGTGTTTGAAAAAAACCTTGCGTACGGAAATAGCCTACCATGTAAACTCCAAATTGATTGGAGCGCAACAAATATAAGACTAAACACGATTGGTCGGACTATAAATACTATCTTTGGTTGTTAGGGGAGACGTAGGAAGGTAAAATTTTTTCAAACACTTGTCGAAACGTGGCTCCATTGGCCAGACTCGCTGATATACTCACTTAGGAGCGTTAGTTCGAGACCACTAGTTCAAATAAGCTTGATAAAGCAACAGTGCGTTGAAGCCAGCTCATATTTTTGCTAAATAAAAGCCTGGAACATAAGCAGATGGGAATTTGTGCCAGTATTTGTGCCAGAATTCATTGCTAGTCAACGTATCTGTGTTTATTCTATGAATTGTGGTAAGCTTGAAACATTCAGTATCTTTTAATGAAAATTGAATGTGAATTGTTAATTTATGCCTGTATATATGTGTAGTTCAGTAGCAAACATGATGTAAAGCCTATAATGCTCCAGCCTGAACAGAAGGTGTCGGAGGAAAGTAAAACGGCATGGAATGGCCAAACAGTACACTGACACCTAGATGATTGACTAGAAAGAAATAATGCTGGAAGTGCAGAGGCGTAGTAACCATTAAGGAGGTTAATACTGGTATAAAGTATTTCAGATGAAGCTGACAGTTGGCCTAACGCTCTGAACTCAATGTTTGTGGTGTATTGTGCTCAGTGTAGAACTAGAGTATCAATTAGTTATGAAGTAGAAGGTACATCCTTCTTGTTTTCAGGGACCGTGGTCTTGATGGTATTGAGCAGCACCTGGTCAGAGCTTTGCTGAATCCAGAGTCGGACAGCATACTCCTTGGTCCATTTAGCTATCAGTGAGGTGTCTCCAGAGCCCAGGGGAGAAATCGAGCAGAGGAGTCTTTTCCTGCCGCCATCACGCAAGATAAGCTGATGTGGCCAGCTGAGCTCAAAATTATGTACCCCCATCTTAAAATAACATTGTAACATAAACTTAAGAGGGGAAGTAAATTGTTTTAATATCAGGAACTGAGAACATCTCCAATACTAGTTCCAATAAAGACAAACTATGGAAGTCATGATGACAAATACCAACAGAGCTTGAACAAAACAAAACCAGTATTACCTCATATTACTACTACACAACTGACACACATAGGATACTGTTAATAATATATGTCACTACAATATTCATATTGATAAATTCTGTACATATAACTTGTAATTAAAATTGATTGTGACTCCTGGTTCCTTTGTATTTGAATCAGGACACATATACATTCATGACAGCAATGAATACATATTGTTATTTGAAAAGTTATCAGTGACTCCTTTAAGATATCCTCTTAGAGTGTTATATGTATGTGAGTGTCACAGTGTTGTCACGTGTAGTGGAATAAATTAAATTGTTTATCTGTCTGTTGTTGTTTTGACTTACACTTCATCATACACATACCCTAGACATATAACGTAGTCATCACACTATTCCAGAATAATTCTGACTGAGATATATATATATGTGGCAGCAAGTAAGGTTATCTATAATACACTACTCTCATTAGATATAGATACCTTCACAGCTGATCTCAGTCAGTACACTAAGTCCCCCTATAAATATTTATAACATCCCACTTCACCACAATGCTGTAAGATCATTACTTGAACACTAAAAATATACTTCTTAAAGTAAATTTACAAAATTTTTGCGGCACACTTTCATAAGTGCGACGGCACACTAGTGTGCCGCGGCACACCGCTTGAGAAACACTGCTTTAACCACTCCGTCGATTTGACGCTCATTTTTTTGTTACGCTAATATTTTATGACGTTCGTGTAACAATTACATTGTTAAAGTGCAAGGTTTGTGAGATGATTAGTGTTAAAATATGAGGTTGCGAGATAATCAGTGTTAAAATATGAGGTTGCGAGATAATCTGTGTTAAAATACGATGTTTGTAGATAATTAGTGTTAAAATACGAGATTGCGAGATAATCAGTGTTAAAATATGAGGTTTATGAGATAATTATTGTTCAAATATGTGATTGCGAGACAATTAGTGCTAAAATACGAGATTATGAGAAACAAGGTTGCAAGATAGAGTAAATGCTGTATTAAAACACGACGATGTGTGAGAAAATAAAAGCGGTCATAAAATACGAGGTTTTAAGATAAGAGTAATTACAGTATTAAAAGACGATTTTATGATAAGAGTAATTGCAGTATTAAAAGACGATTTTATGATAAGAGTAATTGCAGTATTAAAAGACGATTTTATGATAAGAGTAATTGCAATATTAAAAGACGATTTTATGATAAGAGTAATTGCAGTATTAAAAGACGATTTTATGATAAGAGTAATTACAGTATTAAAAGACGATTTTACGATAAAAGTAATTACAGTCTTAAAATACGAGATTTTAAGATAAGAGTAATTACAGTATTAAAAGACAATTTTATGATAAGAGTCATTAGTCTTAAAATACGAGGTTTATGATAAATAGACAAGCTCTGGTGCTTCTCCCAAACCACATGACCTGCCACCTGTTTATTCTAGGTCAGAATGCGAATGACTCGCGGTCAACAGTGAGTACTGATAAACTTGTGGACAGAAGAGGGCCTACTGGACACGAATGAGGGAACTATCAGTGAAGTGCTTAGTGCCCTCGATAGCGCTAGGCCAGTCCGAGTTTAGCTCGATCCGTCAAGATATGTCGTTATTTTTGGATCATTCCAGCAGTTATCTGGTCAAATTCCTCTATTTTGAGGATACTAGCCACATTCCAGGCCACTCCATTCACTGTGGAATTCTTCACTCGTGCCGTTTTTCCTTCTGGCGTGAGCGCCCTGAACTGGTTTAGTAGGCTCAATGACAAGTTGGCATCTGTTTATTGTATGAAGTGACCGGACCGTATACTTCTAAAACGTATATCATTACATTTTGACGGTATCTGGGTATCTGAGTTGGCTGTAGTTTGCCGTGATGTGGCAGTAGTTTGCCGTGATGTGGCAGTAGTTTGCCGTGGTGAGTCCAGTATTTCAGTCGGTAAAATGGGGTTTTGTTGAATTCCGTGGTTTAGGTGGCTGTAGTTAGCCTTTATGGAGAAATTGCTACAGGTGGTTTGCCGTAACCAGAGACGTTGCCGTATTTGTGAAATTGGCAAACGTGTTAAAAATACTACCGAGTCCATTGTGCCCGCAAGCCTCATACTACTTAGTCTGTTGTCCCATTTCTTTTCATTTGTGTTGAGGAGCCATTCTTGCGTTCATTCTTCTGTCTTTTTTTTTTAAAAACACAAATGAGATGAAAACCACATATGCAGTGTTTTGACTCTCAAACAAGGTGCAAAAACATAGGGGTCGTCCACATATTTTTAACATTTTAACCCCCCCCCCCCCCCCCCCCCCCCCCCCCCCCCCCCCCCCCCCGCCCCCCCCCCCACCCCCCCCCCCCCCCCACCCCCCCCCCCCCCCCCCCCCCCCCCCCCCCCCCCCCCCCCCCCCCCCCCCCCCCACCCCCCCCCCCCCTCCCCCCCCCCCCCCACCCCCCCCCCCCCACCCCCCCCCCCCCCCCCCCCCCCCCCCCTCCCACCCCCCCACCCCCCCCCCCCCCCCCCCACCCCCCCCCCCCCCCGCCCCCCAAACTCTCGACTTTAACTCGACAGCCCTGGTTACCACAATTATCCGATATTTCAGCTGAAATTATAATAGCAATATAAGTCGTCCATGAGACAGTTAACTAATTCGGATAAAAGCAGATTTTGTGTATTTAGGTTAAAAATATCACTCCTATTTTTTGTGTGACATCACATTTTTGCAATCTTGCCCTCCCATTATATTAAATTAATATGAAACAAATATAAAGGTATGTTATCAGGCACTCGTAGGAAATAAAGAAGTAGAACACTAGACAACAGAAAAACAACAGACATGAGTGGCTTACCCAGGATTTGAACACTGGACCTTCCGTGCGACAACCCCGCCTAGCCATGCAAGCGAATCACACTATCCTCCCTGCCATCTACGCATCACCAAAAAAATGATGTTTCAATGACAGTTCATTAGTGCGAACCGCAATACATGACACCGGAAGTCCACCATGGGCAGTTTAGCCTATTAATGACGCAATCACTTCTGTTGTTTCCCTATCATGTCAGTCAAAAAAATTTTAGGCCCCTCCCCGCTCACTGCGTGACGTCTAGTGTTGACGACCGCATTTTGAAACTCAATGGACATCAGTTGCCAGAAGAAAAAGGTCCCACATACCTTGAAATACATAGGGCAGCTTATTAATGTGGTCAAATCAAATAAATAAGATCCAGCATAAAGCTAGTCAGAGAATGGCCCTAATCAACAACAAAAAAAACTAGCTGGAACTACCTGGGGTGCAGACCACCAAATACTGAAAACACTTTACACAGGAAATGTCCGGCCGGCACCGGAATGCCAACCTGGGCAACTGCGTCAAAATCCAACTTTGATAGAATAATACAAGTGCAAAACCAGGCAGAGACAATCATTGCTGGAGCATCGAAATCAACACCTGTAAATGCAATGAACATGCTAACAAAACTTTAGTGCATGAGTGACAGAAGAGATTACACGAGGCAGAAAAATTTTAAAGGCTCACAAACCACACAATTAATGATAGACTGAAAAGATTTGTCTAAAAAATAATAATAATGAATTTAAAAATAAAGTAAATAAAAATAAACATTAAAAAAAACAACAACAACAACAAGACATAAAAATCGAATTCTTCGTACAGTAAATTAGTGATTTGAGACATATTCAGAGGTATGTTATAAGAACTCGTGAAATTTTCAAACGGCGTGCAACTGAATGACTCAGGGACTTTTTTTAGGTTCATCAAGATGAGGTGGGGTAAACAGTTACTTTCCTCGTTGTCTTTGCGTCTCGAACGAACGAACGAACGAACTTTATTTTCAAAGGATTAAGAATTGGGCACGCAGGCCCGTCTTACATTCTGCCCTTCTTCTCTCTGTCATCTTACATACTGTATCCTTTCAAAAGCACATGTATTATTAGCATTATTTAAGCATACAACATTATCGAGGTAAAATGATAACATACATTTGTAACATCCAGACATAATCAAATTTAAGGGGGGGAAATTATTAATTAAAAATATACAGATGGATCAGCACAACAAAAGCTACACAAAATTGAGGTGGAGGTGTTTACACAAAATTAAATAATGGACAAGAAATACATATCTCAATTGCCACTGGAAAATTCTCAAACAACTTTAATGCAAAGGCAGAAGCACTAAATACAGCTGCAATTACTTTCATGGAAAATAAAGATTTTACTAGAGACAAGACAGTCTCCTCACAGACTCACTATCAGTCATCACATCTCTCAGGAACAATAAAAACAAGGAATCAGACAGCTGGCAGAAGTACTAATAAAAACCAGCTATGAATTGAAACAAATAAAAGTACAGTGTATTACTCATCATCATCTCAACCCGTAACCCGTCATGGGTCGTAGGGGTGCCATGGTGGAAGCATCAGCAGACAGGGTCCTCCACTGCTCTCTATCCTCAGCAATGCGTACAAGTGTGGAAAAACCATGTCCTGCCCATTCTTTGATGTTATCAGCCCAGAATTTTCTTTGCCTTCCTCTTCTCCGTTTACCTTCGACTGTTCCCTGGAGGATCGTTTTCGAAAGGGAGTCATGACGAGTTACATGCCCAAACCAGGCAAGCTTTCGAAGTTTCACTACTGACAAAAGTGGTTCTTGGTGGCTTGCATAGGTGTTTATCTTCTCTCTAACATAGACATTTGTTCTGTGCTCTTTATAGCAAATGCGCAAAATTCTTCTATAACATTTATACTCGAAAGCCTGAATCCTTCGCTCCGTATCTGCAGTGAGTGTCCAGCCCTCACACCCATACAAGAGAATAGATAATACAAGTGATTTGTATAATTTGATCTTCACAGGAAAACTGATGTTACTTTTCCAGATCACATTCAGTCTTGTCATGGCAGCTGAGGCCATCTCAAGTCTTGGCTTGATTTCTTTACTTGATCTTCCATCACTACATATAGTGGACCCGAGATATTTAAAGGTGTTAACTTCTTCTAACGTTTGCCCATTTAACGTAATGTTGGTCGGAACATGTTTCTTATGGCTATTCACCAATATCTTGCTTTTTTCTATATTAATTTCCATCCCATATGTTCTTGTTACTTTCTCCAGTCTAGAGGTAAGGTCTTGAAGTTCTGATTCTGATCCAGCTATCAGATCGATATCATCAGCAAAATGTAGATTGCAAAGAGGTCGGCCTCCAATCGATATGGTTGTTTTATAATCATAAAGAGCCTCCTGCATAATATGTTCTAGATATATATTAAAGAGCACTGGGGACAGGATACATCCCTGGCGAACTCCTACAGTTGTTTTGAAAAATTCTCCAATGTCATTGCTTGCAAAAACAGCACTGCTTGCGTCCTTTGTATAGTGCTTCAATGATATCTATGATGTTGGTATCAAAATTGAATTTTCTCATTATTTGCCATAAGCCTTCATGCCAGACTCGATCGAAGGCTTTTGTGAAATCGATGAAGTTATGGTATAAATCGTGTTGATGCTGGAGATGTTTTTCGATCAGTAATCTAATATTGAAGATTTGTTCTGAGGTACTTCTTTTTGGTCTAAAGCCAGCCTGTTCCTCGGACAAGATTTCTTCTGACAGTGTATTACTGCCCACTGCAATATATATAAAATGAGAAGGCAGATAAACTTGCCAAAGAAAGAGAAAAGAAAATCTAAACAGAAGACAGGGCTACATATGAAGATATAAAAGCAATAATCAGAAATAACTACAGAGATAAATGACATACAGAACAACCATATTGATACTGCACAACAACCATATTGATACTGCACAACCATATTGATACTGCACAACCATATTGATACTGCACAACCATATTGATACTGCACAACCATATTGATACTGCACAACCATATTGATACTGCACAACCATATTGATACTGCACAACCATATTGATACTGCACAACCATATTGATACTGCACAACCATACTGTACATATAGAACACCCATATTGATACTGCACAACCATATTGATACTGCACAACCATATTGATACTGCACAACCATATTGATACTGCACAACCATATTGATACTGCACAACCATATTGATACTGCACAACCATATTGATACTGCACACCCATATTGATACTGCACAACCATATTGATACTGCACAACCATATTGATACTGCACAACCATATTGATGCTGCACAACCATATTGATGCTGCACAACCATATTGATACTGCACAACCATATTGATACTGCACAACCATATTGATACTGCACAACCATATTGATACTGCACAACCATATTGATACTGCACAACCATATTGATACTGCACAACCATATTTATACTGCACAACCATATAGATACTGCACAACCATATTGATACTGCACAACCATATTGATACTGCACAACCATACTGTACATAAATTATGGACAAATTTTTGTCAGAACCAGTGGTCCTAATGATGTCATACTCCCCCTGGTCTCCTGGGTAGTGAGATCGGATGCCTAGCCTTCTCGGATAAGGGCGAAAAAATAGGAGGTCCCGTGTGCAAGTTGCGCACGTTAAAAATCCCACGGCAGTTGAGAATCGTAAAGAGTAGGCCTATCAGGTTGCTGCCCTGGCAAAAATTAAAAAATTAGAAACCTACCCACAACAAAAATATTTATAGAATGTGTGATTCCTATATATACACATTGGGATTCTCACTGGGGCTACGGAGTTCGTACACTGTGCTGAGATCCTCCTTGTGTGATCTAAGGGAGGAGATCGGAGCACTGATGGAGTTGTCCGTGCGCAATGAAGATAATCCTTCAAACCAAACCAAACCAGACATTACCAAGAAGAGACCACGTGATACTTTTGAGACTAACAAACGGCCTTTGCAGACTCAGATACCATCTGTACAACAAATTGAAAATCTGACAGAGAGATATGTGTCCACGTGGGGAGGACAAACAGACAGACAGATATGTGTCCACGTTGGGAGGACAAACAGAGAGATATGTGTCCACGTGGGGAGGACAAACAGAGAGATATATGTCCACGTGGGGAGGACAAACAGACAGACAGATATGTGTCCACGTGGGGAGGACAAACAGACAGTCAGATATGTGTCCACGTGAGGAGGACAAACAGGCAGTCAGATATGTGTCCTCGTGGGGAGGACAAACAGACAGACAGATATGTGTCCACGTGGGGAGGACAAACAGACAGTCAGATATGTGTCCACTTGGGGGGGGGGGGGGGGAAACAGACAGTCAGATATGTGTCCACGTGGGGAGGACAAACAGACAGACAGATATGTGTCCACGTGGGGAGGACAAACAGACAGACAGATATGTGTCCACGTGGGGGGGGGGGACAAACAGACAGTCAGATATGTGTCCACGTGGGGAGGACAAACAGACAGACAAATATGTGTCCACGTGGGGAGTACAAACAGACAGACAGATATGTGTCCACGTGGGGGGGGGGGAACAAACAGACAGTCAGATATGTGTCCACGTGGGGAGGACAAACAGACAGTCAGATATGTGTCCACGTGGGGAGGACAAACAGACAGTCAGATATGTGTCCACGTGGGAAGGACAAACAGACAGTAGAACATGTTCTCAAAAACTGTCGGCTCCATGAGATGAGCATGGTGGCAGCATGGCCTTCTCCAACCTAGTTGAGGGGAGACACTGTATGGTGACGAGAGAAGCCTGAGATGGACTGCCGGCTAAATAACAGAGATAGATGTGGCTGTTTGAGAATGAACAACAGAGAAGAAAAAAGAAGTCCATTTCCCAGAAAGCCTTTCACTACTTAGTCCGCTATCCCAGCACGCCACACACTACTTAGTTTGCTGTCCCAGCAAGCCTCAAACTACTTAGTCTGCTGTCCCAGCAAGCTTCACACTACTTAGTCTGCTGTCCCAGCACGCCTTAAACTACTTAGTCTGCTGTCCCATCAAGCCTCAAACTACTTAGTCTTCTGTCCCAGCAAGCCTCACACTACTTAGACAGTTGTCACAGCACGCCTCACACTACTTAGTCAATTGTCACAGCACGCCTCACACTACCTAGTCATTTGTCACAACAAGTCTCAAACTAATTATTTTAATGCAACTTACCATCTCTCATAGTCTCATGCAGTCTTTTCGTATAGTAAATACATTTTTCACTAATGTCTAACTTGTCTTGGTTAGACAATTACGTATTTCAAATTGTGTTATATTTGTATCTTACTTTATCTAATGTCTTGCTGTCTAATTGCGTTACATTTACATCTTAATCTGTCTAATGTCTAGGTGTCAAATTGTCTTATATTGATGTCTTCGTTTATTTAATTCTTGGTGTTAAATTATGAGATTTATGCCCCATAAATAAATACACGTCTTTATAAATTCTAGAAAGCATTCAGTTTTTGTTATTAACATAAAATGACATTCATCGTTCCTTCCGCTTTGACAATTCCGCACTGCTCCACTGTACTGTTTGATTGTCCATGTGTCGCATCCTTCAAATAAATATTCCTAATCAATATATGTCATGTGACTTCTAATGCTATCTGTTCGTTGTAGTCGGTAGTGACTGGCTCCACATTTGTCAGTTATTCCATGAATATTGATTTTTTTTAAAACTTGGAAATAAGTTGGGAGCGGAAAAGCATCAGATGAGCTTTATGTGTCTCAGTCTCCACCCGTCATCTCGGGAGATAGTCTACCATGTTCACTGAATAATAAATATAAATGGGTATCATGCGGTCACTAGTGAGAAATAAAGAAATAAAAAACTAGACATCAGAAAAGCAGCAGAAGTGTTAGGTTTACCGGGGAATCGAACACAGGACAATCCGAACGACATCATTGCACCATTCCTGAGTGAATCGTGATTAAACACACTGCCAAGTCAGCACTGCAAAAATATTGCATCGTGGACAGTGTTTATTACCACGACACCCCACGAAACTGTGGAAGATAGGACCAGGAAACAACCCAGACTAATTATAGACGCAATCACTTCTATAACTGTCCTACTCACCAGTATATGCTTGATAACACGAGACATTGACCGTAATATGGTGTCTAGTACATTATAGAAGAATAAGAACAGAACATGATTACTGGCAAGTTTTTATGGTAACACAGGTACAGGTATGAACAAAGAAGCAAACAAGGAAGGACAGTCAAGTCCTGTCAGCAATTAATATTTAACATATATGGGGTATCCAACGGGCTGATCACCCGTTTGCCAGTCACTTCGATTACGGAAACAACAGCAAATGGATTGATTTGCCATTGCCCTAAAGACGCCAATAGGCGTGATGGGAAACAATGGCAAAGAAAACCTATCTGCTGTTGCCCTAAGACGCCACTAGGCGTAATGGCCACTGACTGCTTTGACGGTCGGTGGCTAAGGACGGAAGAAGAAGAAGAAGACTATATGGGGTATGTTGCAGACACTCGTAAGAAGTAAAGAAGTAAAAAACTAGTCAACAGAAAAATAACAGAACTGCGAGGCAACGTACCCAGTGCCATTAATTGTTTATTTCTACCCCGTTCGACCTAATTTTCGGTTATATATATGGTACTCAATGTTACTTTATTTGTTATTCATGCTTTATTTACACCAGATTGTTGTTACACTTGATTATATTTGGTGAGGAAACAAATATAAAAAATTTTTTTAAAAAATAGAATGGTATGAAATCAGTTTTACAAGTTAACGGTACACAGGAAACACGGGACGTTTCGGGTTTTACCCATCGTCAGCCAGTTACAAACAGGTGACGAGGACAAGAATTACATATAGATACTACAAAAACGTACGATGGCACACCAAATGAGTGATACAAGCAGATGGAAAAAAGTAAACAACACCGATGATGAGCGAAAAAAAGAACAATACTAAAGCAAGAAAATCGTAAAGCCTGAACGAAATATCTAAACAAGAAAGTAAATAATCAACGAAACGTAACAAGATCATGAACAAAACTATTAACACAAGAACAAAGTCACTTAGCTATATTCTTAGAATAATACACTAGGATAGCGTCTAGGAAGTGACGTATAAGATAGCGACAAATAAAAAGGATACGAAACGAAACAAAACAAAAATATAAAAAGATAGATCGGAAAAACGACGGCGGAAGAAATAAAGAAGTATGAAAAAGAGACCAGAATTTTGGCAAAATGATGCAGGACATTTAGGCCCTTGGGAGATAGACCACCCATTTGAAAAATGAGGTGATTCTCCAAGGAAAAGCGAGTGCGGTCATCACCCACACAAGAAAGGAGGGCAGTAACATTTATGTCCAAATTACCTGAATGGTCAGGCCTATTGAAATGAAGAGCCACCGGTGTAGGTTTGCCATGATAAATGTCATTTAAGTGCTCACGAAACCTGTCTGCCAAACGTCTGCCCATTTCGCCAACATAAGTAATGTCATGACTCCCTTTCGAAAACGATCCTCCAGGGAACAGTCGAAGGTAAACGGAGAAGAGGAAGGCAAAGAAAATCCTGGGCTGATAACATCAAAGAATGGGTAGGACACGGTTTCTCCACACTTGTACGCATTGCTGAGAATAGAGAGCAGTGGAGGACCCTGTCTGCTGATGCTTCCACCATGGCACCCCTACGACCCATGACGGGTTATGGGTTGAGATGATGATGATGAAGTAATGCCACTTCTCTTCCAGATGATAGAATAAATCAGGTTTCTGGATTCACACGTGAAAGACTCTCTAATAACAAATTTGCCTTTCGGAAAAGTAACTGACTGAGTTTGGAGTACAAACGGACAGCTCTTACATATACGGCGTTGGCACGGTTTAGTACCAAAGTGTGAAGGGCTAGTGTGTCTCAAGCGACTGTGTACAAGAATATCCCTAAAATTCTTATCCCTACGATATGCCACCAAATGGGTAATCACGAAACAACTCTCTGGTATCATGATCAGAGATGAGAAAATGCAGATGACGAAACGGAATTTTTTTCACCGCCAAACAGTGGGGGTGGAAAGTTAAGACAAGTTTGAGTCTGTCAGACGTAGTAGTAGGTTTGGTAGTAAGTGCCATCTGACGAGTAACGTGACTAATGCGATTAAGAGCATCAGATAATACTCTTTCAGGATAATGACGTCGGCGAAAAAACTCGAGCATTTCTTGAGCTCGTTCATGGAAATCATCTTCATCGTGACATATCCAACGTAAGCGTAGAAGTTGAGAAAAGGGAATGGAATTTTTACAGCTGAGAGGGTGAGAAGAAGTGTAAAAACCATGAGCATCAGTAGGTTTATAAAAGACAGAAGTTTTAAGGCCAGTAGGAGTAATTTTGACAGTAAGGTCAAGAAAGTTCACTGAAGTATAGAAATTTGAGAAGTGAATTTGATTGCAGGATTGAAATTGCCAACATACTAAATGAATCTACGGAGGTTAACTTCAGACATGTCTGTGACTCCAATCCCATCGTCAATATAGCGACGGTAAAACTCAGGTATCGACCCATCGTAACTTTGAAGCACCAAATACTCAAAGTGACCCATTAACTGTTATTTATTGTCATACACTATTTATTGTCATACACTATATTTGGTGTGAGATATTTAGGCCAGAAATTTTTGCTTGTTGAGCATCGTCAAAAATATTTATTTACAAAAGGACACGGTTTAAACAGCACTATGCAGAAACAATGATTATTTCCAGACAAAAGGCGGGAGACCTGACCGAAGATTTACGGTGTAAAAATTATTTTATTTCTAATATTTTCCGTCCCTCATCTTGATGATATTCTCCAATAAATTATTTGTTTCTGTCCATTTCGGGATCTTTGTCTGGACAAATCTGTCGTGCTTTTGCCTGTCTACTTTTAGCGTACCTGGCATAATGGTTTCCAATCGTTTATAAATGTCACTCTTACATGCTGTCATGGTTTAGAAAAAAAAAACTGTAATATTTGTTTAGTATAAACAAATAAGGAGGGGAAACCCGAGGCCTGTAAACATTAAATAAATAAATAATATACAAAGGTGTTTCATGCACTCCTGAGAAGTAAAGTTGCCTAATTGGTAGAGGATAGTAACGATTCGCTCCCGTAGCTAGGTGGTGGTGTCGATCGGAAGCTCCTGGGTTCGATTCCCGGTAAGCTTATCACTTCTGTTGTTTTTCTGTTGTCTAGTCTTTCACTTCTTTTTAATTCTCACGAGTGCCTGAAAAATACCTTTGTGTATTATTTATTTACTATATTTTTTCAGCCTTGCCCCAATATTATGGTTTCCAATAAATGTTATATATTTCAGCCTTGTCAGGAATTATAGTTTTCAATAAACTGTTTTATTTTTAGCCGTACTCGGTATTATGGTTTTTAATAAACGGTTATATATTTTAGCCTTACCTGGTACAGTGGTTTTTCCTATAACTCGTTATATGTGTTGCTCAAAATCACAGCGTTGTGGAATTTTGTGCAATAAAATTAACAGGGCTTACAGGAAAAATAGGTTAGAGGCAGAACACTCAAAACCTTTATTGTCTCGTAAGTAATACACTTAAAAAAAAAAAAAAACACATTAACCAAACAAAAAATGGGATTTTTGAAGCCACTAAACTAATCAATGCTAGCACTACAACGGGGCATTTCTACAGGTTTTAGAGATTTTTCTTAAAGGTATTTTATGCAGCTAATTGTTATGATTAAAATTCATAACGATTATGTCGGTATTATGATTGGCTCGACAGGGCGCCTTTTCTGATAATTTTATACTGACTTACTTATTAATAAAGGAAGTGACGTCATGCCGATATGGTGTACGGGCAGACGCGAACTTTGAAGCAGAAGTGAGGTGATCGTCTGCAAGAAGAGATGCGGCCTGTGTTTGAATGTGAGCGGACGTATATGTATTGAGCTCCTGCAGTACACTGTGTTTTTCCTGCATCATTCCATCACCAGGACATCAATATACTTAGCTGAGGTGTCCCTGGTTTATTAGATGCAAGAAATGTATGCCAATTCATGAAGATGTCCAATGGACTATGAATAATAAAGTTTGTATGATTGCAATTGACCAGCGTTTGATAGTGAACGGACTGGACGACTACTAATTACTGCATTTGCCTTTTGGCGAGAACTGATTTCATGGAGCTTTGTGTCAAGATTAATAAACTGCATATTTGTGAAATTGTGAAGGAGGTGTTTGTCAGCTCACTGCAGTTATGCTGATTCGTGTTGTTGGACTATCCCCTAGAGTCTACTTTGGCCACGGAGACCTTCTCCTGAACTTTTAAACAAAACGACACGCATCACTAATGCTTTCTCTTTAATTGTGGGTAAGTTTGCTCCCGATTGCTTATTTGTTTGGTCTTCGATTCAACAGTCATTACTTTTTTTTATATTTCTTTAGACCTTGTTCTAATAGACTTTGCAGCACTGGAAGTTGTTCCTGCTAAACAGGTTTCTTTTATTTTCGCAGCGTTGTCTCTGATGCTGTAGAGTCCTTAGGTCTGCTGTTGTCGTGATACTAGCTATTCTCTCTGCTCTTTCAAAACTTTTTATTACTTAAAGCTACTCCTCAGTACGTATGGCTTTCCTTTTTCGTTCACTACTTTGAATCTTATAACAGGACGCATACTCGTGTAATTTTTTTTTCTTTTTGGTGATGCATTAAATACTTTTATCAAGAAAAGTACACATACTCAGAAAACATCGCGATACACACTCGAGGGCGTGATGTGTGTGTGTGAGTTTTGTGTATTCCTACGCTGGCCACTATGTTCCGCCGGGTGGCGTTTTTTTTTAGTTCACCTTGTGTTACTCGGTAGCGCAAAGCTTAGTCACCTCGGGACAAATCGCGAATGATCTAACACGACTTCTCGTTTTAGTGATTTTATTCACCTATTTATCTATCACGTATGAACAAATTCCTGCATTACAAACACGCATTATAACAGAAAATAATGTGTTATGGTTCTCAGTAAACTGTTATATATTTTAACCTTACCCAGTATTATGGTTTTTAATAAACTATTATATACAAGTTTAGCCTTACCCTGTTTTATTATTTATTTAAGCCAAACTTGGCCATGTGTTTGTCAGTAAAATGTTATATATTTATTCATTTATGAACGCCAGCCAGTACGTACTTGTAAATCATGTCTGCTATCTAATGAAGCCGCCATTGTGGCAGGATTTTTTTTACCTGGTATCATGTTATAGACAGCTTTACCCGAATATTTTTTTTTAAATTTAAACACAAGCAGGTCGTATTGATCTCAACATGTTAACTCTATGGCACTCTGCAGCCGGTCTTAGAGCTGTCTGCCACTTAATGTAACCTAGGATTGGACCGCTTGGGCATAATCTGGTCAACTTTCTTAACAACGACATACAGGACAAGAAAACCCACTTTATCACGATTCTTTCAGTGTGTTTTTTGTTTAATCAAAAAGTTTAACATGTGACCATATTGTGTCTTATATCTTGTTGAAATGTGTATTTTTATGTAAAATCGGGAATATGTTCAAGGTGCACAAAAATGGTAAACCATAAGATGACACTTGTGACAGTCAGTCATCCTTGTTGTTCTGTCTGTTAGTTGTGTTGTTTTGAATTGTTGTTAGTATTTCTGTGGCGAGCGTCCGATTGACAGATAGGCTTGTGACAAAATGGACGACCTCTTCACGATCTCGGTTTCACTCCAACAGGATCAGAGACATATTTTGTACTGATTTTTATTTGTGTACTTTTAAAAGTGCCAATTTCTCCTCATTATCGGCTAAGGAGCAAGTAGTTTGTATGTTCAAACATTTGTGACACTCCTTGCAGATAATGTTTATCCCAGCCTGCGAGAAGTAACTAGATAAGATGAGCATCGGCGTGTTTAGATTAAACCGCTGATAAGCGACTCGTTTGTTAACAAGCTGGGCAAACACGGAGTTTTTGCATACTCATACAACAGATAACGAGATTACTGTCTGTGTGACACATGTGGGCAGACAAGTGTGACATAAACGCTTCCGGGTCATCCTTGATACACCAACATTACTTTTTTTTAAAGTAATAAGTATTACAGCTTACCCATTGTCACGAGAGGGGTTAATATTGTTTTAAAAGAAAGATATCCTGGACACAAAGTTGTATCAGGTGATACCAGGATAGTGCCAGATAAGAGACTGGTCTTATAAGAAATACCCCCTTCTCTGAAAAGAGTAAGGGTGTATGGACATCAAAGGTAAGATCAAGCTGTATAAGTTCCTAGGTATGATGATAGTGTATTATCCTAGGTTCCTAAATGCTCCTCTCAAGATCCTCCTCTGTTTATAATGTTAAGCTCTGCTAGGGGTATTAAACTAAACTATTTACCAACAAGAACTGTAACTTAACTTAAATAATCCAAGTAAGTCTGTTGGCTATGATAGGAAACTCTTTACAGAGCGATACAACAGGAAGCAATCTGATCATCAGAAGGAGTCCCCCTGTCCAGCAAGTGTTTCGGCCCTATATACTCCTTTACACTCTAAGGGGGGCGGGGGGGGCGGGGGCGGGCCCACTTGGGTCATGACTCCCAAGCGTCTCAGCTTCCTGTTGTCTTGTATCGAAAATGAACCCATTCCACTTATGGTAGCAGCTTTAAAATCCACAACTCCGCCTTTGTGAAAGTAACAAAGAGAAGACACATTATTCCGTTCGTTCCGTCGCACACACTGAGACACCGTCGATTACAATTTATTTTATACACGTTTTTCTTTTTTTTTTGTGAAAATCTTTCACTGAACTCAAAATTTGATTACAACATAAAATGAATAAAATCACTAGTAAAATGTTCAAAATTATCTACAAAATTATCTGTGAATTTTACGCTCGCCAAGACAACATCAGTTATTTGTAGGAAAGTTCTTCTCTCTTGGCTGAACTCACTCTGGTTGTAGACTATCTTTATTTTAGGAGCAATAAAAGTTCCTCACAGTTTCTGAATTACTGTCAATTATTGAATATGAATTTGCCTATCTAAATGCACTGAATTTTCATAATTTGCTACTCTCTTAGGTGACGTATTAATTGCGGTATATCTGTTGTACACTGGACAGTAGCCTTATGTGGCTACTTAGCTTCAGTTCTTGGTTTTGTAGCCTGTCACACTTCTGTTCTGGATAGAAACATCACATGAGATTCTTCCAGGCAGTGGGTACTGGGTGGCTGTCCCTCTCGATTTTAAAGGGCTCTTGCACCACTAGCTCCTATAAGTTGTGGCTGGCTCCTTAAGGTGTACGTTTAGTTACAGGATGTAACCTGAAATACAATTGTTAACCACTGTATTGTCCATCTCTATCTCTCTAGCACAGATGTAGGGGATGAGAGACAGTTTCAGACAGACTGCAAGTAGACGCACAGGGCATAATAAATCAGTAATAACACAAGCCAGGTCACTATGAATATAATCTTTCTCCAAATCCTTGGTTACAACTATATGTCCATGATTAGCCTCCATACAGTTATTAGGTTTTGTGGAAAATACTATGTGATATCTTAAACAATGCAGTAATACAATTCCTTTCATCCTTTCCTTTGTTCCTGGTGTGTGTCCCATTCCTTCAAGAAATAATTCTTTAAATGCTTTTCTAAAACTATGAACACACTTTCCGCTGCCATTCTCAAATTATTTGAATATACACAGGTTTGGTTTTGCCTCCAGAAATTACACAGTGGTTTAAAGCGCATCTACACTTCCTAACGCACAATTTTATTAATTAATACAAATATATATTTTTATATACATTCTTTCTTATCCTCAGGTACATACAGTCGAGCTGTTAATGGTCATACAGTCTGCTCTCAGATGCAGAAGGCGGTCAGCCTGGCGCTCTTTACTGTAGTTTGAAAATTGTGTAGCCTGCTTTCGCAAGAGGGCAAGTCCTTATATAGGTCATAGCCAAACGACACAAAACGCAGTTATGCTGGAGTGTGTTGCATACTCAAATATCGGCATGCATTTGTCTAGATGTGCGTGTATGGAAAACTAGGAATACAATTATCTTCGTTATTCCTGGAGCGATTTCCTTCACCTTAGGTTTAAAATACGCCCTGGATAGGTCTTTATCTTTCTAGATAATTGTCTTTTTCTTACCTACTTCCATCTTTTCCTAGGCGTAGCCTAAACAGCAAAATTTTCGACTAGCCTAATGTCTCGATGCATTCTATTTCACTTTTCTCTGTTATTATAATACTTTTTGTGGAAGGCTTTACACCTAATTATACAGTAACAGCCCTATTATTAAATTACTGACCTCTTCCAGGCGGTATTTCGCTCATAATGCTGTAGTTTAATTCCATACCCAACCGGGTTACACAGATTTGGACTGGCCATGTTGAATGCCTAATACTTATTGTAAACAAACGAATAGAGACGCCGTTTTATTGGTCCGTCTAGGATACACTGTTATAAAGTATGGCGTACCGTTTGGGTATGAATGACGTGTTGCGAACCAGAATTCACGACACCCATGTTGTCATGTGTGTATACCGATCTGCTTGTGAGAGTGTATGCAAGACCCCAGATGTCCATATATGGTAATAAGTGAACATTTGCTTCACGCACCTTATTTCACGTTGGACTATTTTGAAGATATCACACCCTATCTGCATGATTTGAAATGATTGGATCTTTCTGATTAGATTCAAAACAACAATGCGGGGGAAGATAGGAATATAGTCTGACCATTTTCGCAGTTTTATTTCACTGTGAATTTTACGCTCGCCAAGACAACATCAGACCTCGCCAGAGTGAAGACTAGATTCATAATTCCTTTTTTTAACCGGACCTTTTATTGGAGAACCAAATAAGACTTACAAAGCACAGGAAATCTCCACATTTTAATAAGGAACAGGGGGACTACGAAAACTGAAACACACGGAGTCAGAGAGGGAATCTATTGTCAAATTAAAGACACCCCAGACGCGTGGAAGAGACCGACTCGTCTCTTTTATTCATCCGAGCAACAAGTCTATAGCCAAGATTGGCGTAGGTAGTGCATTTTTCATTCTATGTTTCATTACTAACATGTGAACTAACATATATATATATATATATATATATATATATATATATATATATATATATATATATATATATATATATATATATATATCCCGGAAATCAGATATGCTGACGACACAGTCCTCCTATCGACCAACCCAGAAGGACTTGAACAATTACTTCTGTCCACCAAAAAACACAGCGAGGCCCAGAATCTATACCTAAACACCAAGAAGACTAAAGTATTGACAACAGACAAAGTAAAGACCAAACCAGAAATTGAAATTGATAACGAAGAACTGGAAAGTGTTAATGAATTCGAATACTTAGGATCAATCATCAACAGCTCTGGCGACTGTGCAGTAGAAATTAAAAGAAGACTTGCAATTGCTTCACATAAACTAATACAGATGAAAAACCTATGGCAAGGCACAAGCAAAGAAACAAAGTTACAACTGATCAGAGCATGTATATTCCCAGTAGCAACATACGGCTGCGAGACTTGGACACTCAATAAAACAGTTGCAAAAAAGATTACATCATTTGAAATGAAATGCTACAGAAGGATGTTGAGAATACCCTGGACAGAAAAAAAGACCAACAGAGAAGTACTGCACTCACTAAACGTACAGGAACATTGGCTCCTAAATACCATCGCAATAAGGAAGCTGAAATTTTTCGGTCATATAAAAAGACATAATAGCCTGGAAAAAACAGTGATGGAAGGCATGGTCCCTGGAAAAAGGGGAAGGGGTCGACCTAGACGACGGTGGACCCAGGACATCACAGAGAGTCTGAACTTGTCTTTGGCTGATGCAGGTCGACTTGCCCAGAATCGTGATGCGTTCAGAGCAGCTGTAATGGAGACAACGTTCTGGAAAGAATACGTCACATGATGATGATATATATATATATATATATATATATATATATATATATATATATATATATATATATATATATATATATATATATATATATATATATATATATATATATATCTATATATATATATTTATATATGTATTTATTTTTTTATTTTTGTATATATATATATATTTATTTATTTATTTATTTATTTATTTATTTATTTATATATTTATATATTTATTTATTTATTTATTTATTTATTTATTGTTACGGTGTTTTTATTGATGTCGTCTGCTATAGTTGGCAGTGCGCAATTTTAGGTTGATGGAATTAATATAGATTGATGCTGATACTTCTCGGATTAGTGAACGCAAATTACACGGTCAAATTATGACGTGTTAGCGTTGATAAGGTCACGCTTCGTGACTTAGATACTGGACCCTTTTTACGTTGATCGTCAAGTCGTGAAGACGTGTCTCACATCCTTCCAATGTTAGGCTTCATAATTGCCGCAATATATAGAATTTTATATAAGGACACAGAGTCAGTCCAGATTGATATTAAAGGATGGAATTATAAGGTTAGTAGATAACCTGAATTATGGAAGGATCGTTAATCAGTCTTAATATATATTCGTCAAGACACATGCGCTCATTACCGGCTGTTGTAACCACAACAGCGCGCGCATATAGCCATGATGTTCTGTTGACATTAATTCGTTAGGACACGGACTGATACTAATATGTATTCAAGTGAAATCAGATTAATGTATGTTTGTACTATGAACAATGCTCATGATTTCGTCACATATGTTTTCCGTAATAAATTGTATCTTGTGGACTCACAATACCTTGGACTTCTCAAGTCGATATCATTCAATTGTTAATCAACTCTACCCAGCATTCGCGTAATATACAATTGAGGCACGAAATTCAATTAATGAATGAGAACCAAGAAATAATTCAAGACATGGCCAGAGGTTGTGAATACTCTTGATTAATACTAGGTTGGACGTTAATATGCAAGGACAACCCCAACAACTTCAACATGTATATACCACCATGTGAATTTTAATGTGTGAAAATTGCTACAGGACGCCCAAGTCATTTGAGGCTGGCAACCTCAGTATCTAGAATGATGATTCATGATCCACCACTGTAAGGGCTGGTGATTGCTTTATTGATAGTTTCGTAAAGAGAACTAAGAGCATAAAGTAGTTCCAGGTTCCCTATGGAGCAGGGAGGGAAAGATGAAAGAAATGATGTACATTCTAAGAATAATACTTACATTTTCGCAGCAGTGTAAATGTCCCTATAAACATATTTACTTTAAAATTAATGTAAGTTTTCAAGCTTAAACCAGTGTAAATGTCTATGTGAAAATATTCATTTTAAATTAATGGAAGTTTTAAACTTTTCAATCAGTGTAAAACATAAATGAAAACATATTCATTTTATACTGTGAACACTTTTCAAACAGTGGAGATGTATATGTAAACAGACTCTATCTGTATTGTTAACCTTTTCATTTAAATATAAAGTTACATTGAAAGCTATCTTTTTTAAATGTAAAGAAAGTTTTATCCCAAGGGATTAAATTTAATTCTCATCGAAGTTAAAGTCTGAGTAATTGGGATGGTGGTATGGGAAGATAGGAACCCATAACTATGGGGTGGAAAAAGCCATTCTCAGAAGAGCGTTTCGTTCTATACTTTTACCATAGTTATTGGTGGTACCAGCAGAAAGTACTATCTCTGGAACAAGAAGGGAACCGTGGCCAAAGCTTTAAGACGCAGGACGCACGTGGTAGACTCTCCTTGGCGTTTCTGGGAAACGAGCTACCCCCGACATTATGTTATTTGTAATGTTACAAATTTAACCTCGATTTAATCCTTTTAAAGTTACTGCGTGTTTGGCTCAGTCAAATTACTACACACACTCTAAACAGAGCTATACTCAAATAATAGAATTCCACTGAGTAAATCGGGGGTGGGGGCTCAAACGAGCTGAACTTAAGAAGTCCTTAAATCCTTCACAAAAGCGTCGGCAGAATTACAGAGTTAACATACTCAGCCAAAGCAGTATTGTTCTCGCTTATTCTGAATATCTTGTGAAGACTCCCTTTGTAATAGAAGTGTCATCACCCTTCTATCATCACCCTTCTATCTACATCTCTGCCAAGAGTAACCTTGTGCGAAGGTAGATACCTTAGAAGCCCATATTAGATATTCTTGAGTTTTGTCCACTGTTGGACCACTGCTGCAAAGCAGGGGAGGCAACACCGTCACATGCTTTACGCTCCAGTCTACCCAGCTGTTATGGGTACCTGAGGCCGCTCTTGAGTTAGTGAAGGAAAAGGCAACTGGTCAGCACCAACTCTCGAAGCTAGGCCAAGTCTCTAGCACTTCACTCCCCTATGGCAATATATGTTTTGGGACTAAATTTTTTCGGTGGTCAGTTTTCTACAATTATTCCGTGTTATATGCAGCCAATCTTAACAAACTGAAGCGCGTCATTGACAGTTAGTGAGGTAAAGGTAAAGGATCCCATTACACACCCATGAGGCATATTGGGAATATGATGTTAGGCCCATAATTTCTTGACCATCTGCACACTAGGGGTGATGTGGTCAGTGTGACGTAGAGTATGAAAATTGAAGTCCCTGAATTGATGGATGATAAAGGATAGTAGCCTTGAATAGCATCGCAGCCCCTGGTTCTGTGTGAAACACAATAGTCAACGTGGATCCCACGCGGGCTCATTAGTATGCGTCATTTCCACGTGGATTTTTACCAACGTTGGATAATTAATATGATAAACAGTTATCAGGCGAGGATCCAGGAGGTTCGGTTTGCCTTAGGGGAGGTTAAACCACGCCTACTGCCTATCTCTAGAGCGATTATAATCAAGCATTTCTCTACACCTTTCTGTCACCCCGCCTAGTAGGAGTTGCCAAAGCTTATCGGGAGAGCGGTATCCTCAAAGGCAGTGGTGGTCCCCAGAACGGACGAAGCAGTTTCACGCCTTCGTTTAACACCTCAGTGCGAACCAGAAGAATGCGTTTATCATTTGCGCCAGAGAGTCTGAATAAAAGTACTAGCTTATAGAACAAGATTTCTCGCGGATATCTTCTAAGACTTAAATTCATTCTGTTTGTGCAAGCGGTAATATATTAGTTTCAAGTGATCAGTGGTCTAGTTCTTTCATTTTATTTCACTGGATTTTGGGTTAATTTAAACCTATTAAATAAACCCATCTCAAAAGTTTCCAGTTGTAAATTAAATGATATATCTATACGTTATTTCCCAATATAATAGATGCTTAAATTTATTTAGAAGCCTCTACGGGATTTATAACAAATTAATACAGTTTAGTTCTGTATATACGTGTGTTTTTAACCATTAGACTCGCGGAGAGTTTTTCTTAAATATATATAACTGAATACGCTAGTGTTTAAAATAGTCTTAACTGTAAACTTAGAGCGCGTCAGAATATGATTCGTTTTGGGTGTATGACTTCATGTTTTCTATTTTTTCACATAGGATGATCATATACCTTTGCGTCCCAGCAATTATAGAGTCCTCCAGACTCGGTTCTTCTACCATCCAGAATTTGTATGAACCTTTAAATATAATCTTCTTGTGGCGGCCCTGTGCGGTCTCGCTCTTTAAATTTACATGAGATAAAGCAACCTAAGAACATTTAAAACTCATAAAGCAATAAATTATGTAAAATAACTGGAGAAGAACAATTGCCAGAAGAGATATATAATTTTTACTGCTCTACTGTGGAAAAGAATATATTCTTCATGTACACTGAAAGTCCTGTTATTTTCCACTGGATTTAAACCCCGAAGAAAACATAACTCACTGATCAGTCTTTGTCATCACGCTATAGAAGTTTCCCACCCCCAGCGGTGAAATCCAGGAGACCACTACCTTCTCATAACTATACCTGTGACAGTGCCATCCCATAGAAACTTTAGATTAAAAAATCAAAACAAGAACACTAATGCTTCACCTTCCAGCGATTACGGGAACATTTGCTGAACGCCAAACCCGATAGTCTGGGGCTGGAAAACGAAGGAAAAGACTCATACATTTGTTGAGTGTTTACTAGCTGTTTGTGTTATTCTATAGATTGCCAGATACAACGATCGGTAAGTGTGAATGGGTGTGATGGCCATCGCTAGCGTGCATGAATGAATGAGATATATTAGCTAAACGTAGGCTATAATTTTCTTTACTTGGTAAATATCCTTTCACTTCATTCATTGTATTTTTCCTATCTAAGGGGGATTGTTTACATTTTCTTATTTCCCCTCCCTTAATCTGCTTAGTCAAGGGATAACTTGGAGAATACTAGGACTCTGTTCCTACACCCCATACTAAATAGTGTAATAACCCCTATCAGAATAAATTAATCTATTTTTTGGTTACATTGTCTCGTTCTGATAACCACTTGTCTTTGGACTGGGTTTTTTGTCTATACAATCGGGAAGGGAATATTGGGATACTACTATTCAAAGACCCCCACCTTGTTAAATTGTATTTTTTCTGTAACTATGATTTTTTATTGTACCATGCTAAATGTTGTGATTTTGGTTTAACTGATAATAAACACCATAAACCTTAAATTACTGTGTTGGCCGACCCATTACCCCATATCTGTTATATGTAGTTTGTATTCACGTCCGTGTGTTTGTAGCACCAAATTGGTGTGTACATGAGTGTTGAGTAACTGGTAAAAATTGTTTAGCCAGAAGAGGTTTAGGAGTCTACAGATAAATAAAATTGTCGTAAGATAGGTGATAAGGTGTTGTTTTACTTCTGTGTTGTTGTAATACCAGTTCACCCTATCTTCGGACACCCGAATCAAGGTAGACACCGACAGATGGTGAAGGTGATGAAGAGGTAGGATGTCTCTGGTCTGGTTTGCGTGGGTGGTGTGTTGACATTAGGTGTGCAGAACGTAGATGGATGTCCACACCGGACCACAGTACAAGTTACAGCAATGTAAATTAGCATAGTCCATCCCTCTAATCGGACGTATCGAAGATAGGCTGTCCTTTCGAAGATAGTCTTATACAACTCCCTTGTACATCAGGCGAGTTTTCATTTTCAAAGTTATAATAGCAATAACTAATAACCCATCTGTTCTTCCACTCCAGATAGTTATATATATTAGGCCTCTATAAAACAGTAAACACTGTGGATTCCTCTTCTGTAGACATAAGTGTCTAAGTTCAAAATATACCGCTAATCATGCGGGTTGTAGGATAATCTCTATCCTCCTGGGTTTCTGTGCGTAAATCTAAACTTAACAGTCTTAGATGGCTCCAACGAGCGTAACAAGAAGAATACTCTGCCTTTCAACCATTTGTGAGCTCTTGTCACCGGTTGACCCAAAATGCGTTCAGCTTATACTGTGAACAAAAGAAGTGTGAAAGTTTCGTCTTTTACCTTGCTACGAATTCCTAACACAACTTCATAGTAACTGTCGTCTTCCTGACGAACAGAAATAACACAGGGGACTTTAAATAACAGTGGACGAGTTTCCATCCCCAAAAGGCAATGCAGAGAAGTAACCAGACATTCCGTCTGACAGACCCAGTTCAACAACACGGCCTCCCGCCGGAAAATCTTCTTCAAACTCTCGTTTGGACATGCGCAGTTCGCATTACCTGTGACCTATTCAGTCAGTTGGTATAACCTTTTAAAGAGGAGTAACTACATATTTACTTTCCCTCAAAGCAAAAGATGAGTATTCGCCCTTAGATTATGGTTCCAATGAAAAATACATTAGACCCAAAAATCTTATTTAAAATATTTTCAAATATAACAAGTATACAGACAGACTACATTATCAGTTATGAAAACTGCACGTAACAATAGGCAGATCGGAGAAATTACCCGATTTCAGAGACTGTCCTTACTCTTTTCAGCGCCCTTGTGAATCAACTATCCATTTCTTAACCCTTACTATCACAGAGCCTTCACTATCATTTCCCACTCGGACGGGATCACTATTTCTAAGACCTATTTCAAATAAAATTACGACAATAAATGGGTTGCTCGCCGGATTTTGAGTCTGATCTAGAAATTAGTACAACTAAACGGGTAGCCCCAGTAGGATCTGATCTAAAGTCTGGGTCTAACTCTAGATAGAGTGTGAGTGAGTTGTCTTTGTGAAGATAGGGAATAAAAATAATTTTACCCCTAGACAACGCTTTTAGTACTTTTTGTCGACCACACAAAATAAATATAGGATTGTTTTCTTTCCACAGCAGCAGAGAGTTACGGGGGGAAAAATTGGTTATTTTAATTATTCTCTGGCAGAGAAAATTGGAGAAATTTATTTTTATAAAGATTGCTGGGATCGCGTGATTGTGAAACAGTCACAAAGGTTTTGAAGTTAGCAGAGTTGAGCAAAGCTAAAGACGCCTTATTCTGAATTTTTAAGTCTAGTTAATAACGTCTCTTCTCTTAACTGACTTCGGCGGGCGGAGTTTTTGTGGTGGAGAATTAATTTTTAAGGAAAATTTTTTTTTCCCTTAAATTGTTTTAAAATAAAATTTTCTCTACTGATAAGTAAAAGTAGATTTTTTCTAGTTGTTTGACCTACCATTTAACGTGGCGTAGTCGCCTGCATTAAGAGTCTTAATTGACAGATAATAGCAGCGATAGGTTAGCAAATTAATAACGGTAGGAGGTATCTCAGGTAATTTATATTTTGTGTTTTTCTCGTGAGCGGTGTAGAGTTTTTTTCCCCTTCTTTTTTCTTCGTCTTATTCTCTCGTCTTAGTAGCATCCAGTTCTTTGACATGGCAGAGAGAGTTCAGTTGAGGTCCATGTTGAGACAGGAGGCAAGGGAGACAGGAATGCAAGGAGATGAGGAAAAGTCTCCTTTTGAGACAGGTTGAGGACAGAGAGATCATCAAGGGAGAGCGCTTGAGAAGGGAAGAAGAGAAAGAGATCGAGAACCCGTTTCAACAGGGAAATCTTGAGAAACAGATTATGACGGCGCGTTAAAAAGAACTGGCGCTCTATGAGAAAGAGAGAATAGAAGCAGACCCCGAAGTTGTCAACAGGAAGAAGAGAGAGAAGAGAGAGAGAGAGAGATTTGTTCTAGAGAGAAGGAAGAAGGAAGAGAAAGAGAAGAGAAGGTTGCGGAGAGAGAATAGAGAAAGAGAAGGGATGAAGCGAAGAAAGAAGATAAAGAGAAAAGAGAAAGAAGAGAGTAAAAAAATTAGGGGAAGAAAGGGTTGAGAGAGGAAAGGAGATAGAAGAAAGCGGAAGATAACTGAAAGAGGAAAGAAAATTGGGAAGAGAGGGAGAGAAAAGAGAAAAAAAAAAAAGATAGAAAGGAGAAGAGAAAATGAGGAGGAGGAGAAAGCGGAAAAAGAGTGAGGGACATCAGAGAGAGAATGGGAGGAAAAGAAAATTGAGAGTGTGGTTATCAGGAAAAAAGGAATGGGAGAGGCGAAAAGAGAAAAAGCTCTAGAGAGAGTTGGAGAGGGGAAGAGAGAGGAAAAGAAGAAAAAAAGAGAAGCGGGAAAGAAAAGTGGGAGAAGTCCAAGAAAGAAAAAAAGAATTAGAGAGAAGAAAGAAGAAAGGAGGAGAAGGAAGGGGGAAAAGGAGAAAGAAAAAAAGAGTGGGAGGTGAGAGGGAAAGGAGAGGACGGGATGAAAGGTTGTGGTGAGAAGGGGTAGATTTAGAGAAGGAGAAGAAGAAAGTTGTCAAAAGGAAGAGAAGGGTGAGGAAAGAAGAAAAAAGGGAAAGAAACTGGGAAGATGACAATCGAGGGAGCATGAAAGACGGGGGGGGGAGGTGGAGAAAGAGAGGGATTTTAACTCGGAGACGAGGGGGAGAGGAAGGAAGCGAGGAGAGAGAGGGAGGAGGAGGGGGGAGGAGAGGGAAAGAAGAGAAGGGGATGAAGGAAAGAAAGGAAAGAAAGAGGAGGGGAGGATAGAGGAGAAAGAGAAAGAAAGAGAGACGCAGAGGGGAAGAGGAAGGGAAGGGAAAAGGGACGAGAAATCTCGCACGGGGGGAGAGCAAGAGAAGAAGGGAAGCAGAGGAAGAAAAGGGGGCAAGAAAGGGGGGGGTGGGAAGGGAGGAGGGGAAGAAAGAGGGAGGAAGGGGGAAAAGAAAGAAAAAAAAGTGGAAAGGAGAGGAGGGAATGATGAAGAGGAGGACCGGGAAATGGAGAAAGAAGAGAGAAAGGAGATTCCAAGGAAGGAAAAGGAAAAGGGCTCTTTCTGAGAGGGGAGCACGTAGGAAGAAGGGGAGAAAAAGAAAGGATTTGGGGGGGAAAAAAGAAGACAAATGGGGACGAAAGAAAAAGAAGAAAGATTGAAGGAAGTTAAGGTGAAGAGCAGTGCCCCAAGGAAGGTGAAAAGGAAGAAAGAAATCAGAAGGAAGGGAGAAGATTTATAAGGGGTGAGAAGAAAGTATTAAGAGTAAGAGAGAAGAAAGAAAGAAAAGAAAGAAAGAAAGAAGAAGGAATCGAGAAAAGCGAGAAGGACAAAGAGGGAGAGGCCTGAGAGAGGCAGTGGGACGATAGATCTCTCCAAGGCACTATGGGGGAAGAGGAACGCTCTCCTTATTGGGAGTTTAGGAGAGACTGGATGAGCAGGAGGAAAAGAGGGAGGGGGGGGGGGGAGGCAGGATTAAGGGGGGAAAGTGGATTGGGAGGAAAGGAAAAAGAGAGATGAGAGGGGGAGAGCGGAGAAAGAGGAAGAGAATAACAACGAGAGAAAGAGGGAAAGAGGGGGGAAAAGGAAGAGGGGAGAAAAAGGAGGGGAGAGGGAAGAAAAATGGAGCAAGAAGAACAGGGGAGAAAAAAATGAGGGAGAAAGAGGGTAGAGAGCAGAAAGGGAGGGAGGAAGAAGGCGAAGGAAAGGAAAGGATGGGGAAAGAAGAAAAGGAAGAAAAAAAGGGGAGCAAAGAGAAGAAGAGAAAGAAGAGGGGGGGAAAAAAGATAGGAAGGGGGAGAGAAGCCGAAGAAGAGGGGCAGAGGGGAAATGAA
This sequence comes from Oreohelix idahoensis, assembly GCA_024509875.1. Taxonomy (NCBI): domain Eukaryota; kingdom Metazoa; phylum Mollusca; class Gastropoda; order Stylommatophora; family Oreohelicidae; genus Oreohelix; species Oreohelix idahoensis. The sequence continues at coordinate 209,217 of JAMPIV010008962.1, read as the reverse complement.
GGGAAAGGGGGAGGGGCAGAAAGAAGGACGTCAGAAAAAAAAGGAGAATTGAAAGGGGGGGGGGAAAGGAAGGAGAAGAAGGAAGGAGGGGGATGAAGGAAGGGGGAGGGAAAGGCGAAGGGAAAAGGGAGAGGTAGTCAAAAAAGAAAGAGGGGTAAGAAGGGGGAAGGAAGAGAAGAAAAGATTTGAAGTTTCATCTCTAAACGAATAAGAAAGAAAGAAAGAAAAAAGTGGAGAATTCTGAGAGGAGAAGGGGGGAGGAGTCAGAAGCCCTTGGAAGAGTTGGGGGGGAAAAGGGAGGACAAAAGAAAAAGGAGGGAAAATGGGGAAGAAAGGAAGAGGCGGAGAAGTGGAAGGTTTAGGCGGAGGGTAGAGGGGGGGGAGAAGGGACCCAGAGGAGGAAAGGGGGGCAGGGGGGGGAAATTTTGGTAAAAGGAGAAACAGAGGGAGACAGGTTCTTAGAAGGGAACACGGAGGGGCGGAAGGTAAAAGGGGGAATGCCTGGAGAAAGTTGGGGGGAGTCGAAGGGAAAGGGGGGGGGAAAGGAAGGGGGAGAAAGACAGGGAAGAAGAATGAAAGGGTGAGAAAAGATTCAGAGGGGGAATAGAGGGAATAGGGTTGCAGAAAGGATTTCGGGAGGCAGAGAAAGAAGAAAAAGAAGGGGGGAGAGAGAGAAGCAGAGAAGGAGAAGAGGGAAAAGTCTTGAAAGTTTAGGAGGAGAGGGGAACTTTCCTTCAAAGAAACATCCAGAAGAGGTTTAGAAGAGAACGGATGGGAAAAGGAAGGAAAGGGGAGGAAAGAAGAGGGAAAGATCTTGGGAGGAAGAAAGAGAGAATTAGAGAGGAGAAGGAAAAAGGGGAGAAAGAGGAGGAGAAAGTCAGAGGAGAGGGAAAGGAAGGGGAGGGCTGGGAGGGGAAAAGAAGAGTTAGAAGAAAGCTGAGAGGAAGGAAGAGAAGAGGGGGAGAGAGAGAGAGGAGCAGAAAGTTTGAGAAGAAGGAAGAGGAAAAGAGCGCAGCAGAGACCGAAGGAAAAAGGGGGGGGGGGAGGGAGGATAGAGCAGAGAAAGGAAAAGAGGAATGATGTTCTAGAGATGGAAGCCCGCAGGGAAAGAGAGAAGGAGAGACAACGTGAGGAGAAAGAGAGAGAAGGAAGAGACAGCACGAAAAAGGCTTTAGAGAGTCGGGGTGCTTCTACTTCCAATAATGGAGAGCCGTCTTCACCCCAGTCTCAGTTAACGGATCTCTCCAGCACTCAATCTGCAGCGATGTCTTTTGTCTTAGAGTCTTTCCCTAGCCCTAATGAGAAAATTGACACCTTCCTAGAGAAATTCAAAAGGATGGCAAATCTGTATGGGTTAGAGAGTTCCCGGTGGTGCCTTAAACTTTCTCAGGCACTAAAAGGTAATGCTTATGATGTGTACGTGAAGCTGGGAAACAACCAAAATGACTACGACATGTTAAAGAAGGCCTTGCTAGAGCGTTTTGAAATGACCGCCCGAAAATTTCTGCAAATGTTCAGAAACAGCCGAAAGGAGAGCACGGAGACATTTCCCCAGTTCTCTTCACGTTTAACGGGCTATTTGATAAAGTGCCTGGAATTATCAGAATTACCTCATACATATTAGGGAATTCTGGAACTTATTTTTGTAGAACAAATAAAATCAACTTTATCAAACGAAACCAGTAGATTTTTAGCTGAGCAGGGCGCAGTCAAGCTTGAGGACAGCCTCAATAAGGCGGAACGCTATGGAAACGCAATGGCCGAACTTCCCAGCACTAAACGAAAACCCACAGATGAGCCATCTCGAAAACAAAATCTAGATCAGTCATCCTATTCTTCTAATTCCCCCCAGCACTATAACCAACGAGAAACTAATAACCAAAGACCTCCGCAGGAGAAATCGAAATTCTACAAAACCCGATACCCCCCAAACAACAACAATCCTTATCAACACACCAGGCCTACATGGCAGCGCGGCCGCCAAGATCAAGGCAAGGGGAAGACCCCTACAGCAGGGACGTCTGATCAGGGCAAGCACACCGGGCCAAACCGCATCGGATGCTTGCATACAGCCTCGCAAGGAAGAGTCAATATCAGTTATTCTCAACCTGAGGGGGACAAACCCTCTACGCGAGGAACTGTAATTTTGAACGGGACCTCAACAACTTGTCTTTTTGACACTGGATTATCTTTTGACTGTATTGTCGCCAGGCACCTAGTCAAACCCGGTCAGGAGACAGAGGACACCGTCAAACTATGTGGAGTTTTTAAGAGTGACGCACCCAGGACGCTTCCTATCGCACTGGTAGAAATACACTCTGATTTTGTCAGAGGTGTTATTAAAGCGGCCATAATGGATGATCCTATCTACCCAGTTATCCTGGCATGTAGATATGTGTTTGTTGGGAGACCAAAATAGCCGATTGTGGTAGCGGTAACCATAAGACGGGCAAACCAAGAAGGAGAGGGAGCCTGCGCCAAATTTGTTGCCGAATGAACTGAAGGAGGCGCAACAAAAGGACCCTACTCTGGAGCCCTGCTTTAGAAAACTGTCCATAGCTAAGGGCCCCAGACACCACGGAGACATCTTTTCGAAGGATGGCGTATTGTATCGTAGAACGGGCGACCCTGATACAGGGAATAACCAGCTCCTACTACCGACGCAGTACAGAAGCCAGATCTTAGAAATTGGGCACTCTCTTCCCTTTAGTGGACATATGGGACAAAACGCCACTATTCAGCGAATAAAAACCCACTATTGATGGCCGGGAATGAACTCTGAGATTATCAGGTACGTGAAATCCTGCGCCCAGTGCCAACGTGTGGCACCCAAGCACTTGAAACCCCCAGTCCCTATGGGGCAAATGCCAAAAGTTGGGACTCCATTCGAACGGATTGCTGTCGACATCATTGGACCCCTGGAAAGGACCAAAAGAAGGAACAGGCTCATCCTGACCATAGTCGACACTTGCACAATGTGGGCCGAAGCTATATCGCTAACATGCATGGATTCCAAGCATGTCGCAGAAGCCCTCGTGCAAATTTTTACACGGTTGGGATTCCCTCATCAAGTTTTGACGGATAATGGATCCCAATTCCGTAGCCTGTTAATGGAGATCTTTAAGATCTTGAGGGCCAAACACATCCACACAAGTCCCTACCATCCGGCCAGAAATGGGCTCGTGGAGCGTTTTAACGACAGCCTCACCATGATGTTGCGTAGGCTGGGTCAAGAGAAACCGGAAGATTGGGACGTATACATATCTGCTGCCTTATTCGCCTACAGAGAGGTTCCCCAAGCATCTACGGGATTCCCGCCAGCCACACTTTTATTTGGCAGACCTATAAAGGGGCCACTAGAAGCCTTACTTCGGTCCTTGGCAGACCAAAAGGCTGACGAGACAGTCCGTCTCTGCAAGCAAATATGTATCTGAGCTCAAGGAAAGGCTACAGCTACGATGGGATCTAGCTACAACCAACCTTAAGAAAGCACGCGCAAAACATGCTAAAAGATACAATAAAGCTGCAAAAGAGAGAGAACTCCAATCAGGGGAGAAAGTTTTGTTGCTACTTCCAACGGGAAACAACAAACTTCTTATCGGATGGCAAGGGCCGTTTACTGTCCTTAAAAAGATCTCCCGCACAATTACAAGATCTCCATTAAAGGAAAGGAGAAGGTCTTTCGCGTTAATCTGTGTAGTGAAGTGAATCCGTATGACAACACGCTCAAATTCCCCGCTCAAAAACAAACTAGCTATCGTATTTTTAAATCTATAAATAACTTCAGTATTTGAAATTTTTCTGAGGGGCAAGTCAAATTTACCGCCAACAATGTATCTAGTGTATTTGAATTTTTATAAGAAACAAGTAAAAAGTTACCGCCCACACCAAAAAATTATCGCAGAGCATAGTACAAAATTTAACAACCAATCAAATCGTTTCCATATTTTGTAGTGGTAAAAAAATTTGGTTGACGCGAAATAAATGCCTATTTTGTGTTTTTGACCGAACGTAGATAATTTATTTCTTAATTACTAAAGATATTTAAAATGAAAGGGATATCTCAAATTATAACGCTGATATTGCTTAACATATATACATAAAGATTCCTTCATAAAAAAAAAAATTTATGGTAGTAGAAAATTTAATTTAGTGAGATTTTCACATCAGGGTAAGGCCCAATTTAATTACAAAAAAATTACCCACATTTGAATGCAAATGAATAACTAAAGGAAAACTATATAGAACGATAGAGAAAAATTGGCCGTTTAATTATCACCTTTGATAATTAAAATCGGTCTACATATAACTGAGATATAAAATGTTCAAATTTAGTCACATCATACAGACACGCTTAGAATCGCATAAATACTAGAATCAAAAATTAACTTTTTGACTTCTCTTTGATTGGCCTGGTGTATTGCTATAAATAGTAACAAACTTTTATAGTTTTCCGCCATTGAAATCATAAACATCACACTGAGCTGACGTGTACAAAAAGACTGTAGACCAAGCCTTTGCCGGTTGGACTGGTAGAGCGGACTAAGAACCCTTTTACAGCCAGTCAGCTTGAGTGTGTGTGAACTTATTTACCTGAGGGTAAGATTGATAATTTTATTTGCATACTTTGTTAAAGAATTGACCTGTAAAGTAAACAGGTTATGTGTGCCATATTTATTCGAAAGTGTAACTGACGACGAGATGTGTTGTGTCACGCTGACCTACGTAGGAATGTGTGTAGTAGCAGACTTGTTCGACTTGAAAAATTGGTGTATAGTGTTTGCAAATTTACGACAGTGAGTGATAGAAGCGATTTAATTTAGTATTTTCTTCTGGAGTGACACCCTGTTCATAGATCATGTAATAAACATCTAGGGAAGGTTCGAATGAAGTAATCAACAGGTCACATGCTGTATTGTACTTGCCATGATTATTGTATGGAAGCCAAACATGGACGAGGTACCCAAGCCTTGATGAACCCAGAGAAAGAGTTATGGCATGAAAACTGATGATAGACAACGGTATTCAAGGTCTTGTGCAACTTGTTAGCACAAATGCCTGACCATGGTAAGTTTTAATATTGTTAGGGGTGAATTAATTGAGGCAGATCTCTACAGGGATTGGATTGTCCTTCTATTCCAGGTTATATCACGAATTTACCTCGTGGCTGCAATTTCTTGAGAAGAAGAGCGTGTGGGAGTTGAGAGCTCCATCTAAAGACTGGAGATAGACCCCATCCTCTCAGCCAGGAGTCACAGAGTTGGTGATCCTGACTACTATTCAAAGAACGGAAGCAGCAACATTCTGAAGATAAGTCCTTTAGAAAGGCCATGGCGATTCATCCAACCTCATTCACCCAATAAAACTTAACCACTGTGGGATGATGAAAGTAGTAGACCTTGCAGTGTAAGACTGGTAGCAGTATAAATATTAAGAACAGTAACAGTACGTGTAGTCATTCCAGTGACCCTTTAAAAGAAATGGAACAGAGTTTCCAAATTATTTATTTCATTATGTAAATAACCTTTCTTGAGTTTGATAATTCCTGACCCAAAAGATTGAGGTTCAGGACAATTAAATTGTACAGAAACTTTCATACAGCATTGCTTAATTAATTTTTATTAAGTTGAAGTTCTGTTTGAAATTAATCATTAAATAAAGTAAATACATTTCCCCTTGACCCGTAGCTAAATCATTTGGGATCAGTGGTGGTAGCGGTTAGAGACTCAGAGATCATCATCATCTACTCTGAGAACTTACATAGCTTGACCCCATCTTGATTGTCTATACACCCTTGCTCTTTTCAGAGAAGGGGGTATTACTTATAAGACCAGTCTCTTATCTGGCACTATCCTGATATCCTCTGATACACCTATTTGTCCAGGATAGCCTATACATTTAGTAACATCAAAACCTCTTATGACAATCTGCTAAAGAAATATTTGGAAAGACCAGTGCCGTCCTCCGAGCATCTCCTGGCGGTCGCCATAGCAACGGAAGACGAGGAAGATGACGATAGTTGCATGGAGTACCCATTGCAACAAACAGAATCCTTTAAAGATGTCAAATGCGGCGACAATCTCTCAGAAGAACAACAGACAGAAACCAGGGCGCTACTGAAACAGTACGCTGCAGTCTTAACGGATGTACCTAGTCGAACAAATCTCATAGAATTTGATATTAAATTAACTAACGAGACCCCTGTTCGAACCAGAGTTTACCCCATTCCGTACGCTAAAGCGGATGCACTACGCGGAGAAATAGACAAGCTGCGTCAGGCAGAAATTATCAGTGAGTCTACATCTCCTTACAGTTTGAGTGTAGTACTGTTGCAGAAGCCCAATAAGGAAGTTCGGCTGTGTATAGATTACCGGTTACTAAACGCTGTAACGGAATTCCAGCCCGAACCTCTCCAGACCGTTTCTGAGTTGTTCACCAAGCTTAACAAAGCAATAATTTTTTCCAAGATTGACCTGAGCAAAGGTTATTACCAAATACTAGTCAAGGAAGAAGTTAAACCTTTGTTAGCTTTCAGCACTAGTGAAGGACATTACACATTTAATGTGATGCCATTCGGACTGCACAACGCACCAGGAGTGTTCACCAGGATGATGAGGAAGCTTTTAGAACCTTTGCACAGTCCCCATATCCATAATTTCATGGATGATATCCTAATTGCATCGGAAAACTACGACGAACCTATTGCTACGGTTGCTATGCTCCTCAGGAGACTACAGGAAACTGGTCTCACAGCCAGACCTAGCAAATGTCTCATCGGGTTTGAAAAGCTAGACTTCCTGGGGCACACTATTTCTCATGGCTGCATGTGGCCTGTTAGGAAGAATGTTGAGAAATTAGTTGCAGCTAAAAGGCCCCGAACGAAGAAAGACACCCGTTCTTTCTTATCACTATGTGCGTATTATCAAAAATATATCCGGAATTGCAACGGACTAACGGCACCCCTGACTGACCTTACAAAAAAAGGACGTCCTGATAAGGTTATTTGGAATTCGCAGTGCGAACAAGCATACAGCACTTTAAAAGAACAGTTGTCCGGATACCCCATTTTGAGGTTACCTGACCTCAAGAAACCTTTTGTATTGCGGGTCGACGCGTCGGGTCAGGGCATCGGGTCAACACTGCTACAAGCAGATGACACCGACCCGAATATGTTATTCCCAGTTGCGTATGGCAGTCAAAAATTAAATACGGCTGAACGTAACTACAGCACAGTTGAAAGAGAATGTCTGGCACTGATTGACGGGATAAGACGTCATCATGAGTTTCTTTACGGGACAGCTTTTACGGTGCAAACAGACCACGCTCCCTTAGCTTTTCTTGGCGCAAATAAGGAATTTAACGCAAGGATCATGCGTTGGGCCTTGCTATTAAGCGTGTACTCCTTCAAAGTGGAATATATTCCGGGAAGACAGAATGTCGGAGCTGATTTCATGAGTAGAAACTGGACTACGGAGGAAGAGGAGGAAATCGAAGATACCAATCATCCAAAAGTTACCAATCAGGGCAGCTTCATTGTCATAAATGAAACATGAAAAATGGTTTCATGTCTAAAAGTGGGGACGATTGTGACGTAGAGTATGAAAATTGAAGTCCCTGAATTGTTGGATGATAAAGGATAGTAGCCTTGAATAGCATCGCAGCCCTGGATCTGTGTGAAACACAATAGTCAACGTGGATCCCACGCGGGCTCATTAGTATGCGTCATTTCCACGTGGATTTTTACCAACGTTGGATAATTAATATGATAAACAGTTATCAGGCGAGGATCCAGGGGGTTCGGTTTGCCTTAGGGGAGGTTAAACCACGCCTACTGCCTATCTCTAGAGCGATTATAATCAAGCATTTCTCTACACCTTTCTGTCACCCCGCCTAGTAGGAGTTGCCAACGCTTATCGGGAGAGCGTATCCTCAAAGGCAGTGGTGGTCCCCAGAACGGACGAAGCAGTTTCACGCCTTCGTTTAACACCTCAGTGCGAACCAGAGAAGAGCGCTGAAATCGCTCGCATACCGAGACGAACGGGGAAAGTCTAGCGGTAGATAGTTGGGTAATGGTGCTGGGATGGCGGCGCAGAAACGCAGAATTCCCCTGATATAAAAAAAGTTGTGAAAGTTCGCGTGTCCCCCTGATCCTTCAATTCTTTAATTATATATTGAGACCACTGAAGAATGCGTTTATCATTTGCGCCAGAGAGTCTGAATAAAAGTACTAGCTTATAGAACAAGATTTCTCGCGGATATCTTCTATATTAAAGACTTAAATTCATTCTGTTTGTGCAAGCGGTAATATATTAGTTTCAAGTGATCAGTGGTCTAGTTCTTTCATTTTATTTCACTGGATTTTGTGTTAATTTAAACCTATTAAATAAACCCATCTCAAAAGTTTCCAGTTGTAAATTAAATGATATATCTATACGTTATTTCCCAATATAATAGATGCTTAAATTTATTTAGAAGCCTCTACGGGATTTATAACAAATTAATACAGTTTAGTTCTGTATATACGTGTGTTTTTAACCATTAGACTCGCGGAGAGTTTTTCTTAAATATATATAACTGAATACGCTAGTGTTTAAAATAGTCTTAACTGTAAACTTAGAGCGCGTCAGAATATGATTCGTATTGCGTGTATGATTTCATGTTTTCTATTTTTTCACATAGGATGATCATATACCTTTGCGTCCCAGCAATTATAGAGTCCTCCAGACTCGGTTCTTCTACCATCCAGAATTTGTATGAACCTTTAAATATAATCTTCTTGTGGCGGCCCTGTGCGGTCTCGCTCTTTAAATTTACATGAGATAAAGCAACCTAAGAACATTTAAAACTCATAAAGCAATAAATTATGTAAAATAACTGGAGACGAACAATTGCCAGAAGCGATATATAATTTTTACTGCTCTACTGTGGAAAAGAATATATTCTTCATGTACACTGAAAGTCCTGTTATTTTCCACTGGATTTAAACCCCGAAGAAAACATAACTCACTGATCAGTCTTTGTCATCACGCTATAGATGTTTCCCACCACCAGCGGTGAAATCCAGGAGACCACTACCTTCTCATAACTATACCAGTGACAGTGCCATCCCATAGAAACGTTAGATAAAAAAAATCAAAACACGAACACTAATGCTTCACCTTCCAGGGATTACTGGAAAATTTGCTGAACGCCAAACCCGATAGTCTGGGGCTGGAAAACGAAGGAAAAGACTCATACATTTGTTGAGTGTTTACTAGCTGTTTGTGTTATTCTATGGATTGCCAGATTCAACGATCGGTAAGTGTGGATGGGTATGATGGCCATCGCTAGCGTGCATGAATGAATGAGATATATTAGCTAAACGTATAATTTTCTTTACTTGGTAAATATCCTTTCACTTCATTCATTGTATTTTTCCTCTCTAAGGAGGATTGTTTACATTTTCTTATTTCCCCTCCCTTAATCTGCTTAGTCAAGGGATAACTTGGAGAATACTAGGACTCTGTTACTACACCCCATACTAAATAGTGTAATAACCCCTATCAGAATAAATTAATCTATCTTTTGGTTAAATTGTCTCTTTCTGATAACCACTTGTCTTTGGACTGGGTTTTTTTGTCTATACAAGCGGGAAGGGCATATTGGGATACTACTATTCCCACCCCCCCCCCCCCCCCCCCCCCCCCCCCGGGCCACCTTGTTAAATTGTATTTTTTCTGTAACTATGATTTTTGACTGTACCATGCTAAATGTTGTGATTTTGGTTTAACTGATAATAAACACCATAAACCTTAAATTACTGTGTTGGCCGACCCATTACCCCATATCTGTTATATGTAGTTTGTATTCACGTCCATGTGTTTGTAGCACCAAATTGGTGTGTGTACATGAGTGTTGGGTAACTGGCAAAAATTGTTTAGCCAGGAGAGGTTTAGGAGTCTACAGATAAATAAAATTGTCGTAAGATAGGCAGATCGGAGAAATTACCCGATTTCAGAGACTGTCCTTACTCTTTTCAGCACCCTTGTGAATCAACTATCCATTTCTTAACCCTTACTATCACAGAGCCTTCACTATCATTTCCCACTCGGACGGGACCACTATTTCTAAGATCTATCTCAAAAAAAGTACGACAGTCAGCATCATGCCGGCCGCCTTAACCTTCCCAGAGGTATTCAGTTCATGAAGCTGGGTCGACCCCGGAGCCGTTTGCAGTCTAAGAAATTCCACCTCAACTGGGGATTGAACCATGGACCACCGAGCTAGGAAGCCAGTCCACTAACCACTGAGCTACCGCGGCTCCAATTAGTAAACATGCAAGAAAATTCCTAGACCACAGAGATGTATTTTAATTCATTTATGTCTCCAGTTCCCTTCTCTCTGCGATTTTGTTGTCTTCTTCTATCTATCTTAATCTGGACATTTCTCTCACACAGTTGGTCTTGGTCTCTTTATCTCACACAGCTGGTCTATTTCTCTCATTCAGTTGGTCTCTTTCTTTCATACAGTTGGTCTATTTCTCTCACACAGCTGGTCTATTTCTCTCACACAGTTGGTCTATTTCTCTCACACAGCTGGTCTATTTCTCTCACACAGTTGGTCTATTTCTCTCACACAGCTGGTCTATTTCTCTCATTCAGTTGGTCTCTTTCTTTCATACAGTTGGTCTATTTCTCTCACACAGCTGGTCTATTTCTCTCACACAGTTGGTCTCTTTATCTCACACAGCTGGTCTATTTCTCTCATTCAGTTGGTCTCTTTCTTTCATACAGTTGGTCTATTTCTCTCACACAGCTGGTCTATTTCTCTCACACAGTTGGTCTATTTCTCTCACACAGTTGGTCTCTTTATCTCACACAGCTGGTCTATTTCTCTCATTCAGTTGGTCTCTTTCTTTCATACAGTTGGTCTATTTCTCTCACACAGCTGGTCTATTTCTCTCACACAGTTGGTCTATTTCTCTCACACAGCTGGTCTATTTCTCTCACACAGTTGGTCTATTTCTCTCACACAGCTGGTCTATTTCTCTCATTCAGTTGGTCTCTTTCTTTCACACAGTTGGTCTATTTCTCTCACACCGCTGGTCTATTTCTCTCATTCAGTTGGTCTCTTTCTCTCATACAGTTGGTCAATTTCTCTCATTCAGTTGGTCTCTTTCTCTCACACAGTTGGTCTATTTCTCCTACACAGCTGGTCTATTTCTTTCATTCAGTTGGTCTCTTTCTCTCATACAGTTGGTTTATTTCTCTCACACAGCTGGTCTATTTCTCTCATTCAGTTTGTCTCTGTCTCTCATACAGTTGGTCTATTTCTCTTACACAGTTGGTCTATTTCTCTCATACAGTTGATCTATTTCTCTCATACAGCTGGTCTCTTTCTCATACAGCTGGTCTCTTTTTCTCATACAGCTGGTCTCTTTCTCTCACACAGTTGGTCTATTTCTTTCATTCAGTTGGTCTCTTTCTCTCACATAGTTGGTCTATTTCTCTCACACAGCTGGTCTATTTCTCTCATTCAGTTGGTCTCTTTCTCTCATACAGTTGGTCTATTTCTCTCATACAGTTGGTCTATTTCTCTCACACAGTGGGTCTATTTCTCTCACACAGTTGGTCTATTTCTCTCACACAGTTGGTCTATTTCTCTCATACAGTTGGTCTATTTCTCTCACACAGTTGGTCTATTTCTCTCGTTCAGTTGTTCTATTTCTTTCATGCAGTTGGTCTATTTCTCTCATACAGTTGGTCTATTTCTCTCATACAGTTGGTATATTTCTCTCATACAGTTGGTCTCTTTCTCTCATACAGCTGGTTTCTTTCTCTCACACAGCTGATCTATTTCTCTCATACAGTTTGTCTATTTCTCTCATACAGCTGGTCTCTTTCTCTCATACAGCTGGTCTATTTTTCTCATACAGCTGGTCTCTTTCTCTCATTCAGCTGGTTTAATTCTCTCACACAGCTGGTCTTTTTCTCTCATACAGCTGGTCTCTTTCTCTCATGCAGTTGGTCTCTTTCTCTCATACAGGTGGTCTCTTTTTTCCAACAGTAGGTCTTTCTCTTACACAACCAGTCTCTTTTTCTCATACAACCATCTTATTTCTGTCACTCACATGTCTCTCTCACTCAGCTGGTCTCGTTCTGTCACACAACCAACCTATTTCTCTCACACAACCAGTCTCTTGCACAAACACACACTACACAGCTGATAACATGCTTCGACTCTCGCGTGCAAAATGTACATAAATCGGGGTTACAATAGTGAGCTAAACATGCAGTCGACGCTCTGACAAGCCTGAGACAGATCACCAATTTTATGAAAGAAATGGATGTTGCGATATAAGAGTGAAACTAAGAATACCTGTATAGTCCATATTTCGCCCTCATAGCACAATATTGTCTTGAATACGGCACTGATCATTTCCTGTTTTTCATCCATAGGGGTGCTGGGATATTTCAGACGTGGTATCAACTGATAATTGATATCGTTAGTTCTATATTTTTGTGTCTTTTCTCCGTCTAATGTGTCTATCCTCAGTGAAAATGCTGCCAAGGTTTGAGTTCAACTACTTGTTATATATATATTTTTAATGTATTATCTTTTGCACTTGTCATTATTGCTTTTTTATGTGCTCTTTTTGTCTTCCTTATTTTTATTATTTCTTTTTTTTTTTTAATGGAATATCTTGATGTGGTATTTATAACAGCTGTTGCTTGGCTTTTATTGTGTTCTCGATGTGTTATCAGGATGAAACGTTTCACCATGTAATAGTTAGGTAAGATGAACGTAAATATGTAGTATAAGTCATGGATGCTTGCATACCAGTGGAACATAAGAAGTGAATGTCAAGTCCTCCTGGTCTGAGCCATTCGTTCAAGGTTTTCCGTGTCTTCTTTGTTTATTTCTTTAATAATATCCAGGTTTTAAATACAATTTGACAATGTTTCATTGTTTAATATACTGTTCAAAAAAAGAAACGCAACTTTTTTGGTGTTACTTTTATAACAGATATTCGCTGATTGGACATCAGTCAGCCTATCGACTGTGTCCACCTGGTTATTAACTTCTCGTGGTTACCTGAATTGTACTCACATCATGATTCGTGAGGTCATGAAAGAGGTCAAGGTCAAAACAACATTTTTGACAATAACTCGTGACAGGTTCATGAGAATCCCGTGAAACTTACTGAACACAAAACTCTCTGACTATATTATTGAATGCCTATAAAAGATTGACGCTTCTCGAATAAATTCAGTCGAAAATTCAATGCGCAAGTATGGCTCATCTCACTACAGAACAACGACTCATCATCATTGGACGTTTACAGACTGGACAGTCACAAAGTGTAGTGGCCAGACAATTTAATGTGGTTAGAAGCACCATTAGTCGCCTTTGGAGGCGATTTCAAGAAACTGGCTCAGTGGCAGACCGGCCGCACAGTGGAAGACCCAGATTCACAACTCCTGCCGAAGACCGCTTCATACGGCTGCGTCACCTCAGGAATCGACTTGCATCTGCGTCCTCCACAGTCCAGTCAATGTCAGCAGCTCGTCGAATTTCAGATCAAACGGTCAGGAACCGGCTGCACGACTCTGGTCTTTGGGCTAGAAGACCCTACAGAGGTCCTGTTCTTACGGACCGGCATCGCCAGAACCGACTGCAGTGGGCGAACCAGCATCGCCAATGGACCGTTGGGAATGACTGGAGACGGGTTTGGTTTAGTGATGAATCATTTTTTGTGCTCCAGCGACACGATACACGGAGAAGAGTTTACCGCAGAGTCCATGAGCGCTACGCCCAGAACAGCGTTGATGAGGCTCCTCCACATGGTGGTGGAGGTGTACTGATGTGGTGGGCGATTAACTTCATGGGAAGAAGTGACCTGGTGCAAATTGAAGGACGCCTGAATGCCCAACGATACGTCGCTGAAATTCTTCGTCCTCACGTCCTTCCACTTCTGGCTGCACGAGGGTCGATTTTTCAGCAGGATAACGCTCGACCTTATGTGGCACAACTCACCACTCACTTCCTCGCTGACAACAACGTCCAGACCATTCCGTGGCCAGCCATGTCATCAGATATGAACCCCATAGAACACTTATGGGATGAACTCGACAGACGACTCCGCCAGCGAGACGTGGCTCCAGCCAATCTCCGACAGTTGTCTCTTGCACTGCGGGAAGAGTGGGCAGCCATCCCACAACAACAGATCCAACGGCTAATCGGATCCATGTCAAGGAGATGTCGTTCTCTGATAGAGGCCAGAGGAGGCCATACACCTTATTGAAACGGAGGCCTCAGTCGCAAAAAATAAAAGTCCAAACCAAATTTAATGAACATCATTTCATTGTTAAAGTCTGAAAGTTTCTTCATGCCAAGATTGAAACATTAATTCCGTAAAATAAAATGTTGGTACAAGTTTGAAATTTGGTGTCCATTACCACTGCAATAATGTTGCGTTTCTTTTTTTTGAACAGTATATTTAGACGTTAATGAGATTAAATATTTGCCATTGTCCAATATCTAGGTGTGTCAGTGTGATACAAATTATGTGTCTCTGTAAGGTGTTCAGGTGACAACAAGATGAAAAAATGTAGTTTATTACAATGTCCAGAGTAGACATATGACAAATGTTAACTTCAGTAAGTAACAAAAGTTAACAAAGGCCTGTTGAAAATGTACGACGTAAGTTTATTGAATTAGCGTCAGATATCTCACAGTTGTATGAAACGATATTGGCAACTTCTACTAATAGATATCACATTTTTGTCTTGACCTATCTTATCTGACTTTTCCTCAAATCAATGGTCGCCTTCTACTAACGAATAAACACCAATATGCATCAATGCTTCTTCAGTTGTTGAGTTGACTAGAGGAAATATAGACAATCAATTATCGCAACAAAATTCAAACAGAGCAAGCAAAGCAAATAAATTGGAAATTATCACAGACTATTACAATAGCAAATATTGAGTGATATCACAGGTAGTGAATATCGGCACATTACATTCATCCATGAATAATAAACCTTCAGTATAAATTATGATATCCATACCACAATGTCCTATATAATCTGTCAGATTTATTATAGAAATGAAATGACTTTGACAATAATTGAGACATTATGAACTTCTTCGTTTAAAAAAAATGTGTAGATTATTAAAATTTGAATATGTAATTATTTTATATGCTAAATATAATGTTCGGTTAGTAACAAGCAATAACCCGGAGAACAATAACAAGCAAAAAGCTACAGACTTTCATAAAATTGTGAATAGAAGTGAAGTGGTATGACAAGATCAGTAAAGTAGAACTGATGACAAGAACTAGACAAGTGCCAGTGGAATAAGAGATTAGAAGTAGACGCTGGCGATGGATAGGACACACATTGATGAAACCTGTTGATAGCATTACAAGGCAGTCCTTGTTCTGGAATCACCAGGGTAAAATAGACAGAGAAAGATCAAAGAACACACGGAGAACAGAAATGGAGACAGACATGAAGGGGATGAACAAGACATGCTGATGGCACGGGACCGGAAGACTTGGCTTAAGTTTGTTGACGGCCTATGCTGCGCGCGCACGCACACGTTTTTATGTAAAGTGAAGAAGAGTGCTAACACATTTATAGCGTTATATGAACGCCTCGAATAACAAAATATTTTGTCTACCGCAGGGTTGACTTTTACAAATTGTATTTGTCCGCATTGGAAACCTTGATTGTAAACTTTTTTTTTTAAACTGCCATGTTATGGACTCCAGAAGGAAAGTGAAAGCCAGGATGACCACAAGCTACCTGGCGGAGAACTGTTGGATGCAGAGATGCAAAGCATGAACCAGAGATGTGGCACCATACGAAAGATGGCTGCCGACAGAGCAAAGTAGAGACAGTTTGTTGCTGCCCTACAAGACGCCAACAGGCGTGATGGTTACTGATTGCTTTGTCAGTCGGTGGCCAAGGACAAAAGAAGAAAAGGAAGAATATTTTAATAGGCGGAACTTGACCAGAGTACTCACATGTCGAAGAGGGAAACGAAAATCAATTTATGCTGATCATCTTTAAGAATATGAACTTTTTATGAGGATATGTTGTGCGTGTGTTAATTGCGCATGCTTGTGTGTTTATGTATTTGTATGTGTGTATGCATACAAGTGTGTTTGTAAGTGTTTGCAAATATCTATGTGCGTGTGTATATCATACACACCCCTCAAGCTGCCAGAATGCTGGCATGAATATTGTTTCACGTCGAAAGTGACATAGTAACACGAATTTCTCAGGTGCAAGAAGAAAACAAAACAAAATTTATATTTAAACAATTTAACAAAATAAACCGTTGCAAGCCAACAGTGAAACTACAGGTTAGTAGGTAGCGAATGCAACAATCAAACTGCATATCCAAGACTTGAAATGTAGGACGAGTTAAATAATAACTGCCACTGTGTGGCGGCACTAGTAATGGGACTTTCATATATACAGCAACGCCAGGTTTCCTGTTTTCACAGAAGATATTTTTTGGGATCAAAAAATTGAAATAATTGTCACATAAAAGCTTGGAATGAAGTTTAACAAAAGAAATGAAATTTTTTGTCACTTTATAATGGCGCGTTAGCACTCCAAAACACTTTACCATTTGTACTGACTAGATATGCGCCTTGTGATGGTGCGTTAACACTCCAAAACACAGTATCATTTGTATTGACTAGGTCCGCTCAACTGTGATCGGTGCGTTAGCACAGCAATGCACACTAACATTGGTTTTGGTTGAATGCACACATTGTGATATCTGTAATCACTCTAAAATATGACATCATCAATAGATCCATACTTCTGCGATAATGCGTTCACGCACAAAGAATATGATACCATTTATACTCTCACAAATGAAATAGTTGAACACTCAACTCGGAAATATTGCTTCAAATTTTAAGATGTACGCACGTCGATATAAAGCAATTTTAACAATAAATTATATTGAAATGTAAACAAAATACTATTTATACATCAGCCTTTTTTAATGGGCCGAATTTTAAAACAGATTTTTTTTTAAATGCTTAGAAAATCTATCCATAGCCAAGCAAAACAAGCAAAAAATTTTCAAAAACTGCTCATGTCAAAATGGAAAGTCAAGCTGACCGTAAACGGTTCGTCCACGTATGACGACATGGAATTTTTGCCATTTTTACCCCCCCCCCCCCCTTTTTCCGGTCATGTTTCGTAAGAAAAACCCAGACCCACCCCCTTCCCCCCATTTACGTAACGTCACAAATCTCTTATTCTCAGCTGAGATTTTCATATTAATATTAGTCGTCCAGGAGGGAGTTGTTAACTATTGAGGATACAAGTAGACCATGAGGATGGAGGTTACACAATCTGTTTTGTTCTGACACCATTTATGGCACAAGGCATCCTCACTCGTATTGTGTGTGACGTCACATTCCTTCAAGACACCCCCCCCCCCCACCTACCATCACACTTCGTCACAACATTGTGACCTCTTCCCCCCTTCACCGCATGACGTCATATGTGGACTAACCCAAAAGTGAAAGAAAAAAAAAAACAGTCACGAATCAATTATATGGCTTTCAGAAAGACGTTTGTTAAAAACAAAAAAAATGATGCATCAAAAACACAAAACCAAAAAAAAAAAAAAAAACAGAAATTTGCTAATAAACTATGTTTTAGCTGTTATACGAGCGGTTTGTTTGAACTTGCAGGTCTGCAAATCAGGTCGAGTCGATTCCGTGTGTTCTTGAAATCTGGTTATTTGAAAGGAGCTGACGATTTCGTGTCTTTGCCGTTAGAGGAATGTCGAGACTGGAAATGAGACACTAACCAAAACGAGGCAACTTGGGAGTCTGAAAAGTAGAAGTAAATTACTCTTCTTAATTTGGTGCTGGTGGTTGGTGTGATTATTAAAGATGAAGATGATGATGATTGAAGGTTATAATGTTGTTGCTGATGATAATAAATGATTATCATTACTGGTGACGATAATTAATCATGAGCATTGGTGATGGTAATTGATTGTGACTGCTGGTAATTGTCACTGATTCTGCTTTTTGATGGTGGTAATTGATGATTATTATTGACGATGGTAATTATTCTGATTATCAATTGCGTTAATTGATAATAGTTGTTCATAATGATAAGTGATTACTATTATTAATGATGTTAATTGATTATAGTGGTTGACGATGCTAATTTACTATAATTATTGATGATTATAATTGATCGTGATTAAACCTAAAATTAACTTATTTGCTTATTGATAATAATAAAGAATTATGATTACTGGAAATGGTGACTGATTATTATTACTGATGAAGATAATTTATTATGATTACTTAATGATGATACCTGTTTATGATCATTGATAATGATAATTCAATTTGATTATTGATGATGATAATAATGATGTTGTATTACGATTATTGATGCTAATAATATATTATGATAATTAATTATGATAATTGATTATGATTATTGCAGGTGATGATGATGGTGGCAGTGATGATGATGATGTTGATAATATGATGATAGTGATGATGGGGATGATTGTGATAATGATGATGATGACAACGAAGCTGATGGTGATGATGATAATTAATTATGATCATTGATGACGCAAACCGTTCACATGATGATGATAATAACGATGTGAGATAAAGCTATGAACCTATTTTTCATGTGAAATCAAGTCTAGTCAGCATAGAGGACATAACTTTATGGTGGTTGAAATGTATGTGTCTACATTGCTCCAGCTCTTCTCGTTAACGGGAATGCCATGAATGTAATAGCGTCTAAAACATGTGCTTAACGTTCTTCTTAACATGGTAGTTTTTTCACAGCGAGTTGATTGCGTCACTTTTGTGTACCTGAATCGAATCTCCGGAGTGCTTATAACTTCTTTTTTTCCTGTTGCCTAGTGTTCTTTCTTTCTTTCTTTATTTCTTTGTTACAAAGGCGTATGATACAGTTATTTATTTTATTTGTTTACGACTCAATGCGCTTGGATTAACCCATTTATTTCTCTGTCTACGATAAATTCAATATGTAAATATTCTCTTTTATCTCTTTACTTTTCTGCACTATCACGTGTACCTATCTTTCTAAATAAGAAAACTGACATTTGTAAATCACACCATTGACAAACAACTCTAGACATAAATAACATGGATATGTTTCTAGATTGTATTCCAGTTTGAATACCAGAAAAGGAAAGCTTTGTTTAAAACCAAAATTAAACAATTATATTTTTTACAACGCAATCTGAAATGGTAAAGTTGCAAGATTAGAGTTGTGTTTATTGTGCTAATGTTGCAAGATTTGAGTTGAGTTTATTGTGCTAATGTTGCAAGATTAGAGTTGAGTTTATTGTGCTAATGTTGCAAAATTATAGTTGAGTTTATTGTGCTAATGTTGCAAAACTTTAAAGACTGATTGTGATGCAGTAAACCTGAAAAAAGAGTTTTACTTTGTTTTACGAAGTTTAAGAGACGTTCAGCAGATATTTTTTTTTTTGTGTTCCCCATATTTTCTTAATATTCTTCATCATTCTATTTCTCCTTGCGATTTCTTCCATTTTAAGACTTAGCAGTGAGAAGGGCTGTCACTTTCGTATAACCACAATAGTACCTTTATATCTTCTCTCGCAACATCGCTGTCGTCTTCCTTCTAAACTTGACAATGAGAACCTACAGCTTCAAACCATTCTAAAATTACAATCTAGAGTACACAATATAATCATCATCATCATCATCATCATCATCGTCATCATATTTTTCACTTGAGCTCCTTCCGGAGCATGCAACCAACATTGCAACTGGTCCCCTTGAAATAAGCCTGTATCAAGCAATTACATACTCTTGCAGAGGTGGTGTCTATGGCAATTAGTTTAACGTGCTGAGGTTGCCAGTTCCGAGCACAACCTAACCTCACATTAGTCGCCTTGTACGACATGCTTGAGGTCTTATTCTTTCTTGTTCATTTCAAATACACCCGGAAACCACAGGCCGCAGGTCGAAACCTTTTATAGTAAAAATAAAATACGACTATTAAACACAAACTTAATATGTATTCGATTCTCTTGCTCATTTATTCACCCAGTGTTGGGACTATCGTACTTCCGACCAATGTCGTGTCGTAGTATTCTATGTCTCAGTTATTCCAATAGTTTTTGGGCTCTCGTCCTTCGGACCAATTTCATATAGTCGTATGCTCTGGCTCAGAAATGAGGTGTGTCGCCAAGAACAACACGTCCAAACACCAAACATTCACCAACAGATTCCTGCGCCGTATGCCTGTATCAAACTGCAAGATGTCGTTTAAAAAATATAAAGACCCATAGAGGGAGGGATAAAACCAGATAACTGCCAATTGAGCTGAATATTAAAGAGAAAATTGGAGATGCGTCGGACACATCCCCAAGAAACAACCAAGAGCGTAACCAGACAACCCTACTGACGCCGACAGGGAGAGAGATGCGACTTTGCCATATACTGCAATTTATTATTAATCGTATAAAGTTCCCTGGCAGAACTTACAGCACAAATTTCTTTAATCAAACCCATATGACAGTACACTGTTCCTACCATCAAATTCTACAGAGAACATTTACGGCTATTTCCTCCAGAGAACAGCCTGGAAGTAACATTCTGCGGTTTGATAATATTTTCACACTCACTGCGACAGAACCTAGAAAAAAAACTTATCCCCCACCAAATTCCTGCAGTACAGAGAGGAATACACCCCCCAGGAAAAATATAATCAATGCACCAATTCAGCGAATCTCCGAGAAAAATAGCAGTTGCCTAGACGGAGTTTTCTGGGGCTGAACTGGACAAACAACAGGACATATAATAGTCTTAAATACATTGTGTTTGATTTAATTCCATGGAACATATGCAGCAGCGACAGAGGGGTAAGCCTGTATGTAGTGAGCTCACTGTATGTATGTAGAGAGTGAAACGGAACGAAAGAAGGTATTTTCTTAAGTTTGAGTTGAAGATTCTTATTTTCGTGTTGGATCCTATTTCTCTTGATGTCCATATATTTCCCAATGCAATGAAAGCTCCTCTTGCTTTTTGTATTCTTATTTTGATATCGCTGTCTGTCCCTCCAACTTTATCTATATTACTGCCAAGATATGTGTATGATTCTACATCTTGTATTGGCGTTTCTTCAAGTTCAACCCAGTTTTCATTACCTGCATTTATTCGCATTATTTTTGTCTTTTCCCTGTGTATTTTCAGACCCAATTGCTGTGACCTCTCATCGAGTGTTTCCAATTTGTCCTGCATCTGATTACGGTTATGGGACAGGAGAGCCAAATCATCAGCAAAATCCAGATCATCCAACTGCTTAGTCAGAGTCCACTGGATTCCATTTCTGTTGTGTGTTGTCGATGATCTCATAACCCAATCTATTGCCAGCAAGAAAAGAAATGGAGACAAGAGGCATCCCTGTCGCACTCCTGTTCTTATCCCAAATGGTTCTGTAAGCTGTCCTTCATGATGTATAGTGGTGAATTCCATTCCAGACTTTGTTCAACTATTATTCTCAAAGTGGCTATCTGGTCTGTACATGATCTGTTTTGTCGAAAACCTGCTTGTTCATCTCTCAATTTCTTGTCTATGGACTCCTTTAATCTCTCAAGGATAATCCTATTCAATACCTTTCCTGGCACTGATAGTAACATTATTCCTCTATAATTTGTGCACTCTTGTAGATTTCCTTTCTTAGGCAACTTAACCAGATATCCTTCCTTCCATTCTGCTGGTATCTCTTCTTTTTCCCAGACTTTACCAAGTAATTTATATAACATCTGTGTAGCCGTGTCGATATCTGCTTTGATGGCCTCTGCTGGAATGCCATCAGGTCCAGACGCTTTTCCCTCTCTTAGAAGCTTTATGGCTTTCTTTATTTCTTCCTTCGTTGGTCTTTCACCGTAAATTTGTAGCTCTTCTTCTGCTGGCTGGATGTCCGGCGGGTTTTGTGGAGCTGGTCTATTGAGAAGGTCCCCAAAATATTCTGTCCACCTCTTCATTTGCTCTTGTATATTGCTGAGCAGTTTCCCATTCTTATCTTTTATGAGGCAACTTGTTTGCTTGTATTTCCCTGTTAGCTTCTTTGTGCTGCTATACAGTTCTCTCATATTTCCTTTGGCTGCAGCATCTTCTGCCTCTCTTGCCAACTCCTCAATATACTTCCTCTTGTCTCTTTTGATACTTCTTTTTACTTCTTTGTTTGCTTCTGTGTACACTTCTTGAGCCTTGGCTTTGGAACTTCTGGTTTTGCTTGTGTTTAACTCTGCTTTCTTGTTTTTTCTATCTTTTATCTTATTGATGGTTTCTGTTGTTATCCATGCTTTTGTTGTCTTTCCCTTTTCCCCAGTATTTCTTCACATGTCTCCTTCCATACCGTTTTGACCTGCTGCCAATAGTCTTCTGTATTATCTACATCTTCCAACTGTTGGAGCACTTGGAATTTGTTGGATACTGTGACCGCAAATTTGTCTCTTGTTTCTTGATTTCTTAGCTGTCCTACATTAAACTGTTGTCTATAATTTTGCATTGTTGCATATCTCTTGAGTTTCATTTTTACTTTGGCTATCAGAAGATGGTGATCTGATGCCACATCTGCTCCTCTATATACCTTTACATCCTGCAATGATGATCTAAACTTCTTCTTTATGCATATATGATCGATCTGATTTTCTGTTCTATGGTCTGGTGATATCCATGTTGCCTTGTGTATTCTCTTATGTGGAAACATGCTTCCTCCTATAGCCAGTTGATTTGAAGCACAGAAGTTTGCGAATAGTTCTCCATTTTTATTCATTACTCCTAGCCCATGTTTTCCCATGACTTCTTCAAATCCGGTATTGACTGTACCTATCTTTGCATTCATGTCACCCATCAAAATTGTGATGTCTCTTCTTTTTACTTTATCCATAATTTCCTGTAGTTTAGTATAAAATGCTTCTTTCACAGACTCTTCTTTGTCATTAGTTGGTGCATAACATTGGATGACATTGACATGAATTTTATTTTTAGCTGTTTTGAAAATAGCTGTTATTATTCTGGGTCCCACAGCTTCCCATTCAATGAGTGCTTTCTGTGCTTCTTTAGATAACATAAGAGCTACCCCTTCACTGTGGTGTGAACTTTCGTCTTCGTGTCCTGAGGACAGCACCAATTCACCTGTGATGAGTTTCTTCCTGTCTACCCCCTTCCACTTTGTTTCACACATTCCCAGAACCTCGATTTTGTATTCCCTCATTTCTGCTGCTACTTGTGCCACTTTCCCTTGTTCGTTCAATGTCCGAACATTCCAGGTGCCAAATCTAGAAGTTCTCCTAGAAGAAAGAAGGTTAGTCAGCAACACAGACTCCTTTCGGCTTTCTCTGTGTTGCATCATACGCCTCCCCGCGAGAGGACCTTCCCCTGTCTTGGATGGCTGTGTTTTATTTTCTTTATTTGACTTGTCCATATTTGTTGAAGTTTTTTGTGGTTTAAATTTTTTTTTACAGGATGGGGTAACCGGCCCCATGCCCAACCCTCCTTAGTCGCCTTCTACGACATGCTTGGCAGGGGACAGTGTTACTATTCTTTGCTCCCCTTTCGGGCCCTGGTAACACACGGGTGACTAATATAACATATTCTCTCTTTATTTTATTTTATCTCTCACCAAAATCTGAAAAACCCACGGGATAGTTAAATTAAGGACATACCCTTTACTCATCCTGACTACTCCCCACTCCCATTGTTAAATCATTTGTTTGATCTTTTGGGTAAATAACCTCGGGTTTGGATCATTCCTAGTTTTCCATATACCAGAGGGAGGGTCTGTGAGAGTATATTTTCTTTTTCTCTGATGTAACATAAATTCACGGATGTAATGATAACTATGTATTGATGTTTTTTTTAATCTATTTTCTATAACGATATAATAAACTTACTAAACCTTAAGTTATTGGTGTTGGTCAAAACCTCTCTTGCGATATATATATATATATATATATATATATATATATATATATATATATATATATATATATATATATGTGTGTGTGTGTGAGTGTGTGTGTGTGTGAACCATAGTTTACCTGTCTGTGTCTACGTATGTACGTATTTATGTCACAACAATTGTTGTGTGTGCGTACGTGAGGGTAGTGTAATTTGAATCAGTATCAAGTGAGAAAACACGTCTCCATTAAAGTGTGTCGTACTAGATAGGTTGGATTGAGCAATTACTCAATCCAAGACAGTATTTTCTCTTACACATGTTCTCCTCGTAAACATGACTATTTCTCACACCTTTCTTTCACATAGCTCTCACTATATCTCCTCTGCTCGAATGGGACCATAAATCTATTAGGCCTATCTATAAAAATTACGACGGGATTCTGAGCCAGGTCTAGTAATTGACTAGCGTCTGTTACGGTACCTTATCTGAATTTTCATTTAGATAGAGTGTGTTGTGTGATCGTCTTGTGAGATAAGGAAATTTAAAAAATTGTCCCCCTAGACAAACGATCTTAGTTACAGGGTGTTTTGACCATACACAATTATAGGTTTTTTTCCACAGCATTATAGAATTATTTTCAACTTGTTTATAATAACATCTCTGTCAGATTTATGGTATAAAAGACCCTGAGAAAATTTTGTGCAAAAACCGTTGGATCAGCGTGATTGTTTATCAATATGTATCAGGTAAGGGGTTTTTGAAAATCAGTAGAGTTGAGAGTATACTAAGAATAAACCCCCAGAAAATAAATAGTTCTGACTATATAAATAAGTCTAGTTAATAATGTTCCTCCTCTAAACTGACTTCGGCGGGCGAGCTTTGTGGTGGAAATTTAATTCTTTTTAAGGAAAAGGTTTTTTTCTCCTTAGATTTAAAAAAATTAAATATAAACATTTTTTTTATGTATGTATATTTTTTCTCTACCGATAGTAATAGTAGATTTTTTCTAGTTGTTAGCTGACCTACCATTTAATGTGGCATAGCCGACTGCATTAGGAGCCTAAATTGCCAGATAATAACAGCGAGAGGTTAGCAAATTAATAACTGTAGGAGGTATCTCAGGTAATTTATATTTTGTGTTTTTCTCGTGAGCGGCGTCGAGTTTTTTTTCTCTCCTTCTTTTCTCCTTCTTTTCTCCATTTAGTAGCACTCAGTTCATTGACATGGCTGAGCGTGTTAAACTTAGGGCGATGCTGAGAGAGGAAGCAAAAGAGACAGGATTGCAAGGAGACGAAGCGACCGCGTTTGTCAACAAAGAACTTGACAGATATGACTGTGGTAAAGTGGGATGTTATACATTTTTATAGGGGACTTAGTGTACTGACTGAGATCAGCTGTGAAGGTATCTGTATCTAATAGGTGTAGTGTTTTTCAGATAACCTTACTTGCTACCACATTTATACCTCAGTCAGAATTATTCTGGAATATTGTGATGACTACGTTAAATGTCTAGGGTTATGTAAATGATGAAGTGTAAGTCACAACAACAACAGACAGATAAACAATTTAATTTATTCCACCACACTTGACAACACTGTGACACTCATACACATTTAACACTCAATAAGACTATCTTAAATGAGTCACTGGTAAAGTTTCAAATATATATATGTTATTAATTTTTATAAACTTTTTCTAATTTAAATATCCTGATTCAAACTACACAGTGTGAACCAGGAAATCACAATCAAATGTAATCACAATTTATATGTACATAATTTATAAATATGAACTTGTAGTGGGCATATTTTTATTAGTATTATCCTAATATTGTGTCAGTTGTGTAGTAGTAAACTACTATGAGGTAATACTGGTTTTGTTTTTCAAGCTATGTTGTTATTTGTCATCATGACTTCAAGTGTTTGTTTATCTTGGAAATAGTATGGGGAATCTTCACCGTTCCTATCAATTTAAACAATGTATTGACCCCAGTTTTACTATAATGTCAAGTTTTTGAGGGGGACACATAATGTTGAGCTCTCTGCCACAGAGGCATTAACTTTCGTGATGGCGGCAGGAAAAGACTCCTCTGCTCGATTGCTCCCCTGTGTTCTGGAGACACCTCACTAGTCGCTATCTGGACCCAGGAGTAATGCTGTCAGCCTCCAAGATTCAGCAAAGCTGCTCAGACCAGGTGCTGCTCAATAACTTTAGGACCACAGTCCCCGACAATTCATGGAAAATAATACACAGTTTACGTTGACTGACTGGCAATGAATATAGCACAATTTCGATCTGCCGATGTCCCAGGCTTTTATTTAGAAAAATATGCACTGGCGCTCAACGCACTGGTTCTTTAGAAAGTTTATTTGAAAATGTGGTACTGAACTGACGCTCCTAATTGCCTATATTGGCGGGTCTAACCAATCGAGCCATGTTTACACAAGCGTTTGAAAAAAAGTACCCTTCCTTCCGTCTCCCCTAACAACAAAAGATAGTATTTGTAGCCCGACTAATCGTGTTTAGCCTTACATTTACTGCGCTCCAATCAAATAGGATTTAACACGGGGACCTATTTCCCGTACAATGGTGGTGTCAAAATCTGCCACTGAGCGATTCTGATTTTGGTGTTGTCTGACACCCCCACTATTTCTTTTGGCTATAATTTGTTAATTCCTAGACTATTTGCGTAACGTTTAACATATTCTTTGTCAGCAAGTCCTAAGGAACCCAAATATACAAATTTAAGGGAGCTAAGTGGCTGCGTTCAAAATATGTATTTTCTTCTACCTCCCGTTCACTTCGATCGATGTGGTGTCTGGGTACTGTCATGCTTTCAAACGTAAACCAGTATAATGTCATGTTTCCTAATAAGCGTTTTTTCAGGTTTTTTAAAACCTAACTCTAGTATGGGTAGTGTTTTTTATCACCTTCGATTTGAAAAAAAGTATTGCTTCTGGCCTTTTACAGCTTGGGGAGGGTGGCATTAATTGTATAATCGCGAGACGCGTGTTTTAGTGTTGCATTGCGTTCCTGCTTTCAGCCCTCCCTTCTCTCTATCCTAAGTTCATCTGTCTTTTCATCACGCCGTGTATAAAATGAAATTAATGGAAGTATTAATTTAGGTCATTACGCAGGGTTGCCTATCTCAAGGTTTTTCTTAGAAATGCCGTACACGTTTTATTGAAAAAAAGCGTGTATGTGATGCAGTAGGGCTTTTACTATCAACGTGAAACGTTACAATTTGCAGACGAAGTAGAAAACAAGGGGGATTTCGAGTACAGTCATTGTGACAGCACTGTTCTTTACCATTCTTCTTTCCTTTTATTGAAGTTATTTGTTAGGCTTTACATTTACTTTTTAATTTATATATGTGGATTTAGAATTTCACACGACAAAATTCTCCCCCACTTGAAACAGACGTTATATGTCAGTCTATAATTCTATATACACACATAGAGAAATTTTATTATCCTTCCTGGGGCTTAGGGTGATTCTCATCATCACGGATGGCGGCTTAAAAAAAATCCGCTCCAGATTTGTTTTTCCACTTATATACTCTATGCTAAACTCATATGGCTGCATTCATCATAATGACCAACGGAGTAATCTAGAATTTTCATGTCTAGCCTGCGCTAGAAACGACAAGGGTTTGTGATCCCGTTTGCAACTTAAATGCCTTCCCATACAGATAAATATTGAATTTCTTTATCGCCCATATTACTGCAAGACATTCTTTTTCGCTAGTTGAGTAATTGGTTTCAGCTTTATTCAACTTTCTGCTAGCATATGCCACTGGGCTTAATTCCCCATCCAATGCACATCTGATTTCTGTGTAGCAGAGTCGCACCTAAACCCCAATATTACTGGCATCATCCGTCCTTACTATGAATTCTTGACTTAAGTCAGGTAATTTCAAAATAGGTTTACTTGTGAGCTTTTCCTTCAATTCTTGGTAAGCCATTTCACATTGTGGTGTCCATGTAATGCGATCTGGATTTCCTTTACGTGTCAAATCAGTTAACGGTGCACATATGGAATTAAAGTTTTTGATATACTTTTGGTAGAAACCACATAATGAGACAAAGGATCTCACGTCCTTCTTGGTTTGTGGTCTCGGGGCTTTCTGTAGTTTCTCTAAATTCTTTGGGTCAGGGGTCATGTTTCCCTGATAAACTGTGTGTCCCAAAAATTCCAATTCTTTACATCCAACGCAACATTTGAGGAACACATTGACTCTCTGAACATGCTGTTAAATTCGCTTCCCTAAGTCGATTAAACAGCATGTTCAGAGAGTCAATGTGTTCCTCAAATGTTTCTGTTGCTATAAGGATATCATCCATGAAATTTGTGATGCATGGATTATTCAGAGGGTCCAATAATTTTCTCATCATCCTAGAGAAGACACTAGGCGCATTCTTCAATCCAAATGGCAATCTGTTAAACTCATAGTGTCCTTCTGAGGTACTAAAAGCTAGGTATGGTCTAACCTCAGGCTTTACTGGAATCTGATAGTATCCTTTACTCAGATCCACTTTTGAGAAATATTTAGCTTTATTTAGCCTGGCAAACAACTGATTTGTATCCGGCAATGGATCCACCTGTCCTTCTGTAATAGCATTCAGTCTCCTGTAATCTATACAGAGTCTATGTTCTCCAGAGGGCTTCCTTAAGAGTACAACACCGGAACTATACGAAGATTCACTGTGTGAAATAATTCCTTCCTTCAACAAATAGTCTATCTCTTCCTTCAAAGCTTTCTCCTTAGCAAAAGGAATCGAATAGGGTTTCACACATACAGGTGTGGGGTCTATCACTTCATATCATATTCCAATAGGTTTGTATGCCCTGGTCGGTCTGTTAACACCTCTGCATGATTATCTAGAACCTGTTGCACTCTCTCTTTCTGATTTTTCGTTAAATGTGTACTGATTTTCACCTGTGCCGCTGTCTCACGGGGGTGTAATGGATATTCAAATGATGAAAGTGGTTCCTTTTTCATCTCCATGGCAATGGACAAGGTCAACAAGTGTGTCTCTTCCTGATGTTCTCTTTCCAAATATTTCTTCAGGAGATTCACATGATAGATTTTTTTTCTTTCCCTTCTTATCTATCTTATAATTTGTTCTAGACACCTTCTCTAGAACTGTATATGGACCTTGCCATCCAATTTGTAACTTATTCTGACTACCGGGTAGAAGAAGCAGTACCTTCTCTCCCACAGCCAAATCTCTGTCTTTAGCTTTTCTGTTATAATAGGCAGCATGTTTCTTCCTGGCTTGTTTCAAATTTTCATTGGCAAGTTTCCAGCCAGTTTTTAAACGAGTGGTCAGCTCATTCACATATTGGTATGAGGATGTAATATTTTTCTCTGCCTTTTCATCAGTCCACGTTCTTACCAGTGCTTCGAGTGGACCTTTTATTGGCCTTTTGACAATAATGTTGCCGGGGTCCCTTCCACGGTTGAACTATGGGGTACCTTTTTTCCCGAAGTTATCAAAGAGGGCGGCGTGCAAAACTGGTCCCATGTATCTGGTTTTTCGTCACTGTGCCAACAACATAGTTCTCAGGATTGGACATCAATGTGAGATTAATTTTTCCACTCTTGGCCGTTCCTTGGGGATGGTACACACTACGAAATGGAAGTGTTTGGCCTGGAAGATCCTGAAAACTTCTTCAGTTAGTTTCCCCTTGAACTGAGAGCCATTATCAGTCAAGATTTGATTGGGAAAGCCTAACCTTGTGAAAATTGTGAGCAATGCCTCTGCCACATGTTTTGGATCAATCGATGACAGGGCTACTCTCCTCACATAGAACAAGTGTCCACCAGAGTCAGAATGTAGCTGTTCCTTCTCTTGGTTCGGGTGAGAGGTCCCACAAGATCCACGGCAACTCTCTCAAAGGGTGTTCCCACTATGGGCATTTCCCCCAGAGTTGCTGGTGCAGTCCAATGTTTAGGTGCTACTCGTTGGCACTCTGGATAGGATTTTACATATCGTTTGATATCTTCAGTTATTCCTGGCCAGAAATAGTGACAAGCTATTCGCTGTCCTGTTGCGCTGATCCCCATATGACCACTGAAGAGATTCGCATGCCCTAGTTCCAACACTTTAGTCCTATATGAAGTGGGAAGGACCAGCTGTCCGTGACCATTGGATTCAGATCCAGCCTTCCTATATATCAGTTTGTTCTTCATATAAAACTCTCCCTTGCCTGGAGGTGTATGAGATTTGGGCAACTTCTTGAAATCACGGGCTTGAGTGTTTTGTCCTCTCCGCCTGTGACTTCCTCATCTAATATGGATGAGTATTTATTGGATTATCCTCCTCCTTTTTTAGACTGTGATCTGGTCTGCACTGTTGCCAATATCACAGGTCTCTTGGGATTCCCCAAGAAGACATATCTACACCCCAATATCAGAGGGTAGATTGGCTCATTTATCACTGCTGCTTTTATGATTCCTTCCACATATCGCGTTTTCACCTTTATCCGGGCGACGGGAAGTGTCATGGTAGCTACATCCTTGGTTGCAGTTTGAATCTCCACTGTTTCTGTGGTGTATTGCTCGGCCTGCACCAGGTGAGAACTCACAACGGAATCGTAATCTAAACCGGTATCATATAAACACCTTATAGTGACAGACCATTACAGATGACATCTTCTACACACTGTGGGGGGTGGTTACTGGTTCCTGTAGTTCTGCTGCAGGTTTGACCTTTTTTTCCCTTTTTTCCAGATGTCATAGCAGCACAATGAGGAGGTTTCCTTCTACAATGGTCAGTGTCATGATTGTTCATCTTACAATTTTTACACCACCTTTTTCCTTGGTTGAAAGATTTTCTTTCATCATATTTCCTTTCATCGAATTGTGGGGTTTTATTTTTATTGTCATACCGTGGCCTATCAAACTGGTGCTTACCTTTGTTTTGATCCCTAGGATCAAATTTATTAAAGTTCTGTGGTGCCCTAAAGTTATCCACCTGTTTCTTTTTATTACCTGTTACCTCTGCCTGAGCTGCTTGATACCTTTCAGCAACATTTAGCAACTCACCCAGCCTCTCTGCACCTTGTTCCATGAGAAACTTTCTCAGGTCTGGAGCCATGGACTCTCTTAATTGTTCTATAAGGACCATTTCCTTAAGATCTTGGGTTTTCCCCAGAGAAGTCCATTTCTCCAAGTATGTCTCTATTCGTGCAGAGAACTGGTGATAGGTTTCACCTGACAGTAGTTTAGCATTCCTAAATTTTTTCCTATAAAATTCTGCGTTCTTTTCATATCTTAACAAAAGAGCCTGCTTTAGCATGTCATAATTTTCCTGATCACCTCTGCTCATTTTTTGCAAAAACTTCATAAGCTGCCCCACGAAGTCCCTGAGATAACTTTAAGCTCCACCTTTCTCTCTCTAACCCATACGTGGTAGCTAATAGTTCATACCTATTTAGATAGCTCTCAATATCATCGTCTTTCTCAACAAAATGATCTAAATGAAAATTCATAGCTGAGGTTGAGGCTCCTTGGCTAGCAGTGGCATCAGAGGCAAAGGGACTGGCACCATTTTCAGGAGCATGGCCTTGAAACTCAAACTCCCTTAGTCGTAACTCATGTTCCATTTGTAATCTCTTCTCCTCCTTTTCTGCTTCCCTCTCTGCAGCTATTCGTCACTCTTCTTTCTTCTGCTTCCCCTTCTGCTTTTGCAGCCTCAATTTTATTCTCCAAGCCTCTTTGTCTCAGCCTCAGCCTCTTAGTCTCAGCCTCCAATGCTCTTAGTCTCTCCAGCCTCAAATCTGCAACCTCTTAATTTCCTTTTCAGCCTCTAATTTTCTTTCGGCCTCTTTTTCTAATCTTCTTTCTTCCCGTTCAATATATTTGGCACATTCAGCAGTGACATAAGCAATCATAATTTGCCCGTCCATTCCTAACTCTTTCGCAGTCTGTACAGCAGCAGATCGAAATTTGGCCAGGTCCGCCAGTTTCTAACTTGTAAAGGTATGTAAATGTCTAAACTAAACAATACAATCTGTAAATTACTTATCCAAATGGACAACACAGGCACCGTGAGCTCAACCTTATTTAATTCCACCCAAGGATACCTTTTAATTCTTATATTCCCTGAAGTGAATACCCCCAATATTTTTAATAGGGAAAGATTCAAAATCCCAAGAGCGAGACCCCAATATATGTGGTGAAGTGGGATGTTATAAATTTTTATATGGGACTTAGTGTACTGACTGAGATCAGCTGTGAAGGTATCTATATCTATTAAGAGTAGTGTATTATAGATAACCTTACTTGCTACCACATATCTATATATCTCAGTCAGAATTATTCTGGAATATTGTGATGACTACGTTAAATGTCTAGGGTATGTGTATGATGAAGTGTAAGTCATAACAACAACAGACAGATAAACAATTTAATTTATTCCACCACACTTGACAACACTGTGACACTCACACACATTTAACACTCTATAAGACTATCTTAAATGAGTCACTGATAACTTTTCAAATAACAATATGTATTCAGTGCTGTCACTAATATATATGTGTCCTGATTCAAATACAAAGGGAACCAGGAATCACAATCAATTTTAATTACAAGTTATATGTACAGAATTTATTAATATGAATCTTGTAGTGACATATATTATTAGTATTATCCTATGTGTGTCAGTTGTGTAGTAGTACTATGAGGTAATACTGGTTTTGTTTTGTTCAAGCTCTGTTGGTATTTGTCATCATGACTTCAATAGTTTGTCTTTATTGGAACTAGTATGGGGGATCTTCACCGTTCCTATCAATTTAAACAAAGTATTGATCCCTCAGTTTTACTATAATGTCAAGTTGTGAGGGGGACACATAATGTTGAGCTCCTCTGGCCACAGAGGCTTAACTTTCGTGATGGCGGCAGGAAAAGACTCCTCTGCTCGATTGCTCCCCTGTGTTCTGGAGACACCTCACTAGTCGCTATCTGGACCCAGAAGTATGCTGTCTGCCTCCAGATTCAGCAAAGCTCAGACCAGGTGCTGCTCAATAACTTTAGGACCACAGTCCCACAATTCATGGAATAATACACAGTTACGTTGACTGGCAATGAATATAGCACAATTTCGATCTGCCGATGTCCCAGGCTTTTATTTAGAAAAATATGCACTGGCGCTCAACGCACTGGTTCTTTAGAAAGTTTATTTGAAAATGTGGTACTGAACTGCCGCTCCTAATTGCCTATATTGGCGGGTCTAACCAATCGAGCCATGTTTACACAAGCGTTTGAAAAAAAGTACCCTTCCTTCCGTCTCCCCTAACAACAAAAGATAGTATTTGTAGCCCGACTAATCGTGTTTAGCCTTACATTTACTGCGCTCCAATCAAATAGGATTTAACATGGGGACCTATTTCCCGTACAATGGTGGTGTCAAAATCTGCCACTGAGCGATTCTGATTTTGGTGTTGTCTGACACCCTCACTATTTCTTTTGGCTATAATTTGGTAATTCCTAGACTATTTGCATAACACTTAACATATTATTTGTCAGCAAGTCCTAAGGAACCTACCTAAATATACAAATTTGTAGGGAGCTAAGTGGCTGCGTTCAAAATATGTATTTTCTTCTACCTCCCGTTCACTTCGATCGATGTGGTGTCTGGGTACTGTCAATGCTTTCAAAATCGTTAACACCCAGTATAATGTCATGTTTCCTAATAAGCGTTTTTCAGGTTTTTAAAACTTAACTCTAGTATGGGTAGTGTTTTTTTATCACTGTCGATCTGAAAAAAAGTACTACTTCTGGCCTTTCGCTTGGGGAGGGTGGCATTATTTATATATCGCGAGACGCGTGTTTAGTCTTGCATGCGTTCCTGCTTTCAGCCCTCCCATTCTCTCTATCCTAAAGTTATCTGTCTTTTTCATCACGCCGTGTATAAAAAAATGAAAATTAATGGAAGGTATTAATTTAGGTCATTACGCAGGGTTTGCTAGCTCAAGGTTTTCTTAGGGAAATGCCCGTACACGTTTTTAATGAAGAAAGCGTGGTAATTTATGATGCCAATAGGCTTTTACTATCAACGTGAAAGCGTTACAATTTGCAGACGAAGTAGAAAACAAGGACAAGGGGGATTTCTCGAGATACAGTCATTGTGAACAGCACTGTTCTTTACCACATCTTCTTTCCTTTTATTTGAAGTTATTTGTTAGGCTTTACATTTACTTTTTAATTTATATATATGAAGGATTAGAATTTTCACCACGACAATGGGGACGAGAAGGAAGCACACAGATAAGAGCAGAGAGGAAGGTGATGCACAAGATGAGAGCAGTAAATAGGGAAGATGGAAGAGCACAAGAAGAGGCAGAAGCTATTTCGAAAGAACCGGAAGATCCATCAATTGAAACAGTTAAGAAAATGATAGCAGAGATGGAAGTACCGCAGGGCAAACGAGAGAGATAGGGAGAGACAGCATGAATTGGCACTTAAGACTCTAGAAGTCCAAAACTCGGGGTGCTGTCTCTACTTCCATTACTTGAAGAGCGTCTTCCACCCGAGTCTCAGTTAACGGATCTATCCAGCACACTCAATTCTTCCCAATTAACAGCAATGTCTTTTGCCTTAGAACCTTCCCCGAGCTCCAACGAGAAAATTGACACTTTCCTAGAAAAAAAAAAAAAACAAAAAGGAAATATGAGAAAATGGCGAAATCTGTATTGGGTGATCGATGAGTTCCCGGTGGTGCCTAAAACTTTCACAGGCCCTGAAAGGTACCGCATTATTGATGTCTACGTGAAGCTGGTGAGGCAGCCTAGATGACAACAACACTTTAAAGTACTGAGGCTTTAAGCTGGAGCGTTTCGAAATTACCGCTCGCAAATTTTGCACACGTTCAGAAACAGCGAAAGGAGAGAGCACGGAGACATATCCGCATGTTCTCTATACGTCTGTCGGGCTATTTGACAAAGTTGCCTGGAATTGTCAGAACTTCTGCTTACGTATGAGGGAATTCTGGAACTTGTTCTTAATAGAACAAATAAAAAACAACTTTGTCGAACGAGCCCGTATGATTTCTGGCTGAGCAGGGCGCAGTTAAGTCGGAGGATATCCTGAATAAAGCGGAACGTTAATGTAAATGCAATCGGCCTCGAATTTCCAGCACAAAAACGCAAACCAAACAGATGAGCCATATATCGAAAACATAATCTAGATCAGTCATCCCATTCTTCAAATTCCTCCCAGCACTATAAGGAACGAGAAACAAATACCCAGAGACATCCCCAAGAAAAATCGAAAGTCTACCAAAACACACAATGAAAGTCCCACCAAACAAACAACAATCTCCTGATCAAATCCACCAGTGGCCTACATGGCAGCGCTCGGCCACCAAGGTCAAGGCAAGGGAAAGACCCCTACAGTGCAGGGACGTCTGATGACAGGGCAAGCACACCAGGCCTAATCGCATCGGAATGCTTGCAAACAGCCTTGCAAGGAAGAGTCAATGTAGTGGAATTCTCAACCTGAGGTGAGAGACCTCTCAACGCGAGGAAAACTGTTATTTTGAAACTGGTAGTAATAATACACTCTGAATTTTGTCACAGAGGTGTTATTAAAAGAGGCCATTATGGATGATCCTATCTACCCAGTTATCCAAGGGATGTAGATATGTGTTTGTTGGGAGCCCAAAGGAACCGATTGCGGCAGCGGTAACCACAAGAGGGCAAACCAAGAAGGAATGGGAAGCCTGCGCCAAATTTGTTACCGAATGAACTAACTAAAAGAGGCGCAACAAAAGGGACCCTACTCTGGAGCCCTGCTTTAGAACAACTGCCATGGCTAAGAACCCCAGACACCACGGTGACATCTTTCGAAGGTTGGCGTATTGTATCGTAAAAAACGGGCGACCCTGATACAGGGAATAAACACAGCTCCTAGTACCGACGCAGTACAGAAGCTAGATCTTAGAAATGGGGGCATTTCTCTTCCTTTTAGCGGACATATGGGACAAAAACGCCATATTCAGCGAATAAAAAAAACTCACTATTGGTGGCCTTAGGAATGAACACTGAGATTATCAGGTAGGTGAAATCCTGCGCCCAGTGCCAACGTGTGGCACCCAAGCAAACGGAACACCCTTTGTTCCCTTGGGTGAAATGCAATAGTAGGGGACACACCATTTAAACGTGTGTTAATCGACATTTTAAAGGACCCTTAGGATAAGGACTAAAAAGAGGCCACAGGGTTTATCCTGGACCTTAGTCGACACATGCACTTTGTGGGCCGAAAGCTATAACCGCTAACATGCACACGAATTCCAAGCATGTCGCAGAAGCCCTCGTTGCAGAATTATTTACACGGTTGGGATTCCTCAACAAGTTTTGAACAGATAACAATTCCCCATACCATAGCCTGGTGATGGAGGAGATCGTTAAGATCTTGAGGAACCAGCACATCTACACAAGCCCTTATAATCCGGCTGGAAGTGGGTTAGTAGAACGTGTTAACGGCAGCCTCACCATGATGTTACGAAAGCTGGGTCAAGAGAAACCTGAAGACTGGGACCTTTCTTCTTCTTCTTCCGTCCTTAGCCACCGACCGTCAAAGCAGTCAGTGGCCATTACGCCTAGTGGCGTCTTAGGGCAACAGCAGATAGGTTTTCTTTGCCATTGTTTCCCATCACGCCTATTGGCGTCTTTAGGGCAACGGCAAATCAATCCATTTGCTGTTGTTTCCGTAATCGAAGTGCCTGGCAAACGGGTGATCAGCCCGTTGGTTCTGGGATCTTTAATACTTGAGTATATCTGCAGCTTTATTCGCCTACAGAGAAGTTCCCCTGGGCATCTACAGGATTTCCCCCAGCTACACTTTTATTTCGGCAGACCTATCATCAAGGGGCCACTAGAAGCCTTACTTCGGTCCCTGACAGACCAAAAAGGCGACGAGAGACAGTTGGTCTCAGCAAGCAAAATATGTATCAGTGAGCTCAAGGAAAGGTTACAACTAGGATGGGATCTAGCTACAACAATCAACCTTAAGAAAGCACGCGCAAAACACGTGCTCAACGATACAATAAAGTGCGAAGAGAGAGAGAACTCCAACCATCAGGGGAGAAATGTTTTGTTGTCACTTCACCGGAAAACAACAAAACTTTGCATCGGATGGCAAGGGCCGTTTTACCGTCCCTTAAAAATAGAGTCTCCCGCACTAATAGACAAGATCTCTGTTAAAGGAAAGGGATGAAGGTCTATCACGGTAATCTGCTAAAGAAATACTTGGAAAGACCGTTGCCGACCAGTCCTCCGAGCATCTCCTGGCGGTCGCCATAGCGACGGAAGACGAGGAAGATGATGATTAGTTGCATGGAGTATCCATTGCAACAAAACGGAATCTCTTAAAGATGTCAAATTCGGCGACAATCTCCTCGGAAGCACAACAGACAGAAACCAGAGCGCTACTGAAACAGTACACAAGCAGTCTTTAACGGATGTACTGGTCGAACAAATCTCAGTCTTAGAATCTTCACGATATGAAATTGACAAAAAGCGAGACCCCCTGTTACGAAACCAGAGTTTTACCCACCCATTCCGTACGCTAAAGAAAGCTGGATGCACTACGCGGAGAAATAGACAAAGCTACGTCAAGCAGTGAAATTATTAGTGAGTCTACCTCTCCTTACACAGATTCGGTGTAGTACATGTTGCAGATAGCCCAATAAGGAAGTTCGGCTGTGCATAAGATTACCGTTTACTAAACACTGTAACGGATGTATTCCAGCCCGAAACCTCTACAGACCGTTTCTGAGTATGTTCACCAAGCTTAGAAAGGCAAGAAATTTTCCAAAGATTGACCTGAGTAAAGGTTATTACCAAATATCCAGTCCAAGGAAGGAAAGTTAAACCAGACTTGTTAGGCTTTCAGCACCAGTAAAAGGACATAACACATTTAATGTGATGCTAAATCGGACCTGTGCACAACGCACCAGGAGTGTTTCACCAGGATGATTGAGATGGAAGCTTTTAGAACCAACCTATTTGCAAGCAGTCCCCCCAACATATCCCATCCAATTATCACGGATGACATGTACTAATTGCAATCGGGTAAAACCTTACCCGATGAACGTATTGCTACGGTTGCTATGCTCTCAGGAGACTACAGGAAAACTGGTCTCACACAGCCAGACCACGTCTCTCCGCATCGGGTTTGAAAAGCTTAGTTGACTTCCTGGGGACAGGTGTACCATACCATTTCTCAAGAACAAGGCTGCATGTTAGCCACGTTACCCACGGAAAACTATTGAGAAAAATAGTCGCAGCTAAAAAAACCCCGAAGCGAAGAAAGGACACTCCGTTCTTTCCTTAATCACTGTGCGCTGTACTACACTGACAATTTATCCGAAATCCCCCAACGGGCTATCGGCTCACCCCACCTAGTCTGATCTTACTCAAAAACAAGGGCGTCGACGGGGCGCACAGGGTTATTTGGGAATCCACGAGTGCAAGTGCACGAACAAGCGTTATACGTTGCAACTTATGTCCGTCGGATCTGGCACATTGTGTCCGGATACCCCATTTTGAGGCTACCTGACCTCAGGACTAAATCTTTCGATATTCGGGTCGACCACTTCGGGTCAGGGCAATCGGGTTCAACCCTTCGTTCAAGCAGGATGACACCGAGCCGAAACTCTGTTATTTCCAGTTTTCATATGGCATGTCGTAAACTGTAAATACGGCAAGTAACCGCAGAGATTAACTATTCCACAGTTTGGAAAGAGAAATGTCTTGCACTAATTCATGGCATAAGAAGGCACCAAGAATTTCTTTATGGTACATCATCATCACGGTGCAATATACAGACCACGCACCCCTAGCTTTTCTTCTCGCACAGATAAGGAAATTTAAACGCAACATAAAATTGGATCATGCTCTGGGCCTTGCTATTAAGAACGCGTGTTAACCTACTCTACACCTTCACAAGTTGAATAAATATTTCCCAAGAAAACAGAATGTCGGAGCGGATTTCATGAGTCAAAAATTGGACCACGGAAGAAGAGAACGTAACCGAAATCATAACAGTCCATCCAGAAGACTACCGATCAGGGCTGCATTCAAAGTATCATAAAAGAAACATGAAAAATATAGTTATCAATGTCATCAAAGCGGGTGGACGGTACTGTGACGGGTGAATAATGGAAGCTACCCTTGTAGCTTATCGGATGATACATAAATAGTACCCAATGAATATCACCACGGTGTGCCCCAAATTAAATAGCACGTTGAATTTAAAATCGCCCAACGTGGATCCCACGTGTGAAATCTCCACAACGCGTGAGCTAATTAGTATGCAATATCCCACGTGGAAATCCCCACGCGTGCTAATTAATATGCAATTATTCCAAGGGGAATCCCCCCACGGGCTAATTAGTATGCAAATAGTTTATCATGCGGGGCAGGCCACGACATTCGCTTTGTCTTAATTTTAGTATTAGCCACGACTAACTGTCTTTCTCTCATCGAGCTATTAAAATCAAACTATCTATGGATCTCTTCTGTCATCCCTTCAAGGAGGGCGTCGCACAGAGGTTTGGCAAGCGGTCAGCTATTAAAGGACTGTTTGTTGTCCCTTAGAACGAAAGCAAAAAAGTTTTAACCCCAATCCCGGTTGACACCGGTTAACGCGAAACTGGTCTAAGAGGGTTAGAAATCGCTGCAGGACGAAGATGAACGGAGGGAAGTCAGCGGATAGAACGAGTTGGGTAACAGAGCTTCGACTCGCGGTCCCAAAAACGAAAAAGTTCCCGAGAAGGGTGGGGGAAGAGAGGCGAGAAATTTTCGCATGGGGGCATATTAATTGTCATTAAATTCATATATATAGAAATCACTCCTAATAAATGCAAAAGTTATCATTCGAGCCATAGAGTTGAAGAAAGTACCTACCAAGCTCATAATATTAGAATACTACAAGAATTTCTTTGGATACTCTTCTATACGTGGAGTCTGAATTCATTCTGTGTGCTGCGAGTAATATATATATATATATTGGAGTTTAGAGTGTTTTAGTCGTTTAGTTCTTCAATTTATTTCACTGGATTTTTGTGTTAATTTAAAACCTATTAAATTAAACCTAAAGCAAAGTTCTCCAGATGTAAAATCGAAAAAAGTAAACTATCCGTTATTTTTTCCCGAGTAATAGATGCGTAACATAATTTTAAGACGCTAGGTGATCGTAATTGTTTAATAAAACCATATATTTTCGGCTTCAACTTGTGTAAATTTTTAAATAATTAAACATGTTCATAAGCTAGTGGGGAAAGTAGATACATTAGCTAGTCACTCGTGTATTTCTTTTTAATATAAATAATTAAATAACGGAGTGATTTTACAGATCTTACATAAAAATACGCGGGTGTTAGAATATAAATTATAGGTAGGAATTACCTGTTTTTTATATTCTCTTTTATACAGGTGATCAATTAATTGAGTCACCATTTTTCGATCCAACGGTTTTATGGAGATACATGATCAGATGGCACTTAAGGCATCCCAATTTATATGTTCCTAAACATACAAACAATTGACAGTAAAAATCTGATTGTATAGAGACACCTTATAGGGTCACACCTACTCCATACCCATGTAGAGCGGTTAAAATAACCAGAACACTTCAATGTTAAATGGTGTTAAATGTTTCTTAACTGGAACGGGACAATGCCAGAAGATTTTTTCTATTCTTAAGCATTATCATATAAAGTTTCCCTGGCCTGATGAGGCAGAAAGAACATAACTTACAGCACAAATTTCTTTAAAATCAAACCCTATATGACCATGACCAGTATAACTGTTTCTACACTCACCACCAAAATTCTACAGAGAACATTTACGGCTATTTCCTCCAGAGAAAGCTGGAAGTAACATTCTGCGGGTTGATAATTTTTCACACTCACTGCGACAGAACCTTAGAAAAAACTTATCCCCTCCCCAAATTTCCACTGCCTGTTAGTACAGAGAGGTAAACACACACCCCCCCCCCCCCCCCCCCCCCCAGGAAAAATATAATCAATGCACCAATTCAGGCGAATCTCCGAGAAATAATAGCAGTTGCATAGGACGGAGTTTTGCTGGGTCCTGAACTGGACAAACTAACAGGACATATAATAGTCTTAAATACATTGTGTTTGATTATATTCCATGGAACATATGCATATAGTTTTAGCGACAGAGGGGTAAGCCTGATATTGTAGTGATCTCCACTGTATGTATGTTAGAGAGTGTGAACTCGGAACGAAAGGAGTTAATTTTCTTAAGTTACTACTAATATAACAATCTCTCTTGCTTTTATTATATTTTGATCGCTCACCCAAATCTGAAAAACCCACGGGATAGTTAATTAAGGGGACATACACTTTATTCATCCTGACATACTCCCCACTCTTCCCATTGTTAAAATCATTTGTTTGATACTTTTGGGTAAATAACTCGGGGTTTGGATTTCTGATTCCTAGTTTTACCATTAAAACACAGAGGGAGGGTTATGAGAGTATATTTTCTTTTTCTCTGATGTAACATAAATTCTCGGATGTAATGATAAAAAAACTATGTATTGATGTTTTTTATTCTATTTTCTATAACGATATTGTGGTGGGGCGCTGTTTGAATATATTGTGGGTTCGTTTTTTATTATTTCAGATAAAATTTGCTACCCCTGTCCACAGTTCAAGTATATGTTGATTATGTTAATGTATATT
Organism: Oreohelix idahoensis; assembly: GCA_024509875.1. Lineage (NCBI taxonomy): Eukaryota > Metazoa > Mollusca > Gastropoda > Stylommatophora > Oreohelicidae > Oreohelix > Oreohelix idahoensis. The sequence continues at coordinate 167,526 of JAMPIV010008962.1, read as the reverse complement.
TGATTACTCCTGCTGTTGTTTCATAAAATGCTCATTAATTCTGTTACGTCCAGGGTGGACCCAACGTGATTATAGTTTTATATTCCATACTCAACAACATACATGTGGGTTCTTTAACTGACCACATATCACACCAATTGACGAACTAAACAGTCTTCCTTTTTTAAACGAACTCAACATCCTTTAATAACGTATATTCCTTGTAGCATACAGAAGCGTTCGTCAAGATTAATCCTTAATTACCAAACCCCGTCATCAATACAGTATTAATCATATGCCAAGAGTATTCCTCCTCTTGTACAAACCACATCCATTTAGAAAGGTGAACACTTCGCAATATGTTTCCCAAATGGAACATACAAAGAAAACACAGCGGCTACACAAAGCTCATAGGTTTTTTCTTAAACACCTTGGCCATTACACAGTTATAAACATCATCTCTTTTCTCTCTCATTTTCCGGATGCGCTTCATTTTCAATATTCCAAATAGTGTGCCGCATTTTATCAGCACTGACTAAAACTCAATAAATCCAAACATGTGGTGTGCATGGGCAGATACACCACAGATATTAATAAACCATAGTTTACCTGTTCTGTGTCTAGCGTATGTACGTATTTATATCACAACAATTGTTGTGTGTGCGTACGTGAGGGTTGTGTAATTTGAGTCAGTATCAAGTGAGAAATCACGTCTCCACATTAAAGTGTGTTGTCGTACTAGATAGGTTGGATTGAGCAATTATTAACTCAATCCAAGACAGTATTTTCTCATTCTACTTACACATGTTCTCCTCGTAAAACAGGAGACTATTTTCTCACACTCCTTTCTCTCACCATAGCTCTCACTATATCTCCATCTGCTCGAATGGGACCATAAATCTATTAGGCTATCTATAAAAATTACGACAATGCAGACAGATCCAATCATTTTAAAATCATGCAGGATAGGCTGGGGGAAAAATATTTCAAAAAATAGTCCTACGTGAAATAATGTGCGTGCCTGCAAAGGTCACGTGATTTACCATAGATGGACATCTGATGCCTTGTATACACTCTTTCAAACACATACATTTGTAAGAACTCATTATTGTCATAAAATGTAATAAAATCCATGATTACTTTTTAACCAACGACCCGGAAGCAATTACACCAACATATTTGTCTACCACACCCCGTGTCACACAGACGGTAATGTCGTTTATCAGTGGGTGGTTCAATCTAAATGCGCGGCGATATCTTTATCTCAGATCTTCGTAGGCTGTGATGACCAGGGTAACAAAACCGGGTGACATATTTGCAAGGGGTGTCACAACTGTGAATAGTTATCACCTTTACAGGGTGATTATGATAAAATTACAATCTGCTACTTAGCTTCTTCTTCTTCTTCCGTCCTTAGCACAAAGACCGAACCAAGCAGTTTCAGAGGCCATCACGCCTTGTGTGGCGTCTTAAGGGCAACAGCAGATATGATTTTCTCTGTTGTAGTTTTACCCATCACGCCTAGCGGGCGTCTCTTTAGGGTAACAACAAATAGATCCATCTGCCGTTGTTTTCCGTAATCGGTGTGTGACAAGCCAAACTGGGTGATCAGCCAATTGGGCATATTCAGCTACTTAGCAGACAAAAAAAAAGAAAGGAAACAGACAGACAGAAAAATGCGTTAATTGACAGAACACCTAATAAAAATCAGTACCACAAATGTAAACTCGATAACTGCCGGTAGAGAAACTCAAAAGAATCGATAGAGGACGCCCCGTTTCGTCGCCCATTTATGTAATTAGTCAAATTACACCGTATTTACATATTCCAACTTCTCCGTCTTCTAAATGTGCTTTAATGCTGATAGGTTTCGGTGTTGGTCTTTAAATCTGTGCTCCCGTCATGTTTTAAAAACGGGTACCGGTATACAAGTCGTATTATGACTTTAATTTTGTATTCCTAAGTGATGAGTTTTACGTAGCGCAAGAGTTGTTTAATGATCTTTTCAGAATATTTGTTACAAGATTTAGGGCAGGGGAAACGCCTTAAGAGACATGCTCGCCTGCGCCAGTCGGCATCCAGCATATCACCTGTAGATAGTGAAATCTATCGAGAACAATTTTACAAGCAAAGATGTTTTTGCAGTGAAAAACAATTGCGTACTTTGAATGCACCAAACTTGTTTAAGCATTGATTGGCTACGGGCGATCGAACTCGTCAATTGTTGTTTCCGTGACATGAATGCACATCATGACGTGCGATTAATATTCGTGGCTAGGAACTTTCAAACTGTTACGAAATCTGGGGGCTTGACCGTAATGTGCACACAGTTCTGAGTTCAACATAAGATTATTTCTTTTGGAGTCGAGGGCGGTTGATTTCTACAGGTGTGATAGTAAAACATCCAGACAAAACGTATTTAAATATTCTGATTATTGTGTTGATTTACATTGAATATTCTCCATATTTTCCCAGTGCAATGAAGGTACCTCATTTGCATTCTGTGTTCTCACTTTGAAATCATTGTTTGTTCCTCCAACGCTGCCCATATGTGATTCCACATCTTGTATGCTGTTTTTCGACACTGCAATCTGAATATCAAACTTCCACATTTATTTTCAACAATCTTCGTCTTTTCCTCCTTGTGGATTATCAGGTACCCAACTGCCTGTGAATTGTTCATCTTAGTGTTGTCATTTTCCTCGTACCTCTTTTTTGGGCATATGGGGATCAGAAGGACATTAGACGCTGTCCAGAACACTGTTTCGCCAGAGGTCACGACTTTGTGACAACCCTATTTGTTTTGTGTTGTCAAAACTAGGCGTATCGACACAATGTAACCTTTAACCGCAGAACTAATATTGACAAATTTAAACGAGTTTCATACCGAACTCTACAATCGCCAGGATGTAACATTCAAACGGTAACTAACAATGACAGATATAACCTTCATACCGAACTTACATCACCAAATATAACATTTATGCAGAACTTTACAATGATAGATATAACTTTCACGCAGAGTTATACATTTACAAATATAACCTTCAATCCAAACTAAACACTGACAAAAATATAACCTTTCAAACCAAATTAACACTGGTCAGATACAAAACCTTCACACAACAAACTAACACTGACAAATATAACCTTCATACCAAACTAACACTGACATCAAAATATAACCTTACATACCAAACTAACACTGACAAATATAACCGTCCATACCAAACTAACAGTGAGAAAACATAACACCTTCACAACAAACTAACACTGACAAATATAACCCTTCCATACCAAACTAACAGTGACATATTATAACCTTTCATTCCACCAAACTTACTTGGCAAGTATAACCTGTCATACCAAACTTACACTGGCACGTATAACCTTCATACCAAACTCTAACACTGGCACGTATAACCGTCATGCCCAAACTTACATTGGACAAATACATGGTGTTTATAAAGTCGCTGTGCAGTGGAATTTTGAAAAATATTTTAGAAAATTACGTTCACGAATGATGCAAATTTACGTCATGATATTCCTGTGTTCCTAATGCTGTGTTCCACAATCCCCAGTGTGCAGCAATTACACAACAAGCCCCAATTGAATAAACCACATTTAATGGTGACGTTAGTCTCGCCACCGGGCGTAAATTTCACTGTGCATCAGCGACTTTATAAACACCCAGTAGATACCATTTCATACCAAGCTATAAACTACTAACAAATAATTGACCTTTTTCCAAACTAACACTGACTAACTTATAATCTTCATAACAAAAACTAACATTGACATATAAAAACCTTCATAACAAAACTAACACTGGACAGAATAAACCTTTTATACAAACACTAACACTGTGACAGATATAAGTTTTCATAACAAACTAACACTCTGACAGATATTAACCTTCATACCAAACTAACACTGACAGATATAACCTTCATACCAAAACTAACACTGACAAATATAACTTTCCATACTAAATAAACACTGTACAAATATAACCCTTTTACATGAACTCAACATTGATAGGATATAACCTTCGTACAGCAAACTAACATTGACAGGTCGGATAAAAGTTTCATCATGCCCAGTCAATCATTTCATGATGTTTACCAACAATCCGATTTGCGACTAGTATTGGAAACATAATTTTCACGTGCCGCTGCCCAAAGGCTCGGACTAGGATATCTGACAGTCACTCGCTCATGGTAAAGTTGCGGGATCGGGAGGCGTGGTTTCAAATTTCACCATCAAAGGTCAGTGCTGATACACCCACGAGTTTGTTATTTCCTACAAATAGGATCACAAATAAAAGTAGTCAGTGTGTTTGTAAAACAACTTTTTATTTAACTTTGGACATTGCCTGTATGTTTTGGATGTTTCAAAATCCTTTGACAGCTCAAAATCACATACGTTCTACTCATCGTAGACAGCTTAATCTTTACATATTAGCTCCCATTTCTTGGTTTACATTTTAATTTAGTCAAGTTTCCAATTGGCATTGGCTTGGCCGTTTTTGTATAATAATGAGAAAAAACATGTCTTATAATAATGGAGACTTCTAATAGTGCAAGAGTGTACAGTTGTAAGGGAAAATAAACCAATTGCGAAATACACAGATTTGTTTTGTGGTAATTATTTTTTTTTTTAACAGGTGGTTACTACTTTTTTTTTGTATGCACGACTCTTTTAACACCTTCCACACATTATACCATGGAGATGTTGGTTATATCAGGGACGACGTTTTCATGTATTGTGAATATTTTCTTGTTTGTATTTATTTTATGCTCTATTTATTTCGATCGTACGTATTTTTACATTTTCGTTAATAGTTCATATTGTTTGTATTGTTTAGAAAAGATGTATTGTTAGTGTACTATACTGGGTAAAGCGTTTAATATTGATTTGGTGGTTTATTTTATTAGTCATTACATATTTTATCTTGGGGAAACCTACCACTGTAAAACTATTGGCTAGCATTCCTTATAGATATTATATATATAATATCTATATATATATTATATATATATATATTATATAATATATTATATTATATATATATTATTATATTATATATAGTATAGTATATATTATATATATTTATTATATATAAAAGTGTTTTGTATTTGTAATGCTGGAATTTTGGTGTTTGAAGGGGCGAGACCTTGGGATGATTAAATGTTAATTGTGATTATTAAATAATTTCGTTATTTCATTGGTAAACAAACTAAATCGGGTAAACTATTTGTTATATATTTAGGTTCTAGTAGTGACCAAATCTTCACATGTGAAACATTAAGGTGTTTAATTTAAACTTATGCAAAATATTATTTATTTAGTGCAATTTAACTGCAACAATTAAACAAAGGTTGCTAAAAACGTTGTGCTGTGGCTTTTTACCTGTTAATTTTGTGATTTTGCTCAACAAATTTTTTTATTTTCATTTCATTAATTGTTCTTTTCACGTTTTAATCTTATATTTTACTATACAGCGATATAAATATAGATTTGATTAATTTTTGGTGTTTTTCATACCACTGAAGAAAATATTATGAGATTTAAAAAACAAAACACATCAATAAATATACAGGTCTAACATTACAAATAACAATTTTACTAGTTCATATGTCGTCAGTCCTATTGTATGGTAGTGAAACACGGAGAACTAAAAATTGCTACAGACTTTCATAACTGATAATGGTTATGACAATAATCACACACATGTGGTAACTGATGGACAAGAACCAGACAAGTGCACCTGTGGAACACGTGTTGAGAGAGATGGCGCTTGGAGATGGAATAGGAACCACACATTGAGGAAAACTGTTGTTAGCATTACAATTCAGGGCTTTGCTGGTTGAATCACAACAGAGGACGAGCAAAACACCACATGGAGAAATAGAATATTGGGTCCAGACATGACAAATAATACAAGAAGACAAAGAAAGGGTCAACTGGGACAGAATGGCCACTAGAAATCAAACAAAGCTAGGATAATTATTTTGTTGTATTAGGTTGAAGGGTACATGTATGATGACGTTGATGACACAACTGCTTGATCTCTAAATTAACTGTGACCCCAATTATCGCGCACCTAGAGAGTACACTACCAGCTTGACCATTGCTGAAAAAATGTACGGCACAACACGGGATAGTAGGAGAACAGACGCTCTTACTATAAGCAGAAGAGAAACTCGATCACGTTGAATAGTACAACACTAGGGATAAAAAATGCAGATGACGGCTATCACCTACAGGGGCTTAGTACCACACAGTCAGTCATTGACTGAAGGGTCTATGGGGCGTAAGTCACCACAGTCCAGTCATGATTGAAGGTGCCTAAGGGCGAGTAGTCTCATCTATGTCATGGGGACTGAAGGGGGCGAAAGGGTCGTACGTAGTCCTCCCACTGTCAGTCATGACTGGTATGGGTTTAAGGGGGTGCAGTCCCCACAGTCCGCGGTCATGACTGTAAGGGGTTAAAGGGGCCGCAGTCAAGTCATACAAGTACAGTCATGACTGAAGGGGCTTAAAGGGGCGACATGTCCCACACTTGTCAGTTCTTGGCTGATAAGGCGGCTCTATATTAACTAATGCATGATGATGATATATTTGGACGGGTGATGACTATTTATAACTCATCTCTTTGAACAGACCTTTACTTTCGAACTGGCATTATATCAATTATAGTTGCGGGAACAAGTGACGGGATATTTCCGCCACTAGCCAACGTCATATATATCACTACGATGGAGTTTTGTAAAGATTCCACATTATCGAACTAGAGGATGGTCAGAACTGTTCCAACGCGGATCTACAGTATATTTAACTAATCAGCTGTGAGGTCCGTGAAAATGAGGTCAGAACGCATCAAGTGGACTCTCCCCTATAACAGTTAGGGATTATAATATCATAATATTCTTTTTCGCTGGCCATGGCGCACAGGGCGCGCCATTATAACTAGCCACTCCTTGCACGATAGTCTGCACAAAACACTAACGTGTTCTTGTTCGATGGTTTTTGTAGTAATTAAATTTTACAAAACATAAAACCATCCGGAAGCAAGAATTAACGTGCTGTGTTATGTGCAGGACTTCGTGCTATGGAGGTAGTTATAATGGCGGCACCTCTGCAGTAACTACCGTGTTTTCCCAAGCGAAAATAAGACTACTCCGAAAATTTTTTTATTCCTGATCACTATTTTTTCAGGATGCGTATGTCAATATAAGTCACTACCTTGAAAATAAGCCCTATGAGCCTCTAACCCCTAAAATAAGCCCCTATATGCATGTTTAGTATTTCTACCCCCTCGGATCAGCGTAGAGAAAAAGAAATAGAGGATCTAACTTTTCTAATGTGTGTATTACATAATCGCCATCGTTGTATACTCTTGTGACGTGCCCCCCGGAGATAGAAGGAACTGGGCCCGCAGTCTTTTTGATATTTGCCTTCGAAAAGAAAGGTTAGTTCATAATAGATTTGCGCATTATACCACTGATCAATCACCGTAACTTGATCTCATAAGGTCTATTAGTAAAGTTTGGCGAATTCTGCCAGTCACCAAAATACACAATGGGAACACCGCACCCACACTCAGCAACAACAAACAATCGTATCTGTCGGTGGGATTGCAGCCTCTATAAACCCCAAAACGAGTCAGTCATGACCGACTGTGGGAATGCACCGTACTTGGCCATTTACAGTTCGTGACAAACAATGGGACGTACCGCCCCGATTGGCATCTCCTTCATTCATTACTGTGAGACTAAAAATCGTAGCACTCTTTCAGTCACGACTGATCCTATAGTACATCTAAATCTACCCAATTACGCGATCAGGGATGACTGACATTTTTGTGGTTCTATTGCCCCTGAAGCTTGATAGTGACGAAATCTGCAGATTTTCCCTAGTGTTCTATTCATAGGGGTCGGAGTGTCACTATGCTTTAATTATCGGGTATAGAGCGTCTATATCTGACTAGCATCCTGATGTGCCAGAAAAAAAAAATAAGAAAAAAATAAAAAAAAAAGAAAAAAAACTTATGCACCCCCACCGCCACATTGGGGCCACCCGTTTATGTTACAGATACCCTATGCTATTGAATCAAACCGCCAATCAAAAACCTGTCATAACACATTAATATCATAATAAATTATGTCTAGCTTTGTTTGTTCTGGTGCCATCGTCTCTGGTCTTTCTTTGTCTTCTGTTTATTTTCATGTCCAAACCTCACCCAAAATTCCATCTCCCCCAATGTGGTCATACTACACGTTGTTACCTCTGGGGATTCACAACTACACAAGACACTGACATTGTCAGGACCTCATCCTGAAAGCACGCTCCATCTACCTGAGTGAGTGGGGGCATATTGGGGGGGGGGGGGGGGATCGATGGGGGATTCAAGAATTAGGGCTAACAGTAAAATAGTCCCGTTACCATGGCATTGTCCGGTCTACCACTAACATCTAACAGCTTCGACATAAATACTATCACTCACATACCATTTAAGTTAATGATAAGTCTGTAGCACTCCGACCATACACGTACTTCACAACACTCAACCCACCTAGGACCTGACGCTAAACATCCACACAACTGCATCTCACACCAAAACCAATACTTCACCACCCTTGTATGTTACACCTCTTCCTTTCAAAACGTTTTTGCCCTTTTACATTCATAATATTTCCCAGTAGCCAATAGTTTACTGTGGTAGGGTTTCCCCAGATAAATAAGGAGTGATTATAAATAAAGCACCACCCAAGATTCAGTGTTTACAAGTATAGACACTGCAACGTTTCTGAACAATACAACAAAATGAACTATAACTAAAATGTAAAAATATAAACGAGAGAATAATACAGCACAGAGCATAAAATAAATACAAACAAGAAAATATCACAATAAATGAAATGCGTCTGATATAACCAACAGTTCCATGTATATGGTAGGTGGCTGAAAGGTGCGTGCTACAAAAAAAGTAGCACACACTTAATTTTTTTAAAAATGCATAGATCTGCGCGTAGGGCACCCAGCATGTAGACGCACGTCTGGATTTTATTTTATTTTTTTTAAATTTATAATTGAACTGAGAAACCAATGATCAGCTTACAGCGATTCCAAATGTATTGTGCTGATGTACAGTTTTATTTTTAAAATATTAAATGACATAAATGTTGTTGCTGTTCTTGTTGTTCAAATAGAGCTGTTGAGCTTGTTACTGTTTTGCAGCCTGGTGAACATGCTGTTAATTCGCAGTCTGTGCCAAGGTGAAGAATTTACAATGGCATTATTTCCTTTGTTGCCGTGGATCTCTGATGAGTCACAGGAAGAACACGACTACTGCTCCCTCTGGTATGTCGTTACAAGGCGACGTTTGTGAGGTTGTGCATGAGACTGGCAACTCATCTATGACGTTGTGCATGAGGCTGACCACCTCATCATGTAAAATACGTTGCTACAGAAACCACTGTTGCATGTGAATGCTTGGTGCAGGCTTCCTTCAAGGGGACCAGCAGCAATGGTGGCTCCACAGGGAGCGAACAGGAAAATGATTATCTCCGGTACCGTATATATCAAAGTTTGAAGAAATGTTTACGGCCGGAAATTTGACTGAATAGCCTGAACGGCTCCTGTGATAAACCCTCTGTGGATGGGAAGGAGCGAAGCTCCTGACCGGGTTGGAAGGAAAGTCCTCAGGTTCCCCAGCCTCGCAATGACATGTCATTGGGCCGAAGGGCTGAAAGCCCAAGTGCCGCTGGTTACGGAAAAAAAAAAAAAAATCCTGGCTCAGCACTCACCACGGCTTTAAAGAACCTCACTTCCAGTGCCTCGCTAGTGAGGATGGGGAGGGGGGGGGGCGGGCGTGGGTGAGGCTCGGCTAACTATGCGTTCCTTGAAATGAAAGGGAACTCTTCTAAGTTCCAGGGCCGAAAACCAGTGTTTGTTTCTGGGATTTTCGAAGGAGTCATCACATCATGCACAAAACAATGCGTAGTCTACTCACCCAATTCTTAGATTTTCTTACAATATTACAGTACTTTCATAATAGTGTCTCATGGTACAACCAGGTGCAGACCATACCGACGCACCCTCCATAGTATGCCACTATTTACGAGAGTTGATGGACTTGTAACAATCAAAGACTGAGCCCTTCAGATTATTTAATTTGTACCAAAAAAAAAAAAACTGCTAAAGATAGGCGCTTTTATTTATAACAAATCTGTAACAGAATGGCAGCCACTTTTATTTGTAACAATTCGTTAAAAGACTGGCATAGATGGTCAATTTATTTGTTATAAATCTTGAACAGACTTTTATTTCTTGTAGGTATATAAATATACTGTTCAAAAAAATAAATAAATAAACTCAACATTATTGCAGTGGTAATGGACACCAAATTTCAAACTTGTACCAAAATTTTATTTTACGGAATTAATGTTTCAATCTTGACATGAAGAAACTTTCAGACTTTAACAATGAAATGATGTTCATTAAATTTGGTTTGGACTTTTATTCTTTGCGACTGAGGCCTCCGTTTCAGTAAGGTGTATGGCCTCCTCTGGCCTCTATCAGAGAACGACATCTCCTTGACATGGATCCGATTAGCCGTTGGATCTGTTGTTGTGGGATGGCTGCCCACTCTTCCCGCAGTGCAAGAGACAACTGTCGGAGATTGGCTGAAGCCACGTCTCGCTGGCGGAGTCGTCTGTCGAGTTCATCCCATAAGTGTTCTATGGGGTTCATGTCTGATGACATGGCTGGCCACGGAATGGTCTGGACGTTGTTGTCAGCGAGGAACTGGGTGGTGAGTTGTGCCACATGAGGTCGAGCGTTATCCTGCTGAAAAATCGACCCTCGTGCAGCCAGAAGTGGAAGGACGTGAGGACGAAGAATTTCAGCGACGTATCGTTGGGCATTCAGGCGTCCTTCAATTTGCACCAGGTCACTTCTCCCCATGATCGCCCTCCCACATGAGTACACCTCCACCACCATGTGGAGGAGCCTCATCAACGCTGTTCTGGGCGTAGCGCTCATGGACTCTGCGGTAAACTCTTCTCCGTCTATCGTGTCGCTGGAGCACAAAAAATGATTCATCACTAAACCAAACCCGTCTCCAGTCATTCCCAACGGTCCATTGACGATGCTGGTTTGCAGTCGGTTCTGGCGGTGCCGGTCCGTAAGAACAGGACCTCTGTGGGGTCTTCTAGCCCAAAGACCAGAGTCGTGCAGCCGGTTCCTGACCGTTTGATCTGAAATTCGACGAGCTGCTGACATTGACTGGACTGTGGAGGATGCAGATGCAAGTCGATTCCTGAGGTGACGCAGCCGTATGAAGCGGTCTTCGGCAGGAGTTGTGACTCTGGGTCTTCCACTGCGTGGCCGGTCTGCCACTGAGCCAGTTTCTTGAAATCGCCTCCAAAGGCGACTAATGGTGCTTCTAACCACATTAAATTGTCTGGCCACTACACTTTGTGACTGTCCAGTTTGTAAACGTCCAATGATGATGAGTCGTTGTTCTGTAGTGAGATGAGCCATACTTGCGCATTGAATTTTCAACTGAATTTATTCGACGAGCGTCAATCTTTTATAAGCATTCAATAATATGGTCAGAGAGTTTTGTGTTCAGTAAGTTTCACGGGATTCTCATGAACCTGTCATGAGTTATTGTCAAAAATGTTGTTTTGACCTTGACCTCTTTCATGACCTCACGAATCATGAGGTGAGTACAATTCAGATAACCACGAGAAGTTAATGACCAGGTGGACACATATCTATATCTAGGGCACTAGGTTGAATGATGTCCAATCAGCGAATATCTCTTATAAAAGTAACACCAAAAAAGTTGCGTGTCTTTTTTTGAACAGTATATATATAAGTGTTACAGAACGGTTAGATTGTCTGCTTCAAACAAAGCCAGGTTATAAGTAGATGTTCGAGTTAAAGGGGACTAGGTAGTAACCTACTAAAAATAACTACAGGCTGGTATATTATGTGTAAAATATTGATAGGCTTGAGCTATTTGAAAGAAAACAATGTTATCACGAACAACCTCTTGTACTTAAAAGAAAAAAAATAAGGCCTTATTTATGTTTTCTGATGTCCCTAATATACTGATAACCTTTCTTTAAAAAATAAACCATTAGTCATTTACTCTTCTAACTCATTGGTTTAACCGTTTTTTAATCACTTATATCTGATGAAGTATTCTTCCATAATCAGCCATATCAGCACAGTCTGATAAGTCGTTATCTGCGTTTCTTTTAATGATTTGACCAAACTTTTCATACAGTTGATTTCAAAATCACAGCGCTTTGTGCGGACAGATGATAACATATCGACACACGGAATGAGCAAATTCACCGTTGTTAGACTTTGCGTGTGGTAGTAGGTCTAAGCTTGGTCCTTTCCAGTAACAATATTTATAGTACTAACGTTAGGTTTTGAAGATTGTTAGTGTTAATTCGTGTCTTCTAGCACATACAAGAATGAAGTGTGCCCTTTTCTTCTTACTTGTTTTGAGTGAGTATAAAGTTTACATTATTCTTCCAGTATAATACTTGAATGCCATCATTATTATCATCATCATGACCACCACCACCACCATCATCATCATCATTATTATTAAAATCATTTTCTCTTTCACTCTATAAGGAGCATGCAGACACTACTGAAACTAGTTCTTTGCATGAAGCATGCGCCAACGTATTCACTGGCTTTTACAGCTGTGATTTTGTTTGTAATATGTTTTATTATGATGAGGTTGACCGCCCCATTGAACACAAATATTTTAGCAACATATTACGACATACCTGAGAGATCAGTAGTCCTTTTCTTTCCTTTTCTCCATTGAGACCATCGGGAACTAAACGAGGCAAAATATAATTATACGCACTCCCTTACCTTGTCAGATCACGTCTTTTCCCATTTTATTTTTGTCCTTGATCTTCACCCATTATAAAGAGTCTTTCTGCCCACCCCCCACTTGTTTGATCTGATGGCATAAATGTGCAGTTTTTTAATACTTTATTCAATATTTTTATTTTATTTACAACTCATCATATTTCAGAAGGTATAAGTATATTTTAGTGTATATTTCACTCCAATGTTGAAGAGGTTAAAACAAATGTATGATTGGTCAGCGTTTATTTCATACACGAATATAGTACTAGATCAAACCTGGTGCTCACATGATGGCATATATAATATGCCAACATATATTCACAAGAAATAAAGTCCAACGCAAAAGGCAAAAAGAGCTTTAATTGCGTTGAGGAATAAATGGTATCAAAAGACATCAAGTTCAACACAAAAATAAGAATCTTCAACTCAAATGTCTTGCCAGTCCTATTGTATGGCTCTGAAACTTCTTCTTCTTTCGCTTTCCTTCAGGGATCCATAGCATAGCTGTTCTTGTGATGGCCTCGGGGTCTCTTCTGAGGACGTGACCAACCCAACACCAGAGTCTGCCAGCTATGATGGTGTGCATGTCTTTTTCGTTCTGAAACAAGGAGAACAACAACAAAACCAAACAAAACGACAACCAATGAGTTACACTCCATGTGGGCAATCCTGAGTCAATAATAATAAGGAACCAGAAGTTAGAACAGACAGACACATTTACTTACCTAGGATGCATAGTAACACCTGACGGCAGAACAGGCAAGGACATTAACAACAGAATGAATAAAGCGAGAACAGCCTTTGCTATTGTCAACAACATTTAGAAGTCTTACCAGTACAGCACAAACACCAAATTAAGACTGTATGAGAGCTGTGTACTTTCTGTGCTTCTCTTTGGTGCGGAATGCTGGAGAGTAACAGAGAAGGAAATGTCGAAACTGTCCTCCTTCCACACGATCTGCCTAAGAAAAATTCTCCGAATCTTTTGGCCGAATACCATCAGCAACCAAGAACTGCTTATTCGGAGTAACCAAGAGGACATGCACACCATCATAGCTGGCAGACACTGGAGTTGGGTTGGCCACGTCCTCAGAAAGGACCATGATACCATTACAAGAACAGCTATGCTATGGACCCCCGAAGGAAAGCGAAAGAGAGACCGACCAAAAACAACTTGGCGGATAACTGTGGAGGCCGCGATGCAAAGAATGAACCAGAGTTGGGGCACTGTACGAAGGATGGCCGCCGACGAACAAAGTGGAGTCATTTTGTTGCTGCCATACAAGACGCCACCAGGCGTGATGGCCACTGACTGCTTTGATGGTTGGCGGCTGTGGATCAAAGAAGAGAAGAGAAGAAGAAGGAGTTACAGGCTTTTGTAAATACATACTGGTGTATAATAACAGAATTGAAATGGTACGACAAGGTTACCAATGTGGAACTGGTGGCACGAGCTAGTCAGGCGCCAGTGAAACAAGAGATCAGAAGAAGATATTGGCGATGGATGGGACAAAAACTAAAGAAACCTGTTGATAGCATTACAAGCCAGTTATTATTCTGGAATTACCAGGGTAAGAGAGGGAGAATGAGAACGAAATATACATGGAGAAGAGAACTGGAGACATACATGAAAGGGATAAAGGGAATGACCTTGAACTGACGGCACAAGACAGGAGGACTGCCATGAATTTGTTGAAGATCTATCCTATGCTCTTCAGGGAGATGAAGTTTAGTGAATGTATGTTTTTTTTTTTTTTTTTTTTCGTACGCCCGCTAATACTCGAGGAGAATATCTCAGATTAACATGTATAACCTGAGACTGATTTTACGTGAGTATCCCTTTGTCCCTGTACACTGACAGGTGTCCTCTCGCCATTCAGGCATCTGCTCTCATCTACTCGCCGATTTCGGAGGTACCCATTAGAGCTGGGTCGGCTCATGAGCCGTTCAGGTTATTCCAGTCCCTGGTCGAAGGCACTCCTTCAAGTGTCTTCGACAGGGCTCGAACCTGGATCACCCGATCGCCAGCGCAGTGTGGTAACCATTACACCAGCGCGGCTCCCTAGTGAATATTTATTAATGTTAGAATATGCGTATGATAAAAATAATTTTGATAACGCTACTTCTTACGGACGGCTTGTCAGCATTCTCACTTTCTATTCATGAGATACTTGTTATAATATGTGCATCCACAACAGATTGGGCTACCATCTATACAACAAGCTAAAGATAGCAACTACTGATGAGTGTAACTGTGGCACCGATAAAATGACTGCTGAGCATCTGCTTCAAAGATGCCCAACATATGAGGAACAGAGAAAGCACATATGGCCGTCACGAGTACCACTCCGGAGAAAAGCTCTACGGATATACCAACAGCCCCAAACTGACCAGTGCTTCCTTTGATCGTATTCAAGGCGACGTCTGAAAGTGAACGAAGAAAAAGAAGATAATATGTACACTATTGAGTAACATAGCGTCGAAATGTCAATAGCTTTCAGGTTGATAGTTTGATAAATTCTAGCTATGTACATACAACAGCATTACCCTTGTGTGGAAATCACGCCCTTCCTTTTCACTTCCGTGCTACAAACAGTTCGAATCTGTTCATTCATTCATCACACTTCAGCTCCCCAAGGGGCATAAGCCTTCAACAAATTTATGTCAAGTCTTCCTGTCACGTACCATCAGCTCAAGGTTTTCCCATGTCTTCATCATGCCTTTCTTGTCTGTTTCCAATTCTCTTTTCCATGTGTTCTCTGCTCTTGTACCGCTCTTACCCTGTGGATTCAAGAGCAAGGATTGCCTGTTGTATCTATTGCTTGCCACATATTTCTGTTTGCTAGACTTTTGTGTATGTAAGCTTTAGCTTTATAACATCAACAGAGACTTAGACATGTCAGGAGCTAGTGAGGATCTGCTGTCATGGTTACGCAGAAGTATACGGCAATGAGAATGCCGATAGACTAGCCTCAAGAGAGATACTAAGGACAATTAATAATCGCATGCTAGACAACGCAATTGCATTCGATGAATCAACAGGCTTAGACTACTGGAATTTGACCTATTACGGGGATGAAGGTATAACAGGATAGATAAGGCGTGTATACAACCAGCGAGCTATTGGAACAATCAACGTACATAAACTGCGACTTTTGCTGAAGGACACTGATTCTTCACCTATGGGTTTTCCCTAATGCGTTGATGGCAATTTTGTTGAACAATAATAGCAATGTCTTAGCTTCACAAGCTTCCGGGTACTTTGACTTTGTTTTTCACTATTCTCTATGATCCCTTTGCTAGGTTCCTGTCCTTATTCTTTCCTCACATCTGAAAGACCTCTAATCAGCCAAATAGTGCCACAGTCCGCTTAAGCCGATTTTTAAAGCAATTCTGCAAGTCCCGGCTAATTGTCTTCTTTGCCTTTGTTTTAAAAAAAAATACTACGGTTGTGTCGATGTCTGTTAACTATAATTTTTGGATTAGGCGAGGTAATTTTTCTTTCACAAGCCATGTTTAAACTTGCTTAATTAAGCAGAAGTTCTGTCTTCACCCGTCCTTAGCAGACCAAATTATGAGTATGTGTGGCCACGCATAACTTTTTTACAGGCTGTTCTTTAGCATGCAACGTTTGTCACTCTCTTGTCCCTCTCCTGTCACCTTCAAATCTTGCAATCGATTTTTCAATCACTTCCATATGAGCAATAGCTCCGAAACTTGGCATAGCTGTGTATTCCCCATGACAATACAATAATCAGTCGTAAAAATAATAAAATGAATAAAATTAAAATTAATATTAATTTTTGTTTGTTTGAATTGTATCATCACTGAAATGGGCGATAACTGCAAATAATCTAGGTGTATTCTTTCCAACAAGATTGTCTCTCTTGAGAGAAATATTGAAACTTCCACCCCACCTTCCACACAAACACTATCGCACGTGCGTGCACAGACATACACACAACTGACAACTACATTTAAAAAATGTAATTTAAAACTCTTTATCAAAATTTAAAAAACAAAAATAAAACACACAAAAATATTAACTTTCCGTGTAATATACCGAATAATGAAATCCGCATCCTATGCTCTGGACTCGTTTATCGCAAACTGATAATGTCATTAGCGGATCGATTACATTTGACTTAAATAAAAAAAAAAATAACACTAAAAAGAAGAAAATAAAAAATATTTTAAAAAAATATTTTAAACACAGGCTTTTAATGCACTAAAAAGCCAAAAATAATTTTTCAAGGAGTTTATAGCTTGCAGTCAAATAATGTAACATCAAATTGACAAAAAGCCTCTGGCGCTTAAGTGCTTATCATATATTTTATCCATAAGTATGTAATGAAGTATAAATCAGAAGTTAATTTCATGTAAAATCAGCGCCACAGGCTTTTTGTCAATTTGATGTTACATTTTTTGACCTGGTCGCCAGCATCTTATCTTATTTTTTATTTGTTGTTGCGAACTGACTACACGAGTGTGAACGGAAATAAGTAGACAGCTGGAGGGAAGACGCCGATACGGTGATCTGAGTGTAAAATTAGATGAAACCGCGACCTCGTTACCTGCTCTGAACAAATGAACTTCGGAACACTAGGTTATGAGTAGTAGTAGGGTAGGCGCAAAACGGGCCGCATTCAGGAGGCGCGGCATGACTTTTATATAAGGAAATACTCCGGATCGATTGCGCAGGAGGCGCGTCAGGAGGTGGCGCATGACTGTTTATATAGCGATATATATTAGCAGGGGTGACTTCCTCTGACGATCAGCTTGCGTCCTGTGGTCCTAGAATAGTTCGATAATGGCGTGTAGTTGTTACGTGTTGTGTATTTATACATATTACATATATACATACAATATATATATAAAATATAAAAAATCGATAATGACGGAAAATAAAAAAATCGATAATGCTGGATTAGTAGGTTACTAAGGGGGTTTTTTAAGCGAGTGGAGTCTTTTTGTACTGGCGGGGGTGACGATGCATGTTGGGCTGTAGCTGGCGGTTGTAGGTTAGGGGGGATTTTTGTGTGTTGTGGTATTGTTTTGTTATGTGTGTTGGTGTGTTTGTTTATACATATATACATACAATATATATAAAAAATATAAAAAATTGATAATGACGGAAAATTAAAAAAAAAGCTATAATGTTGGATTAGGTTACTAAGAGGGTTTTTGAAGCGAGTGGAGCCTTTTTGTGCTGGCGTGGGTGACGACGTATGTTGCGATGTAGCTGGCGGGGTGGGTTAGGGGTTTCTGTGTGTGTGTGTGACTCAGCAGTGTGTTGGTGTGTTTTGGGAGTGAAGTGTTAGAGACTTTACTAGGTCCAGCATCTAGAGGTGGGAGGGAAGTGTTAGAGACGTGACTATATTAGGTCTAGCATGAAGAGGTGGGAGTAAAAGAGACATGTCACTATACTAGGGCCAGCGCCTAGAGGTGGGAGTGAAGTGTTAGAGACTTGACTATACCATTTTTTTGTGTAGGTATGTTAATTGTTATGTGTTGTTGTATTGTGTGTTGGTGTGTTTGTTTATACAAATATATACATACAATATATATATAAAATATATAAAATCGATAATGACGGAAAAAAAGCGATAATGTTGGATTAGGTTACTAAGAGGGTTTTTGAAGCGAGTGGAGCCTTTTTGTGCTGGCGTGGGTGACGACGTATGTTGCGATGTAGCTGGCGGGGTGGGTTAGGGGTTTCTGTGTGTGTGTGACTCAGCAGTGTGTTGGTGTGTTTTGGGAGTGAAGTGTTAGAGACTTTACTAGGGCCAGCATCGAGAGGTGGGAGTGAAGTGTTAGAGACTATACTAGGGCCAGCGTGGGAGTGAAGTGTTAGAGACTTTACTAGGTCCAGCATCTAGAGGTAGGAGTGAAGTGTTAGAGACGTGACTATATTAGGTCTAGCATGAAGAGGTGGGAGTGAAAGAGACGTGTCACTATACTAGGGCCAGCGCCTAGAGGTGGGAGTAAAGTGTTAGAGACTTGACTATACCATTTTTGTGTGGTATTTTAATTGTTATGTGTTGTTGTATTGTGTGTTGGTGTGTTTGTTTATACATATATACATAAAAATATATAAAAATATAAAAAATCGATAATAGCGGAAAATATATAAAAAAATCGATAACGGCGGGTGTCGTAGATTTTTCGATAGGAGTATTAAGACTTAGGTTGGTCCCTTCTGAATAGGTTGGAATGAGTGTTAGTCACAGTGAGAGATGGAAATAAAAAAAATAGACTTCCACGAGTGAGGTGGTAGAATAGTGATAGATGCTGTCTCTGAGAGCGGAAAATCTTCTCTCTCTCTCACCTATCTTCTACGACAGATCTAAAGTAGTCAGACAGTCTAAACACAGATATATATATTACATATATTTCTATCTAATCACGGGCACGCACATACACGTGACGACAGTTAAACACACATACGTGGGAACTCTATAACAATGATTATACAGAATAATTGGGATCGAGCTGACCAACGCACTGATGTTTTTGTTCCAGAGAAATTTTTAATTATCATATCAAAATTTCTCACAACACCAAAAATACATAAAGGAAGCATACAAATAGACATAAAAGAATCAATGACTTTCTACCAGGATGATAGCCCCGTGATGATATTAACTCTAGGTTTAGCCCACAGCCCCGTTATGAGACAGATGATGGCCCAAAGAGTCACAAATACATATTGTTAGGGTCTAATATTGTCCCCCTTAGAAGGTATAGACTGACTTTGACAGCAGTATCTATTCTAAAGGAACAATTAATACAACAAGCGAGTGCAGTAAATAACGAACATCCTTCCGTCACTTTCACTCGGTTCATTCATCAGGGATCCCTGGCACATGTTCTTACCTATCAAAACTTGATGTTGTTCACCGTCTGGCGCAACCGTAGGACACTCCTCTACAGTGAATCTGTATTCTTTGGATTAACACTGTTTGCCTAGACACTGTCAGACCGAGTGTTACTTGAGAAACCCACGTGGTTCAAAATAAGGACTGTCTATTTCTTCATAAATATCAAACTCTTATTAAATGCTGGTAAAGTTCGGGTCACCCCAGTATTTCACTGTATAAAAGGAAAAGCACATATAATCATTTACATATTATGTACTCAATATAACTTACATTTTTAAACTGCAGCGTACCGCTTGACTTATCATTTAAATTTCCCGTAAAGTAAGTTATGTAAATAAAATCAAACATCATGAATTAGAAAATACATACATATTTCGTCAACACTCAATGATGTATCTAGCGTTATAAGTTAGTTTTAAAATAGATTCTCTCGTCTGATTATTTAGAAGTTAAATTAAATTTCTTTGTTAGCCGACTGAATTTAAGCAAGAAATATAATTTCTGTTTTCCACTGTAACTCGTCACTATAAATAATACAGACTAGATAAATTAAGCACTCTGCACAAAATCTAACTAGTGAAATAAAATCGGCAATTTAACACTTAATCACTTCACAAAATACTAGATAATAATATATTTACCTCAAACACAGCACTGCAGGATATCGCACAATTAAGAATTATACGCTTATATTTATGGAAGTCTAGAAGTTCGACAAATTGTCGCAACAAACTAAGAAACTTCGCTTATACAGCTCTACTCTTCGCGAACCACCTGTCTACTGCGAATATTGAGAAAGAATGAAAATAAAGTTTCAAACTAGGTTTAATATCTGAAACAGACAAAGGATGAACTATTTCCCCAACCCTGATCTCTCCCCTTCTCATAACACCTACGTTTCACTTAGAAGCATGTCGTAACTGTCACCGGTGCGATTTCGCACCTTCGTTAACAAACTGACCGGGAAAAGCGCGTGTCAGTTGCAAATCTCAGACAACCGTCTGCAGTGCATGGGCGATTTTCTCACTTCGCCGGAGCTATTTCGACGAAACTCTGAACTGACACTTATACTACTTCGCACCTCACGCTGACCGGTGAAAAATGCAGACGGATGTCGGCTCTCTCCTAGCATTCTCACGCGTTTACGTCGAGAATCTAACTCAGGAGTGACGTGTCATCTGAAGGTGCAGACCCAAGTCGGCTCGATGTCTGAGATTGCCGCAACTTAATTGCCCTTCTCGTCTGACTGACATCTAAGTAATAGAATTACGTATCCCAGTATGAGAAAAAACACAAGGTAAAGTTTGAGAATACTGAAGAAAATATTTTTCGCAACCGAGTGATGCGAAAAATACAGAAAAAACAAGGAAAGATAATAAAATAAAAGGATTCGGGTGAGAGAATAGGAAGAAGATCTAGGCAATTTAATGATATAAAGACCTACGTGACAGCGGGGTAGTAGGTTACTAAGGGCTTTTTTTAAGTAAGAGTGTGAAAGGGGGAGGGGGGGTTATTGATTTTGACTGGCTGGGGTGATGACTCAT
This sequence comes from Oreohelix idahoensis, assembly GCA_024509875.1. Classification (NCBI taxonomy): domain Eukaryota; kingdom Metazoa; phylum Mollusca; class Gastropoda; order Stylommatophora; family Oreohelicidae; genus Oreohelix; species Oreohelix idahoensis. The sequence goes on along the minus strand of JAMPIV010008962.1, from coordinate 146,207 downwards.
AGATGTGTTGAGGTGTAGCGCTGGAGTAAGACAATGCAAAAGTGGTGTGGTATAGGTGGTATTGGTTTTGTTCTTGTCTGGTAATTTTGTGTGTAGGTATTTTAATTGTTGTGTGGTGTGGTGCAACTGGTGGGTGTGCGTTTTTGTGTGCTGTTGTATTGTGTATGAGTCGGCATTGTGTTGGGTTGTCTTTTTATACAATATTTATACAAAATATATTTTACAACAGATATTAATATGTATACACACGATATTTGTACATACCATATTTAGACAGCATAGATAACAAAGACCAAGATTTTTTTAATAAATGTGTTTAATTCTTTTAAAATAAGACGAAATGTCAAGCTAAAGCGCTAGTCTCAGCCGCTTTGTAGGTCTCTGTTTCTTCGGTGGTAGATTAGAGACATCGGCCAGGTGGTTGTCTGTGGTTGCTGTAGGGGGACAAGGGTTGGTGTTAGGAAACCAACTCGGTTCTGGGGATATTGGTTGATAACAACTGGAGTTGATGTAGTGGTCAAACGTGTTACTGGGGCAGGTAGTAGTAGGTCTCTGCTTCTTTGGTGGTAGATTAGAGACATCGGCCAGGTGGTTGTCTATGGTGGGAGCTGACGTACAAGGGTTGGTGTTAGGAAACCAACTCGGTTCTGGGGATATTGTTTGATAACAACTGGAGTTGATGTAGTCTTCAAACGTGTTACTGGTACAAGTAGTAGGACAGGTATCCGTGTTTGGTGACTGTAGTCGGTCAAATTCGGCGAGGATTTCACCCTGTAAAGTCAACAAATGTTCAAACTCAGGGCGAGTTAACGTAATGCCGGTTTTGGTAGGAAACTTTAGATATGATTCACCAAAGTATTTTCGCAAGTGTAGTAAAGGTTGGATTCGGTAAACACTTACAGACGCGGCCTTCAGCCCGCTCTCCAACGGTATAAGCATTTCATCACTTCTTTTGATGTAGACCCAGTTGGTGGGAACAGTTGAAGTCATCTTCAATGCGTTGTGCTTGGGAGTGTCTGTCGTTATCACACCACCGCTTCAGTAAAGTATGAACGTGAGTGTCTGGGCCTTGGTCTTCCAAGTGTCTATTTATATGAAGGAATACCAGTTTAATGTGGTTTTTGAAACGTATCCAGACTTGTGCTAGCCAGGGCTTGATTAGTTGAAAAACTAATCGATAGTTGACGCGTTGTCGATGTGACCAGACTTGCTGCGCGCTAGCCAGGGCTTGATTAGTCGAAAAACTAATCGATAGTTGACGCTTTGTCGATGTGAAAATTTTTGTGTGCTGGCATTGTAAGTGTATGACTCATGGACGTATTGGCGTGAAGAAAAAACGACATCAAAAATCCGATAAAAGGGTGGGCAAAGCCTTATAGAGGAAAACACCCCCCCCCCCCCCCCCCCCCAAAAAAAAAATGGTAAATGTTATAGAGGAAAGTGTATGACTCATGGACGTATTGGCGTGAGGAAAAAATAAAATCAAAAATCCGATAAAATGGCGGGCAAAGCCTTATAGAGGAAAATACAACAAAAAAAATGATAAATGTTATAGAGGAAGATGGTTAGATTCTTTTTGTGACCATGTCTTTTGATGGTGTGTTTTAGTCTGGTTGATAATGTTGTCGACCCGCGCGGCGATGAATATACCGCAAAAGGGTTCTCCTTACGACGTTCGGAGGCAGCTATTCTTGTGATGTAAAAATATGATAGGGAATTTCCGTTTGTTGTGGGAATGTAACTACATATTGAGACGGGCGCTGGGTCACAGGGTAGTTTTCTTTATTATTTATATTATATCATGAGTAATAAATCCAATCACCCCAATATCCATCTAGTGCTATGTATGTTACCCCGCACACAGCCGTAGTCTCCAACATAAAAAATAATGTCAAAGGCCAGGCTGGACAAGGCCAAATAGACAGTTTTATTGAACACAACCGTAGAGATATATGTCACAGGTAGACTAGATTATGGCGCCAACTAGATACTCCTTAGTGTTGCAGGTTGCAATCGGAACAATGTCGAGACCAGTTTCAGCCATTTTAATAAAGTTTAAACACGGACTTTTACCGCTAGCAATAAACTCGATCGATGGGCTGCGCTCTAGACGAAAGCATTATTTGGAACCGGATCGATGGCCCGCGCAAAACATCGCGCGTAAACCATGACTCGTTTATAAAATTCCGGTACCATAGAGGGTGACGTCAGGGCTAAATATAGCTATCTAGAAAAGCGTAATAAAAAATCTAACAAGCAGAGTTTTGCGTATTGGTAGACGAAAAAATCCTATCTGCAACAGGATTTGCCTTTGTAAGACTAACATTTTACCTTTGTAAGACTAACCCTGCTGCTTATTTCTGTTCACGTCACAAGTTCAAAACACAATTGATCAATAGTAGAAATTTATAAAAGAAACATTCCTTCGTTCGTGTGTTCGAACCCCCGTGACTTAAGGTTTCACTTTTTTCACACGGGCGATATCTGGTGATAGGTTTTATATTGGCTCCCAAGCGGTTCAAACAGGGGGCGTCCACGGAAATGTAGTACATTAAATAATTATAACTAAGTATTTGTTCCAGTTATCAAACGTTTATCTCCTTTTTTTGTTTGTCCTACAAGTTTCAAACTTTTAGTAAAAGCTTTTCTTCCAATCAGCAAAGATGGCCCCAAAATTTTCTCCCAGGCCTGCTCAAAGGTTCCAACCTGTAGGTGAATAGATCAGCTGTCAAATACTTCTTTAAATATATCTTGCAGTTTTCCAAACGTTTCATTAAATTTTTTTTCATTAAATATTTTTTCCTGTTGTCAAAAAATTCTTCCACTTGGCAAATATTGCTTACTGTTGTCAAAATATTTCTGCCACTTGGCAAAAAAATTTCTTCCACTTATCAAAATATTTCTTCCACTTGTCAAATATTTTCTTACCGTTGTCAAAATATTTCTTACCGTTGTCAAAATCTTTCTTCCACTTGGCAAAAAAATTTCTTCCACTTGTCAAATATTTTCTTACCGTTGTCAAAATATTTCTTACCGTTGTCAAAATATTTCTGCCACTTGACAAAAAAAATTTCTTCCACTTATCAAAATATGTCTACCACTTGTCAAATATTTTCTTACCGTTGTCAAAATATTTCTTACCGTTGTCAAAATATTTCTTCCACTTGGCAAAAAAATTTCTTCCACTTGTCAAATATTTTCTTACCGTTGCCAAAATATTTCTTACCGTTGTCAAAATATTTCTGCCACTTGGCAAAAAAATTTCTTCCACTTATCAAAATATTTCTTCCACTTGTCAAATATTTTCTTACCGTTGTCAAAATTTTTCTTACCGTTGTCAAAATATTTCTTCCACTTGGCAAAAATATTTCTTCCACTTGTCAAATATTTTCTTACGGTTGTCAAAATATTTCTTACCGTTGTCAAAATATTTCTTCCACTTGGCAAATAAATTTCTTCCACTTGTCAAAATATTTCTGCCACTTGTCCAATATTTCTTACCGGTGTCAAAATATTTCTTCCACTTGGCAAAAAAATTTCTTCCACTTGTCAAAATATTTCTTCCACTTGGTAAATATTTCTTACCGTTGGCAAAATATTTCTTCCACTTGGCAAAAATTCCTTCCAAATATTTCTAACAGTTGTCAAATACTACTAACAGTTGTTAATATTTCTTAAAATATTTCTGCTAGTCGCCAAACATTTCTTCAAAGGCGACCATCTTTCATGCGGTGGATACGGCCAAGACAGCGTAGGCTTCCCTGTCTCAGCCGGCTATACAGGCTTTGAAGGCCAGCACGTGACAACACCTCAACATTTGGCACTTTATCTTTCCACGAAAGGCCGAGGAGGTGGCGCAGACACGGTAGATGGCAGGTATTGAGTCTTCTTTCTGGCTTAGCATAGATTGTCCAGGTCTCACTAACATATAGAAGTGTACTGGTGATGCAGGTGTTATATACCGCAGCTTTGGTCTTCGTTGTGAGTTTGGCGTTTCCCCAAACACGTGATGTGAGGCGGGTAAAGGTAGCTGCAGCTTTGTTAATGAGGCTATCAATTTCGGTGCCCAGAGAGAGTTTATCATTGATGATATACACAAGGTATGTGTGAGCCACGTGGTGTTAAGTCCGCCGAAGTGACGCTAACTGTGTTACCGCTAGTTATGAAACCAGATCGAGGGTCGGGGCAGACTTCGCGAGGAAACCATTGAGCGTAGACCGCGTGAAACTCCGTTAGCATAGAGGGTCGAATGGCTTCGGTTAGGGTGGGTGACGTCAGCGCTAAATATAGACTATCGGAAACAAGTTTATGTTCTTTTGAGTTTGTATTATTATTTTATTATACATAAACTTGTTTCCGATAGTCTATATTTAGCGCTGACGTCACCCACCCTAACCGAAGCCATTTGACCCTCTATGCTAACGGAGTTTCACGCGGTCTACGCTCAATGGTTTCCTCGCGAAGTCTGCCCCGACCCTCGATCTGGTTTCATAACTAGCGGTAACACAGTTAGCGTCACTTCGGCGGACTTAACACCACGTGGCTCACACATACCTTGTGTATATCATCAATGATAAATTCTCTCTGGGCACCGAAATTGATAGCCTCATTAACAAAGCTGCAGCTACCTTTACCCGCCTCACATCACGTGTTTGGGAAAACGCCAAACTCACAACGAAGACCAAAGCTGCGGTATATAACACCTGCATCACCAGTACACTTCTATATGTTAGTGAGACCTGGACAATCTATGCTAAGCCAGAAAGAAGACTCAATACCTGCCATCTACCGTGTCTGCGCCACCTCCTCGGCCTTTCGTGGAAAGATAAAGTGCCAAATGTTGAGGTGTTGTTACGTGCTGGCCTTCAAAGCCTGTATAGCCGGCTGAGACAGGGAGGCCTACGCTGTCTTGGCCATATCCACCGCATGAAAGATGGTCGCCTTTGAAGAAATGTTTGGCGACTAGCAGAAATATTTTAAGAAATATTTGACAACTGTTAGTAGTATTTGACAACTGTTAGAAATATTTGGAAGGAATTTTTGCCAAGTGGAAGAAATATTTTGCCAACGGTAAGAAATATTTACCAAGTGGAAGAAATATTTTGACAAGGGGAAGAAATATTTTGACACCGGTAAGAAATATTTGACAAGTGGAAGAAATATTTTGACAAGTGGAAGAAATTTTTTTTTGCCAAGTGGAAGAAATATTTTGACAACAGTAAGACATATTTTGACAACGGTAAGAAATATTTGACAAGTGGCAGAAATAATTTGACAAGTGGAAGAAATTTTTTTTGCCAAGTGGAAGAAATATTTTGACAAGGGTAAGAAATATTTTGACAACGGTAAGAAAATATTTGGCAAGTGGAAGAAATATTTTTGCCAAGTGGAAGAAATATTTTGACAACGGTAAGAAATATTTTGACAACGGTAAGAAAATATTTGACAAGTGGAAGAAATATTTTGATAAGTGGAAGAAATTTTTTTGCCAAGTGGCAGAAATATTTTGACAACGGTAAGATATATTTTGACAACGGTAAGAAAATATTTGACAAGTGGAAGAAATATTTTGATAAGTCGAAGAAATTTTTTTGCCAAGTGGCAGAAATATTTTCACAACAGTAAGAAATATTTGTGATACAGAGTAAATATTAGCTTGAAAATGTTAAGCGAATAGATTCGAATGCGGGTTACGTTGCTTGACTAAGATGATGTTAGGTTAAATTGTAAGAGGGGAATTCCCTCGTATGTTCGAGAAGTAAAGTTAGAAAAGCGTGTGAACGCTAGGCAGTTCAATTGTGAAGGTGTATTCACTCCGAACTGTTGTGAGCTACGGGGTTTTAGCTATTTGTGGCTAGCCCGTGCAAGTAGTGAGACTGAGCGGTGTTTTTTGAACAGCCGGGTCTCGTATCTGTTTTAGGCGGGAGAAGGGTATTCCCGTGGAGCAGTCTGTTTTTGGGGACCGACGGGAGAGGTCGGCCCTACAGTGTGTGTTTTGAGTATGCCTGCGCAGTGCAAAAGTTATAGAGGCCATTATTTGTGTAGGCCAGTAATTCCTGAGTTAATTGAAGAATTATGTTTGTGAGTATTTTGAAGAGGTAAGGATCCATGAGGGCGAGATTACTGCAAACTGCCAGTGAGTGCAGTCTTGCGAGAAATTGCCACGAGTATTCACCATTTATGTTGTTAGCACGGCGAGGATGATGTCCGTTCGCTAACCGGATCCATTGAGGTGATTTGAGGAGGCCATTATTATTTATTATGTTAGCACGGTGATGCCGACCGTTGCTGAGAGGATCCGGTATTGATATTTGAGGAGGCCATTTAAGTAGTTAGCACGGCGAGGATGATGTCCGTTTGCTAACCGGATCCATTGAGGTGATTTGAGGAGGCCATTGTTATTATTGATTTGAGGAGGCCATTATTTATTATATTAGCACGGTGATGCCGACCGTTGCTAAAAGGATCCAGGAGAATATCATAGCGCATATTTGAGGAGGCCATTTAAGTAGTTAGCACGGCGAGGATGATGTCCGTTTGCTAACCGGATCCATTGTTATTATTGAGAGGATCCATATTTACATTAGAGCGCCAATGTTGAGAGCGTCTTTGATGAGGCATATTTGAGGAGCGTCTTTGATGAGGCATATTTGAGGAGGCCATTATTTATTATATTAGCACGGTGATGCCGACCGTTGCTGAGAGAATCCAGTATTGATGATGTATAGCGCTAATGATTCTGAGAAGTGGAGATGTGACTGGAGTACTGTATTATTGTATTGCTATGACTTGTAATTTGATTATGACTGTGTATTCTATATTAACGTAACGTGTTGTGGTGTAATAAACGTCATTAACTTTCACCTGCCGTTACACCATTCCATGCCTCTGATGCGTGTACCTGTAGTGTGTGAATGTACCCACGCACACTCACTGCAACATTTAACACGGTAGGAAAACAGTAGTCGTGACAGTAGTAACGCATGACCATAAATAGCCTGTGTGGCGAAATCTATGTCAACAAACAGATTGAATTCACTAACAGTATCTCGTGTGTAGCAGTGGTATGTTAGTCGTATAGAATTTGATATTTTCGACATTCGCGTGATATAAGAATTATGTTCTGCTCTGTGTGGGCGCATGAACGTTTTAAGCATTAACTAAACACCCACTCTCATTATATCAGGATAGTATTAAAACGAACGTTTACATATATTGGTGGTCTTCATTAACATACCATGGATTTAACATAACTCATGAAAAGGAACTTATCTTCGCGTAACAATTTGCCAAGTGGAAGAATTTTTTGACAACAGGAAAAAATATTTAATGAAAAAAAATTTAATGAAAAGTTTGGAAAACTGCAAGAGATATTTAAAGAAGTATTTGACAGCTGATCTGTTTACTTACAGGTTGGAACCTTTGACCAGGCCTGGGAGAAAATTTTGGGGCCATCTTTGCTGATTGGAAGAAAAGCTTTTACTAAAAGTTTGAAACTTGTAGGACAAACAAAAAAAGGAGATAACCGTTTGATAACTGGAACAAATACATAGTTATAATTATTTAATGTACTACATTTCCGTGGATGCCCCCTGTTTGAACCGCTTGGGAGTCAATATAAAACCTATCACCAGATATCGCCCGTGTGAAAAAAGTGAAACCTTAAGTCACGGGGGTTCGAACACACGAACGAAGGAATGTTTCTTTTATAAATTTCTACTATTGATCGATTGTGTTTTGAACTTGTGACGTGAACAGAAATAAGCAGCAGGGTTAGTCTTACAAAGGTAAAATGTTAGTCTTACAAAGGCAAATCCTGTTGCAGATAGGATTTTTTCGTCTACCAATACGCAAAACTCTTCCTGTTAGATTTTTTATTACGCTTTTCTAGATAGCTATATTTAGCCCTGACGTCACCCTCTATGGTACCGGAATTTTATAAACGAGTCATGGTTTACGTGCGATGTTTTGCGCGGGCCATCGATCCGGTTCCAAATAATGCTTTCGTCTAGAGCGCAGCCCATCGATCGAGTTTATTGCTAGCGGTAAAAGTCCGTGTTTGAACTTTATTAAAATGGCTGAAACTGGTCTCGACATTGTTCCGATTGCAACCTGCAACACTAAGGAGTATCTAGTTGGCGCCATAATCTAGTCTACCTGTGACATATATCTCTACGGTTGTGTTCAATAAAACTGTCTATTTGGCCTTGTCCAGCCTGGCCTTTGACATTATTTTTTATGTTGGAGACTACGGCTGTGTGCGGGGTCACATACATAGCACTAGATGGATATTGGGGTGATTAGGTTTATTACTCATGATATAATATAAATAATAAAGAAAACTACCCTGTGACCCAGCGCCCGTCTCAATATGTAGTTACATTCCCCCAACAAACGGAAATTCCCTATCATATTTTTACATCACAAGAATAGCTGCCTCCGAACGTCGTAAGGAGAACCCTTTTGCGGTATATTCATCGCCGCGCGGGTCGACAACATTATCAACCAGACTAAAATACACCATCAAAAGACATGGTCACCAAAAGAATCTAACCATCTTCCTCTATAACATTTATCATTTTTTTTTGTATTTTCCTTTATAAGGCTTTGCACGCCATTTTATCGGATTTTTGCTGTTATTTTTCCCTCACGCCAATACGTCCATGAGTCATACACTTTCCTCTATAACATTTATCATTTTTTTTTGGTGTGTATTTTCCTCTATAAGGCTTTGCCCGCCCTTTTATCGGATTTTTGCTGTCGTTTTTTCCTCACGCCAATACGTCCATGAGTCATACACTTACAATGCCAGCACACAAAAATTTTCACATCGACAACGCGTCAACTATCGATTAGTTTTTCGACTAATCAAGCCCTGGCTAGCGCGCAGCAAGTCTGGTCACATCGACAACGCGTCAACTATCGATTAGTTTTTCGACTAATCAAGCCCTGGCTAGCACAAGTCTGGATACGTTTCAAAAACCAGATTAAACTGGTATTCCTTCATATAAATAGACACTTGGAAGACCAAGGCCCAGACACTCACGTTCATACTTTACTGAAGCGGTGGTGTGATAACGACAGACACTCCCAAGCACAACGCATTGAAGATGACTTCCACTGTTCCCACCAACTGGGTCTACATCAAAAGAAGTGATGAAATGCTTATACCGTTGGAGAACGGGCTGAAGGCCGCGTCTGTAAGTGTTTACCGAGGCCAACCTTTACTACACGTGCGAAAATACTTTGGTGAATCATATCTAAAGTTTCCTACCAAAACCGGCATTACGGTAACTCGCCCTGAGTTTGAACATTTGTTGACTTTACAGGGTGAAATCCTCGCCGAATTTGACCGACTACAGTCACCAAACACGGATACCTTTCCTACTACTTGTACCAGTAACACGTTTGACGACTACATCAACTCCAGTTGTTATCAAACAATATCCCCAGAACCGAGTTGGTTTCCTAACACCAACCCTTGTACGTCAGCTCCCACCACAGACAACCATCTGGCCGATGTCTCTAATCTACCACCGAAGAAGCAGAGACCTACTACTACCTGCCCCAGTAACACGTTTGACCACTACATCAACTCCAGTTGTTATCAACCAATATCCCCAGAACCGAGTTGGTTTCCTAACACCAACCCTTGTCCCCCTACAGCAACCACAGACAACCACCTGGCCGATGTCTCTAATCTACCACCGAAGAAACAGAGACCTACAAAGCGGCTGAGACTAGCACTTTAGCTTGACATTTCGTCTTATTTTAAAAGAATTAAACACATTTATTTAAAAAATCTTGGTCTTTGTTATCTATGCTGTCTAAATATGGTATGTATAAATATCGTGTGTATACATATTAATATCTGTTGTAAAATATATTTTGTATAAATATTGTATAAAAAGACAACACAACACAATGCCGACTCATACACAATACAACAGCACACAAAAACGCACACCCACCAGTTGCACCACACCACACAACAATTAAAATACCTACACACAAAATTACCAGACAAGAATAAAACCAATATCACCTATACCACACCACTTTTACATTGTCTTACTCCAGCGCTACACCTCAACACATCTATGAGTCATCACCCCAGCCAGTCAAAATCAGTAAACCCTCCCCCCCCACACTCTCACTTTAAAAAAGCCTTAGTTACCTACTAGACCGCCGTTATCGATTTTTTAATATTTTCCGCCATTACCGATTTTTTATATTTTTATATATATTGTATGTATATATGTATAAACAAACACACCAACACACAATAAAACAACACATAACAATTAAAATACCTACACAAAAATGGTATAGTCAATTCTCTAACACTTCACTCCCACTTCTAGACGCTGGCCGTAGTATAGTGACACGTCTCTTTCACTCCAACCTCTTCATGCTAGACCTAATATAGTCACGTCTCTAACACTTCACTCCCACCTCTAGATGCTGGACCTAGTAAAGTCTCTAACACTTCACTCCCACGCTGGCCCTTGTATAGTCTCTAACACTTCACTCCCACCTCTCGATGCTGGACCTAGTAAAGTCTCTAACACTTCACTCCCAAAACACACCAACACACTGCTGAGTCACACACACACAGAAACCCCTAACCCACCCCGCCAGCTACATCGCAACATACGTCGTCACCCACGCCAGCAGAAATAGGCTCCACTCGCTTCAAAAACCCTCTTAGTAACCTAATCCAACATTATCGCTTTTTTTCCGTCATTATCGATTTTATATATTTTTTTATATATATTGTATGTATATATATATATATATATATATATATATATATATATATATATATATATATAATATATAAATATATATATATATATATATATATATATATATAATATATATATATATATATATATATATATATATGTGTATGTATAAACAGACACACCAACACACAATACAACTCTAGGCGCAGGCCCTAGTATAGTGGAAGCCTCTCTTTCACTCCCACCTCTTCATGCTAGACTTAATATAGTCACGTCTCTAACACTTCACTCCCACCTCTAGATGCTGGACCTAGTAAAGTCACACTTCACTCCCAAAACACACCAACACACTGCTGAGTCACACACACACACAAAAATCCCTAACCCACCCCGCCAGCTACATCGCAACATACGTTGTCACCCACGCCAGCACAAAAATGCTCCACTCGCTTCAAAAACCCTCTTAGTAACCTAATCCAACATTATCGCTTTTTAAATTTATTTTTCGTCATTATCGATTTTTTATATTTTATATATATATATTGTAAGTATACATGTATAAACAAACACACATAACAAAACAATACCACAACACACAAAAATCCCCCCTAACATACAACCGCCAGCTACACCCCAACATGCATTGTCACCCCCGCCAGCACAAGCCTGTACTCGGACTCTGAGAGCTCCTAGGTGTATGGCCGGCACGACCGTAGTAGTGAGGTTAGACGTCACCCTACAGCACCCATAGACCAGCTAACACCTCTTTTGTCAATAATTATATAAAATGTATCTAGTGTTTTCTTTCATATATATATATATATATATATATATATATATATATATATATATATATATATATATATATATATATATATATATATATATATATATATATATATATATATATATATATATATATATATATATATATAGTCTAACTGTTGTCATATAAAGATCGTCTACTTGTTGTAATATAAATATCGTCTACATATTGTAAATTAAATATTGTCTAAATATATGTATAACATACAACACAACAACACGCCATTATCGAACTTATATATTACTATATAAAAAGACAGCTCCGCCACCACATTTTCCTTATATAAAAAGGCATGCACCACCACATTTTCCTTATATAAAAGTCACGCGCCTCCACCATGCGCCACCACCACATTTCCTTATATAAAAGTCACGCGCCTCCACCACATTTCCTTATATAAAAATCATACCGGCACAACAAAACAACACACAAAAATCCCCCCTAACCTACAACCGCCAGCTACAGCCCAACATGCATCATCACCCCCGCCAGCACAAAAAGACTCCACTCGCTTCAAAAACCCCCTTAGTAAACTACTAATCAAACATTATCGATTTTTTTTTCCGTCATTATCGATTTTTTATATTTTATATATATATTGTATGTATATATGTAATATGTATAAATACACAACACATAACAACTACACGCCATTATCGAACTATTCTAGGACCACAGGACGCAAGCTGATCGTCAGAGGAAGTCACCCCGGCTAATATATATCGCTATATAAACAGTATTATCTATTCTCTTGTATGGGTGTGAGGGCTGGACACTCACTGCAGATACGGAGCGAAGGATTCAGGCTTTCGAGCATAAATGTTATAGAAGAATTTTGCGCATTTGCTATAAAGAGCACAAAACAAATGTCTATGTTAGAGAGAAGATAAACACCTATGCAGGCCACCAAGAACTACTTTTGTCAATAGTGAAACGTCGAAAGCTTGCCTGGTTTGGGCATGTAACTCGTCATGACTCCCTTTCGAAAACGATCCTCCAGGGAACAGTCGAAGGTAAACGGAGAAGAGGAAGGCAAAGAAAATCCTGGGCTGATAACATCAAAGAATGGGCAAGACACGGTTTTTCCACACTTGTACGCATTGCTGAGAATAGAGAGCAGTGGAGGACCATGTCTGCTGATGCTTCCACCATGGCACCCCTACGACCCATGACGGGTTATAGGTTGAGATGATGATATAAACAGTCATGCGCCACCTCCTGACGCGCCTCCTGCGCAATCGATCCGGAGTATTTCCTTATATAAAAGTCATGCCGCTCCTCCTGAATGCGGCCCGTTTTGCGCCTACCCTACTACTGTTATGGGCAAACAACCACCGATCACCTACTTGTACTACAGTAAATGATAATAATAACAATTGCCCCTTCAGTCATAACTGACTATGAGAATGCACCCCTGAGGTGACAGCCCTCAGCTGCTTATTTTTTTGGTGCTCCTTCCGACATTTTCACCTATCTTCTGCTTGCCGTGAGAGCTTCTTTTCGACCAATCTGAGGTGGCGCTGTACACAGTATATGGTAGTACGGTTATAAACTACCAAGATTCAGAGATACAACAAAGATTCACTACGCTACCAGGAGCTCGTGCAGCTCCAATGGTCCATAGTTCTCTTGCTTTTATTTACCGGGTTTTCTTCTTATTTTCTTCTTCACCTTCTTTCAAGTGCCTGCTAAATACCTACTTTTATTTATTGTTTACTATTCACAAGCCTCGTGTTTTTTTCGCTGTTTCCATCTAAGTAATACACAACAGACTTTGCGTGTTATTGATTTACTTCTGAAGGAAAATATAAATCAACGAAGTGACCACTGGGGAATTAGTACCGTCATCATGACATGCATCAGAAAGAGCACAACTTAATTATTTATTTGCTCATAAAATAATATTTCGCTGATTTTAGTCTCTCTCATTTTGATTTTTTTATTTTAATCATTATTTTTTTCTGGGCCCCTTTGTTTCTTTTCTCGTAACTTAGTAACTTATGTGCAATATTTGGGTATCTTAACATTTCAGGAGTTTCAATTCTTTTCAAGTTGTTTGAATATATATTCTTTTAATCACCAACTTCAGCAACGATCAGTGCTGGCTTTGGGCAAACTACGCCTGCCAACATC
>JAMPIV010008962.1:55000-130000 GCA_024509875.1 Oreohelix idahoensis | reverse complement strand
GGTATCTTGTTCCAGTATTTATCCCTGTTGTGGGTATCTTGTTCCAGTATTTATCCTTGTTCTGGGTATCTTGTTCCAGTATTTATCCCTGTTGTGTGTATCTTGTTGCAGTATTTATCCATTTGTGGGTATCTTGTTCCAGTATTTATCCCTGTTGTGGGTATCTTGTTCCTGTATTTATCCCTGTTGTGGGTATCTTGTTCCAGTATTTATCCCTGTTGTGGGTATCTTGTTCCAGTATTTATCCCTGTTGTGGGTATCTTGTTCCAGTATTTATCCCTGTTGTGTGTATCTTGTTCCAGTATTTATCCCTGTTGTGTGTATCTCGTTCCAGTATTTATTCCTGTTGTGTGTATCTTTTTCCAGTATTTATTCCTGTTCTGGGCGTCTTGTTCCAGTATTTATCCCTGTTGTGTGTATCTTGTTCCAGTATTTATCCCTGTTGTGAGTATCTTGTTCCAGTATTTATCCCTGTTCTGGGTATCTTGTTTCAGTATTTATCCCTGTTGTGAGTATCTTGTTCCTGTATTTATCCCTGTTTAGGGTATCATGTTCCAGTATTTATCCCTGTTGTGGGTATCTTGTTCCAGTATTTATCCCTGTTGTGGGTATCTTGTTCCAGTATTTATCCCTGTTGTGTGTATCTTGTTCCAGTATTTATCCCTGTTGTGTGTATCTTGTTCCAGTATTTATCCCTGTTGTGTGTATCTTGTTCCAGTATTTATCCCTGTTCTGGGCGTCTTGTTCCTGTATTTATCCCTGTTGTGTGTATCTTGTTCCAGTATTTATCCCTGTTGTGAGTATCTTGTTCCAGTATTTATCCCTGTTCTGTGAATCTTGTTGCAGTATTTATCACTGTTCTGGGCGTCTTGTTCCAGTATTTATTCCTGTTTTGGGCGTCTTGTTCCAGTATTTATCCCTGTTGTGTGTATCTTGTTCCAGTATTTATCCCTGTTCTGGGCGTCTTGTTCCAGTATTTATCCCTGTTGTGTGTATCTTGTTCCAGTATTTATCCCTGTTGTGATTATCTTGTTCCAGTATTTATCCCTGTTGTGGGTATCTTGTTCCAGTATTTATCCCTGTTCTGGGCGTCTTGTTCCAGTATTTATACCTGTTTTGGGCGTCTTGTTCCAGTATTTATCCCTGTTGTGGGTATCTTGTTCCAGTATTTATCCCTGTTTTGGGCGTCTTGTTCCAGTATTTATCTCTGTTGTGGGTATCTTGTTCCAGTATTTATCCCTGTTGTGTGCATCGTGTTCCAGTATTTATCCCTGTTGTGAGTATCTTGTTCCAGTATTTATCCCTGTTCTGGGCATCTTGTTCCAGTATTTATCCCTGTTCTGGGCGTCTTGTTCCAGTATTTATTCCTGTTTTGGGCGTCTTGTTCCAGTATTTATCCTTGTTGTGGGTATCTTGTTCCAGTATTTATCCTTGTTGTGGGTATCTTGTTCCAGTATTTATCCCTGTTCTGGGCGTCTTGTTCCAGTATTTATTCCTGTTTTGGGCGTCTTGTTCCAGTATTTATTCTTGTTGTGTGTATCTTGTTCCAGTATTTATCCTTGTTGTGGGTATCTTGTTCCAGTATTTGTCCCATGTTGTGGGTATCTTGTTCCAGTATTTATCCCTGTTCTGTGCGTCTTGTTCCAGTATTTATCCCTGTTGTGGGTATCTTGTTCCAGTATTTATCCCTGTTGTGTGTATCTTGTTCCAGTATTTCTCTCTGTTGCGCCTGGTGGATAACGAAGCTGCAATCGATGAATCAACAGGAATCATACTGCTGGAATTTGACACCACACGGAAAACTAGCAGTGATTGCCGTATGACAGAATGGGTCAAGCGCATTGCATGAACAATCAGCTTTCATACACTTCGACATTTGCAGGAGACTGAGCGCCTATGGGTTTGCCCAGGGTGCAATGATGTGGATTCTGAACCACAATAACCATAATAAAAATTTTTTTTTTAATGAATACTATACTACTTTTTCAGTAAGAGACATTTATTCTTACGAGCTGAGAATGTATTTTAAAGAAGCGGTGGTAAAATGTGAATGCTTACTTACTTAGTCGTTCCCCTTCTACCGTGAGGTGTAGAGGTAAATGTGAATGCTATTGTATTAATTCCGTTTAATGAATATAAAATAACTGACAAAACATTCCTTTTATAATCTACTATATTAATTGTTGTATAAGCAAAAACATTCATTATATAATATACTATATTATTTGTTGTATAACAAAAATATTCCTTATATAATCAACTATATCATATGTTGTATAGGTAAAAACATTCCTTATACAAAGACTGCAAACGGCTCCGGGGTCTACCCGGCCTCCTGAATTGGGTACCAGAGCAATTCTGGGAAGGTTACGGCGGCCAGCATAATGCTGACCACATCACCCCTAGTGTAGTTGAGAAAATATTGGCATAACACCATATTCCCAATATACCTCAATGGGCGTGTAACAGGATCCTTTACCTTTTTTTAAATATAATCTTTACTATATCATCTGTTGTATAAGCAAATATATTCCTTATATAAACTACTATATCATTTCTTGAATAAGCAAAAACATTTCTTATATAAAACCATTATATAATTTGTTGAAAAAGCAAAAACATTCCTTATACAATCTATTATCTCATTTGTTGTACTGGCAAAAAAATTTCCTTATATAAAATGCTTTATGTTGTATAGGTAAAACATTCCTCATAAAAAGTACTATATCATTTGTTGTATAAGCAAAAACATTCCTTAGATAATCTACTATATCAAGTGTTGAATAGGCAAACACATTCCTTATATAAATTACTTTATCATTTGTTAAATAGGCAAACACATTCCTTACATAAACTACTATGTCATTTGTTGCATAAGCAAAAACCTTCCTTAAATAATCTACTGATCACTTGTTGTATAAGCAAAAACATTCCTTATATAATCTACTGTATCATTTGTTGTATAAGCAAAAACATTCCTTATATAAACGACTGTATTATTTGTTGTATAAGCAAAAACAGTCATTATATAATCTACTATATCGTTTGTTCTTCTTCTTTCTTTGATTCTTAGCCGTCGACTGTCAAAGCAGTCAGTGGCCATCACGCCTGGGGGCGTCTTGTAGGGCAGCAACAAATTGCTTCCACCTTGTTCGGTCGGTGGCCATCCTTCGTACAGTGCCCCAACACTGGTTTATTCTTTGCATTTCAGCCTCCACAGTTCTCCGCCAAGTTGTTTTTGGTCGGCCTCTCTTTCGCTTTCCTTCGGGGGTCCATATCATAGCAGTTCTTGTAATGGCATCAGGGTTCCATCTGAGGACGTGGCCATCCCAGCTCCAGCGTCTGCCATCTACGATGGTGTGCATGTCCTCTTGGTTACTTCGAATAAGTAGTTCTTGGTTGGTGATGGCATTCGGCCAAAAGATTCGGTGAATTTTCCTTAGGCACTTTGTGTGGAAAGACATTTCGACATTTCCTTCTTTGTTACTATCCAGCATTCTGCACCATAGACAAGCACAGAAAGTACACAGCTCTCATATAATCTTAATTTGGTGTTTGTGATGTACTGGAAAGACTTCCAGATGTTGTTGGGACTAGCAAAGGCTGTTCTTACTTTATTCATTCTGTTTTTTTATGTCCTTGCTTGTTCCGCCATCAGGTGTTACTATGCATCCTAAGAATGTAAATGTGCCTGTCTGTTCTAGCTTCTGGTTCTTTATTGTTATTGGCTCAGGACAGCCAACATTGAGTGTCATGACCTCTGTCTTCTTCAGATTGGTGTTCAGACCCACCGGCTGGCTATACTTATTCAGTCTATCGGTTTTTTCTTTGATGTGTTGGTGTGAATGTGCGAGTAGTGCAATGTCATCTGCATATTCCAGGTCTTCCAGTGTAGAAAATGTTGTCCATCTAATTCCTCTTGGACTGCCCTCTGTTGTCTGGCGCATCACCCAGTCTATGACTGTGAAAAATAAAGTTGTTGATAAGGGGTATCCCTGTCGTACTCCTGTCTTCACCTCGAAAGTTAGGTTGCTCAACCCAACACTGCATGTAAAGTTAGAATAGAGGCTTTTTATAATGGAAACAATGCAGCTAGGAATTCCATAACCCCTTAGTATTTTCCATGGGCTAAAGTTAATGTATAGCTGTCTCTGCTATTCGGAGCAATGCTCTATAATGTTCCTGAGGGTGAATATAAGATCTGCACATCTTCTGTTCTTTCTGAATCCCGTTTGTTCTTTCCTCAGTTTATGGTCTACTGCTTTTGAAATTCTCTGGATAATTATCCTGCCTAGTATTTTACTGGGAACTGAGAGGAGAGTAATTCCTCTCCAGTTGTTGCAGTCTGCAAGGTCGCCCTTCTTGGGCAATTTGACAATGATTCCTTTACTCCACTCCGCTGGTGTTGTCTCTGTTTTCCAGACTTGTGCAAATAGTGGTTCTAATAGTGCTGCTGCTAGTTCAGGGTCTGCCTTGAATAACTCATCGTTTAAATTGTCGTGAACAGGCGCTTTTCCATTCTTGAACCCTTTGATAGCTGTGATGATTTCTTCTTTTCGTGGAATGTCTGTATTTACGTCTAGGTCACTTTCAGCCTCAGGAACATTCAGCTGCATCTCTGGTGGTTCCTTATTCAGTGTTTCTCTAAAGTGCTCTGCCCATCTTGTTTCCTGCCCATGTGTTGTGGTGATGAGATTTCCTTGCTTGTCTCTTACAAAGGTTATATTATTTGCACCTCGTTTTCCGCTGATAGTTTTAATTATTTTATAAACTGTGCTTTGTTCATTTCTCAGTGCTGCCTCTTCTGCCTTCCTTGCAAGGTCATCCAGAAATTTCCTTTTGTTGGCACGGGTTTGACGTTTTACTTCTTTGTCCAGCTGACTGTTCTACTCACTATACATTTCCTTTAACCTTGGAGACTTTGCTTCTGCTTTCTTTCTTTTCATTTCTTTTCTCATCGCGATGGTGTTTAACGTTTCTGGTGTTATCCAGTCTTGTCTCTTTCTTTCCTGGAATCTCAAGCATGATTCGCTGCATTCCTTGTATACTTTTGAAATGATGTTGAATTTCTGGTCAACATCATCAGTCGCTGTACTTTAATGGCTTTTGGCAATTTGATATGGTCTCTTTACATCAACTACAAAAGCTTTTTCTGGTGAGGGGGTCCTTGAGTTTCATGATGTTATATCTTTTCTGTTTGATTGCAATTGGTCCAGCAGCTCTGAGTTTCACCTTCAGTCTTGCTACTAGTAGGTGATGATCACTTCCCACATCTGCACCTCTTCTTACTATCACGTCTTGTAGTGCATGCCTCCATCGACCATTGATCATAATGTGGTCTATCTTGTTTCTGTCCCGTCCGTTTGGTGATTCCCACGTTAACTTGTACACTTCTTTGTGTGGAAAAAGTGTTCCTCCAATGACCAGGTTGTTGATGCTGCAGAAGCTTATTAGTTTGTACCCATTCTCGTTTTCTGTTCCACTGCCTCATTTCCCCATTACCCTTCATTATAAGTATTATGTGTACCAACTTTCTCATTGAGGTCTCCCATTACTATAATAAGATCGTACCTAGGTGCAGTTTCGATTTCCTTTTGTAGCTGTTGAAAGAACTCGTCCTTGATCTCTTCATCGCTGTCGTTTGTTGGTGCATAGCATTGTATTATTGTGGGATTGGTGAATCTCCCTCTCAGTCTTGTTTTTATCAGTCTGTTGTTGATGGGTTTCCATTCCAATAATGACCTTTCTATTCCTTTCTTCAGGATAGTGGCTACGCCTTCATTGTGCTGACCATCCTCTCTACCAGAGTAAAGTACCGTTTCCCCTGTAGCTGTTTTTATTCTCCCCGGCCCGGTCTATCTGCTCTCTTATTCCCAGGATATGTAATCTGTAATTCCTCATCTCTGCTATGATCTGCTTATTCATGGTTCTGACGTTCCAGAATCCAATTCTAGTTTCATGTTTTGCGGTCAGGGCATCCGTTTTCATGCTATTAGCTTCCTTTCGGCTTTCACCACTGACAGTCATACGAGCCTGAGGCTCCGCATGTCTGTCCCGCATCAAAGTTTTTCAATTTGTTGCTGATTCCGTAACTGTTCAGATTTTTACATAGGCTAAAACCCCCAACTTGGAGGACCAGGGTACTAGCTTTTGTCTGAACCCTACCCACACAGACCTGTCCAGCTTGGTTGAACCTACCATGAGTAAAACTCCCGCTGTCATAGCTCTGGGGGTTGTCAAGGTACGCAAGCTGCCATACCGCTACGATGTAAAGGTACCATTGATGGCAGATATCATTTGTTGTATAAGCCAAAATATCATTTATATAATATAATATATCATTTGTAGTATAAGCAAAAACATTCCTTATATAATCGACTATATCATTTGTTGTATAGGCAATTCAAGGCGTACTTGGACTGTTTTGATGGCGTAGTCAAGGATAACACCTGTGCCAAGGAACCAGAAGTGGCATCAATCAATTCACAAGCTGCTGCAGATCGTTACGGAATATGCAGTACGTACTTAAAACATCATCAGCTGGTGGCATCATAATCATCAGAAGTGGCATTTTGTTGTTGTTGTTGTTGACATTTTAGCGCCAAAATGAGTGGCTTTTTTCACAGTTCCTAGACTCAGTCTTCATTAGTGTTGAAGGTCGTTTTTGTTTCGCGTTAGGGTTTTGCAAGTGTATGTTGTTTACATACAATATTCCAGGGCTCTTTCTTTACGTGCCTGGCAAACAAGTATTAGTTTACTTTTGTGCACACTTCTCTTTTTCCAAAGAAAGTAATAACTGCCGAGTGACGGTTTATAACTTTAATAAACATGAAGAACTTCACAATAGACCCATTGATGTGGTCAGGCAATTAAAGCACAATCAAGATTAATAATAATAATAGTCATTCATATGTATGAAACAATCCTTTCAATAGTGAAATATGAAATACAGTTACTTACTTACTTAGTCGTTCCTCTTCTACCGTGAGGTGTAGAGGTTTGGAAGAGAGAGAGCGCCAGACTATCCTATCGGCTGTCTTCTTCCTGGCCTGGTTCCATTCTAGTCCTCGGTCCTTCAAAGATTGTCTAATATTGTCCTCCCAGCGGACTCTGGGTTGTCCTGGAGGTCTGGATCCCCGGCTCTTTGTTTCCCATGCTTGTCATGGTAGCCGATCTTCTCCCATTCTGCAGACATGGCCAAACCATCTTAGTTGGGACTGTTCTATTTGGGTCTGCAGCGGGTGGGATTTTAGGCCTTGACGTATCGTTGAAATACAGTTGTATACTTTAAATATAAGGATATTGTATACATGAATATATCTTATGGGCCATACACACACACCCAGATACACATCTCAACAGCCAAAACGGCTGGTCACTGAATGCCCCCTTTTTCTCCACCCTCTTCGCTGCTAAACTCTCTCTCTCTCTCTTCTTGCACATGCCTCGCCAGCAATCCCTTCCCCGCCCGTCTCATCACGTGACATAGAGTGTCTAGAGGACCGTGGTAGCGAAGCGGCGTTCTGGGCATTCAAACTACTGCATTTTCTAACTCCCAACAATTAGCATATAAAACTGGCTCCGACTCCCCCCTCCCCCCCCCCCCCCCCCCCCCCCCCCCCCCCCCCCCCCCCCCCCCCCCCCCTTTTTGGTCGTAATCGTCCAATCCAGTAGTGTCTGTAATTGCAAGACAAATGTGTTGATAATGGATATATGAAATGAGGGTATTTCAGTATAATAAAAATACAAAATTTTATATTTTTTGTTCAATTTGTTGGGCCTAAACATGGATTTCGCAATCAGAACATCGAAAAAAGAGCAATGTTAATGCAAACATGCAAAGATTCTGGTAAAAAAAACCATATTTTCTGTCTCTTTTCCCCCGGATATGTGTAGGGGGGGGGGGGGGGGGGGGGAAGCATATTATTTTGAGGGCCCTTGAAAGCATTAATCATACACCGCACAGAGGTTTATGACGAAGAATTTAAGGTAATCTTACACACACATGTATGGAGCCCTACATTGACAGAATACCTGTTTCTATTTCAATCACTTAAAGTTTAATCATTCATTCAACACGTTTTTCAATAATACATCGCCTAACTCATTCACCGCCC
This sequence comes from Oreohelix idahoensis, assembly GCA_024509875.1. Classification (NCBI taxonomy): domain Eukaryota; kingdom Metazoa; phylum Mollusca; class Gastropoda; order Stylommatophora; family Oreohelicidae; genus Oreohelix; species Oreohelix idahoensis. The sequence continues at coordinate 121,883 of JAMPIV010008962.1, read as the reverse complement.
AATCATTCACAGATTAATTCCCACATCCTTAAGTTTATCCACTCATTTACACATTCATACAGTTACCCACTTAGTAGTTCACTTCATCATCATCATCATCATCATCAACATCATTATCATCATTATCATTATCATTACCAACAACATCCTCCTCATCACCATCATCATCACCAACATCATCATCATCATCAACAACATCAACAACAGCATCATCATCATCAACAACATCATCATCAACAACATCATCAACAACATCACTCGTCAGCTTACCAAGATCTTCAGCAAACATACAAGTAATCTTGTCCCATGCCATCAGCTCAATGTCTTTCATTATTTTCCCTATCTCTTCCATTTATGTCTCCACTTCTCCATGTTTTCTTCGGTTTCCCTCTGCATCTCTTACCCTGATCAATCAATAATTCGGCCAAGATGGCTGCTTAAATTTTGACGTTTACGAATTTCCTACATTTTTGTAGGGACCAGTCATATAGAGGCCAGTCATATAGAGCTGTCATATAGAGACCAGTCATATAGAGACCAGTCATATAGAGGCCAGTCGTATAGACTATAGAGATCAGTCATATAGAAACCAGTCGTATAGAGACCAGTCATATAGAAACCAGTCATATAGAGACAAGTCATATAGAGACTCAATACTGCTGCCTTGCATGAAAGTCACGAAAAACCAAAAAGTAGACGAAGCAGTCCCAAATAATCGCATGCTGAAGACGGATGAACTGGGCTGCAAGGCGCATAACATAGTGCAACGCAAACCGCCTTAAGATGAACCAATAATTCTCTTTCCAAATACATGTAATCACTCACCAACAAATTAACATCATGGTTACCCCATTTTTTATAGATGACGACGGAACTGTGACTTCCTGTGGCACTGACATGCAAGCTTGTATTGCGGATGTTCTGGATATTCGAAATGCATACCTGAAGAAGAATGCTACAGCCGCGTGCCCGTAAGTTGAACGCCTTCACCCACAAATTCTTCTTCATGTCAGTATTTCTGCGTGCTTCAGGCTGTTCTCTGCAAACACTCAGCAACAAATAGGCTTTTTACTGAATCTCGCTGCGTAAAACCTGAAAACTCTTGAGCGCTTTTGGGGTGACGATGCCCTATCACAATACCTACATAACTGAAGGAAATATGAATTGTTTTGTTAATTATTTTTGTTCAGAAATAATCATGCCGCTGTTTGCTTTCCGGTGACAACATTTCTAGAATTTTTCTCATTTATACAAGTATTAAGCAGTTCGAGTAAGTGTGAAAAAGCGTCTCCACTATATGTTTATACATTTAGCTAGTGAAACCTCATTGCCCATTATAGGTTAAGCTTATATGCTTTTGTGCCACTGTTTCCGTGTCACTGTTTTGCTTCTGAAACAAAATGGAAATAACTGACATGACCACAGGAGAATTTGGTGCCGTCATCGGTGCATGCAACAGAAAGCGCACAACACAATTATTTCCCGTCATGTTTTGGCGTGGTAACTTACTAATCAGAATCTTCAACACAAATGTCAAGTCAGTCTTATTGTATGGCACTAAAACATGGATAAGAACAAAAATAGCAACCAAGAAGTCACAGACTTTCATAAATTAATTCATGCGTAGAATAGAGGGATTAAAACGGTACGACAAGATCACTCACGTGGAACTGACGACAAGAAAACCAGACAAGTGCCAGTGGAACAAGAGATGAGAAGAAGGCGCTGACGATGGATAAGCCACACACATAAAAAACCTGTTGATAGTATTACAAGGCAGTCATTTTTCTGGGATACAAAGAGTCAGAGAAGTTGAGGGAGACCAAACAAAAATAGTAAAATACACGAGGAAACAACTAGAGACAGACATTAAAGGGGGGAAAAAGACATGAAAAGATCTGGACTTGATGGTACGGGACAGGAAGACCTTGCGTAAATTTGTTGAAGGCCATGCTCCTATTGAAGTTAAAACAAAATATGTCAATACTATGATAATTTGTTTTTAATTGTGTGTCTGTCGTAGATTTTTTATAGGGGAATTAAGACTTGGGTTGGTCCCTTCTGAATAGATTAGAATAAGCGATAGCAACAGTGAGAGATAATAATAGAAATAGATTTCCACGAGTGAGATGGTAGAAATTAATAGAGTCTGTCCCTGAAATCGAGAATTTTCTCTCTTTCAGCCTATCTTCTACAACAGATCTAGAGGAGTCAGACAGTCTAAAAAAAAATATATTATATATATATATATATATATATATATATATATATATATATATATATATATATATATATATATGTGTGTATATATATACCACTCACGTATACACACACACATAAGTGACGACAGTTAGACGCACAGACGTGGAAAAACTATAACAATGAAATATAGATATGTTGGAACGAGCTGACTGACACGCTTGAGTAAAGTTTATGTAAATTTATTAACATAAGGAAAACTTTACCACAACACATAAAGATTAATATCAAGCATAGAAAATACATATAAGGTAATGAATTACTACAAGTATAATAGACCCATAGGTGTAATTCTTTCCCTCTATGTAGAGCCCACGATCCCGTTAGAAGAAAAGTGTTAGCCCCAAAGAGTCACAGATATATACGCTATGTTCTATGATTTCTCCTCTATAGTTTAAGAACAGAATTTGATACCCTAATCTATCCTAAGAGAGAAAAATGTCATTTGCAACAATCTTTGCATAAATGAAATTTCAAAAAAATGGGTGCCTGAATATAAAAATGAAAAAAAGAATCACTGGTTCTGCTTTCACTCTGTTCTTTCAGCAGGGGCCCCTGTCTCACTTTTCTTACCTAAAATCTTGCTGGTGTTCGCCGTCTGGCGCAAACTTTAGGACACCCACACACTTTAATCTGTCTTTCTCTTGATGAAGCGGATCCCAGCTCTGCAGATTTTGGTTTCATCCAATGTTCCGGGGAGCGTCCTCTTCATGCGAATATTTTTTCAGACTAAGGTTAGTGTCACTTGAATCAGTTCAGGTAAGAATTAGTTTTAAACGGGCTCAGTGTCAGAATCACGAGGTTTCCCTTACTTATGAAAAATGGCAGGTTTGATACTTCTCTCACTATAAAAATTCTTGGTCACACCACACTTAGTCAAAAATGTCGGAAAGTTAACGATTTTTTACCTCTACACCTCACGGTAGAAGAGGAACGACTAAGTAAGTAAGTAAGTTAACGATTTGTAATTTTTCTCGCCACAGGGCTCCATGTACATGAGAGTTTGTGAAGAAATATAATCTGGCTCAATAGGCACAGTATAGGCATTTAGTCTTTAAAACCGTTAGTGAGATTTGTACTCTGTTTATTTCTGGAGGCACACACACTGCCAGACAGGTGTTAACTTGTAAACCCACGTGGTTAAAGATAAAAAACGTTTCTTCTCTCAGTCGTACTAAAACCGCTGGTAAAAGTTGGGCTGACCCAAAACTGTATAAGGAAGATTAAAGTACAAAATACTTAACCACAATATTATACACACCTCCTATCCTCGCGTAAAATATAATATTAATAAAAATCAATCATCATGAATTAGAAATACATACGTATTTCGTCAATTCTCAATGATGAATCAGTGCAGTTATAAGTTAGTTTAAAATATTCTCGACTGATTACTAGCAATTTAATTAAATTTATTTACAGCTGCATGAGTTTAAGCTAGAAATAATAATTTATTGTGCTTTCCACTGTAACGCAGTAACTAGAGAATATAACAGACTTATAATTTAATCCCTCTGCACAGAAATCTAACTAGTGAAAATAAAATAGGCGATTTACCACTTAAATCACTCACAAAATACTAGATATAATATTACCTCCAAACAGAACTACGGCTATCACCACGACTAGAATTTATTCACTAGATAGATATTCTAGAAGCTCGGCAAAAAATTGACGAGAAAACTAAGAAACTTCGCTATACAAGCTTATTTCTCTAGCACGAGCGATCCGTCTACTGCAACTTAGGAGCTTTGAATGCCTGAAGTCTAACTACTGGGGTTTAATATATGAAAACGGACAAAGGATGCACGCCATTCTTAAAAACCCCAAATATCGTCCCGTCTTAACACTTCACATTAACTCAGGCGCCAGCAATAAAACTGCCAGTGCTCGTTCTAACACCTACAGCTACCTCTGGTCATTTCCCAGCGATGCATGTTGGCGCCGCCTCACACCTAACACCGAGAAACTTAACCAAGAGCGCCGTGTCAGATGAAAATGTTAGACGATATGTCTGCCATCCCATGTCTGTCGAGACGAATTTCACACTATTCGGTCTCCTCACAAACTCAGCTTAACAGCAATAAACTGCGTTGCTAAATAAGAAACGCGACAGGCGAAGGTATGAATGGGAGAGTTTTATTTTTCACAATCAGACGAATGCGAAAAAAGAAAGGATAAAAGAACGATAATAAAGTAGAAGACAAGGGTAGAATAAAGAAAAGATATTGAAATTTATTAATCATAAATCTCTCTGCGACAGTGTCGTGAGTGTATATATTTTGTTGTTGTTAAGAAGATCAATATTTTAACAACTAATAAATATAAAACAACTGAATACATGAGAAGATTTTTATTTGGCTTGAATTGAAAGCTCAAGGGAAAGTACTTTGTCCTTTTTTCCCAAACACATTCCAAAAAGGAATTAATATTAACTGTGGTATTCACAATATAGGATCTTGTGTAAGTGCGCGTGTGTGTGTTTGTGCGCGCGCGTGTGTGATTTTAAAAAATCGTATTCACAATCCTGAACATCCCGTTTTTTGTAGAATTCATAGCCTTAGAGCTTACTAGTTTTCCGGCACTGTTGAAATATATTGAAAACCTTCTTATTCCTGTTATCTTGTCCTAACTAGCTGGGGCTTAGACCTTACTGTTTTTCCAGCACTGTTGAAGTATATTGCCTAGCTACGGAAGCGAATCACACTATCCTCTCTGCCAATTAGGCACCAGAAAAATAGTGCTTCGTAGACAGAGGTCATTAGCGCGATTTGCAGCACGTAACACATGATATGTTCCTAGAGCGATCCAGCCTAATTAATGAATTAATGCATTTTAAGTAATAGAGTTAGTGTATGTTTTGTTTTGGTTCGATTGTTTTATATATGATTTATTTTTAGATGCATGTTTTGTACACAGATTTTAAAATATTTTATTTATAATTCCGATTTATGGTGATTAATAGAAACTTTACTACTTACTTAGTTCAACGACGTATAAAGTCAATGATTCTTATAACAGCCGTTGACGTTTTTCTTCATTATTTATTGTGGACGCCACAGTGACAAAATGGTTACGCGAATATGTAGGCACATCAAACAGTCATTATCACAGCAACATTCAATACAGCAATAGACGGTAGACAGCATTACAATGATGAGTCAGATGCATGTTATATTTCATAGTGCTGTAAATGTAGTCAGGTGAAAAACTCCATCCTTTTCTATAACAGCCAGGAGATAACCAGATGTATGAGATCAGTTCACTCTCCTTAGTCTGACTTCAGCAAGACAGACACGTCTGCCGAAGTATAAATAATGTCCTCAAAAATATCCTCTAGATAATAAAGGTTTTCCAAACCTAGTTCATTTAACAAAGTAGCAAGTAATGGTCCTTGGGACATGCATCAACCGATGCAGTACAATACAGCGACATGTGAGCTGGGAAAACATCTCGTGACGACGACTTTCGAAGACAGGCTATGAATCGAAATCGCTCACGACCCAAAATCGATAGAGTTAATGAAAAAGTCAATTTACCTTGCTTTCAGGAAATACACAGAAATATCACGCCTCCCGACATGTGGGAAACACTAGAGGTATTATCTCGAATAAACGAAATATCCATTAAGAGGACTACACATCCCTGACAGAACAAAAAATAGCGGAGATCCCCTCTTCAACGAGGCATCTCTTTCGCCATTCAAATCGCTCACTCCACTAGTGGTGGGCGGAAACCGATCGACCAAAAAACAAGACCAGTCATGCGCAGTCCAGCGCAAAAAGACCACAGCTCAAAACTTAACTGCATTCAATACCAACGCGGGAAGACAAATGCTTACCGAGAAAAGTGACTATAAATTTCAAGCAGTTGTTGCCCTTGCGTTATAAAATAGATATTGTAATAAAACGATGTTGCGAGAATTTATCACGCAACATATCACCACCTCCTCCCGATAAAAAAAAATGTGGAACATATTTTTTTTTTTTAAATATCAAAGAGCATGCGATAAGCGGCTCAAAACGCACGAATTATGCGCTGATAATTAATTAAATTGCCTAACATGAGGCTAAATATAGAGTGTCTGGTGAGGATATACCTCAACAGAAAAATAAATATGTCTCAAAAAATATCCTCTAGATAATAAAGGTTTTCCAAACCTAGTTCATTTAACAAAGTAGCAAGTAATGGTCCTTGGGACATGCATCAACCGATGCAGTACAATACAGCGACATGTGAGCTGGGAAAACATCTCGTGACGACGACTTTCGAAGACAGGCTATGAATCGAAATCGCTCACGACCCAAAATCGATAGAGTTAATGAAAAAGTCAATTTACCTTGCTTTCAGGAAATACACAGAAATATCACGCCTCCCGACATGTGGGAAACACTAGAGGTATTATCTCGAATAAACGAAATATCCATTAAGAGGACTACACATCCCTGACAGAACAAAAAATAGCGGAGATCCCCTCTTCAACGAGGCATCTCTTTCGCCATTCAAATCGCTCACTCCACTAGTGGTGGGCGGAAACCGATCGACCAAAAAACAAGACCAGTCATGCGCAGTCCAGCGCAAAAAGACCACAGCTCAAAACTTAACTGCATTCAATACCAACGCGGGAAGACAAATGCTTACCGAGAAAAGTGACTATAAATTTCAAGCAGTTGTTGCCCTTGCGTTATAAAATAGATATTGTAATAAAACGATGTTGCGAGAATTTATCACGCAACAATGGCCAAACCATCTTAGTTGGGACTGTTCTATTTGGGTCTGCAGCGGATGGGATTTTAGGCCTTGACGGATCGTCTGGTTGCGGACCATGTCTCTTCTTGTTACTTCAACCACTTTCCTCAGATACCTCATTTCTGAGGTTTGGATCTGGCTTTTGTGGGTTGTAGTCATTGCCCACGACTCGCATCCATACGTCAAGACTGGGACATAGGTGGAGCGGTATACAGCCATCTTCGTTTTCTTACCAACCACTTTCTTGCTGAGGAATCCACGATTTATGGCCTGAAAAAGTCTCCCAGCCGCTGCTTTTCGAGTGGCCAACTCTTCTTTGATGCCTCCCTTTCGGTCTATAATAGCTCCGAGATATTTAAAGTGGTCGACCTGCTCCAGGACCTGTTCTCCCAACTTAATCTGATGTTTTCTTTCTTCTCGTGATATCACCATGGATTTTGTTTTAGAGCTGCTTATGACCATCCCTCTCTTCTCTAGCTCTTCCTTCCAGACTTGCAGGTTGGATTGGAGATGTGCCTCTGATTTAGCAATCAGGGCAACATCATCAGCAAATGCCAGCTCCGAAATATAGACCTGTCTCATCTTCCAGTACCCCACTGAATACTTTCTTGTTCTCTCCTTACATGCCTTGATGACATCGTCCATAAGGAGTATGAAGAGGTAAGGTGATAGAATATCACCTTGTCTTACACCAGTGGTGGTCCTGAACTCTTCGGACTTATGGTTTGCTGTCCTCACATAATTTCTGCAAGACTTGTAGAAGCTCTGTATAGCATGAATCAGAGGTGCTGGAATATTCTTCCTTGCCAAACAGTCCCAAAGTTTGCTCCAGGGAACCCAGTCAAACGCCTTTTCCAGATCTATGAAACAAAGATGACTCTCACTCTTATACTCAAGGGCCTTTTCACTCAGCTGTCTGAGTGTGAAGATAAGGTCTTGAGTACTTCGGTTTGCTCGGAATCCGCACTGGACCTCATCCAATTGTGGCTCAGCTAGGCGTCGGAGTCTCTGCTCTAGGATTCTAGAGTAGATTTTACCAGGGACACTGAGAAGGGATATGCCTCTATGGTTTCCACATTGTCGATTGTCACCCTTTTTGAAAATTGGTGTTATGATGGCAATCTCCCAATCCTTTGGTATGGTCTTGTTGCACCATGCTGCCTGTAGGACCTTTAAGAGTAATAGGTCGCCTGATGCTCCCATGTACTTAACCATTTCTGGTGTTATACCATCATGCCCTGCTGCTTTGCCCATCTTGATTTTCTCTAGTGCTGCCCTCAGTTCTTCCATCTTTATGTCATCTTCACCATCATTGGTTTCCTCTTCTGTGTCAGTGGTTATCATTGCTGATGCTTCATCATGCTCACCATCCAGGAGTTCTGAGAAATATTCTTTCCATCTTTCCATTACTTCCTTCGGGGCAGTAAGCAACTTGCCTTGCTTGTCCTTTATAAATTTGAGAGGGCATTGTTTTTCTTTCCTCATGTTCTTTAGGGTCTTATAGAACAATTTCTGGTTTTCTTGTGCATCTTTTTCTAGCTTTTCTCCAAATTCTTCCCAAGACTTCTGTTTTGCTGCTAGCACTTTGTTCTTTGCTTCTGTTCTGAGTGTCACATATTCTCTATATTTTTCCATTTGTCCTGTTGTGTTTTTAGCTCCTAAGTATTGTTTCCATGCCATTTTCTTCTCTCTTATTTTCTCTTTGACTTCCTCTGTCCACCAAGGTGTCCTCTTTCTCTGGTTCCCAAGTCGGACTTCACCGCTTGCTTCTGCAGCAGCTGTCTTTATGATATCCTTGAATTTATTCCAGAGGGTTTCCAAGTCATCAGGTCGTTCTTCTGTGTTGCTCACTGCTGTAGCAATAAGCCCCTGATATCTGGTCTTAATTTCTGGCTCTCTCAGCTTGTAGGTCCTAATGCTCATTTCTCCTGCTCGTTTACTTGGTTTCTTGCGTGATGTTGGGCAGTTCCTAGGCTGAGCAACTCTTTCAGTTGTTAGTTTGATTGTTAGCAGGTAGTGATCACTTCCAATCTCTGGCCCCCTCCAGACTCTTGCATCTCGGACATATCTGAATGAGCTTCTCCGAACAATGGCATAGTCGATCACTGACTTCTCATTCTTGGTTGGTTCACATCTAGTGTATGCATGTATGCGCTTATGGGGGAACTTTGTGTTTGTAATGATCAGATTCTGCTCACTGCAGAATCTAAGGAGTCGCTTTCCATTGTCATTGAGAGAATCTTCTCCATATCTTCCGATAACTCCACCCCATCTAGCATGGTCATTTCCAACTCTGGCATTAAAATCTCCGAGCATAATAACTTCATCTAGGCAGTCATCCACTGTCCTTTGAAGCAGCTCGAAGAATTCCTCCTTGACCTCTGCTCTCTCATCTTCATTTGGCCCATACACTATGACCAGGTTGACTATGGTTTCTCCTTCTTTTAGTTTTACAACCATAATGCGCTCCGAGACAAAGTTCCATCCCTTGATACTATCTTTTTGATTTTGGGCCACAATGCAACCCACGCCCCCTTTAGCCCTTTCAGATATGGGTACACCACTGTAGAGCAACGTGTTGCCATCGAGATCCATGACTCCTTGTCCTTTTTTCTTCGTTTCCGTTATAGCCAGGATTTCTAGTTTTGCTTTCCTCATCTGTTCCATCAGCTCCTCTTTCTTCCCATTTATACTTCTTGTGTTCCAAGTTCCATAAGTCGTAGTCCGTAGTCCGTTCCAGTTCGTCGCCTTTAGAATCAGTCCGGTTTTCTCTCTTGTAGTTCGCGTAATCATGATTTAAAGCAAACAGGTGATTGGCCTGTTGTGCCTTTGCATGGTGGAGGGGCTGCCTCCTTACGGCCTCCATGCAGGCCGCCCTCCTCCTTTTTCATCCGGGCTTGGGACCGGCATTGGCGGAGTTAGAAACTTTACTAATCGGGATTAATTTTTTTTCCCTATCATCCCGGATAATTGAAAGTCTAATATAATTTTTTTTGTACGCATATATGCAGTGTTATCCTGAAAGTTATCTTGCGCATCCATTAGAATCACACTACATAGAGGCCAATGATATACTTTATTTGAATTTCACCAGAATCTTCGCATGTAACCGATCAAGAAATGATGGATACGTTTAATAAATAATTTTCAGAATAAAAAAACCACCCTATACCTATTCATGTTTTTTTTTACACTTTAAATTTCTGCTAAGACTGAAAACATAGGACTGAATGGGAGCCGCGCTAGCGTAGTGGTTACAACACCGCTCTGGCAACCGGGTGATTCAGGATCAAACCCGGGCGACGGCATTTGAGGATTTTTCGTCGACCGGGAATTGGACTGGATTAACTCGAGACCTGGCGAGGACATTTGAAGGAGTGTCGTCGACCAGGGATTGGCGGCTCCTGAGCCGACCCAGCTGCAATGGGTACCTCCGAAATCGGAGAGTATTTGCCTGAATGGCGAGGGACACCTGTCTCTGTACAAGTAAAAAGGGATACTCACGTAAAATCAATGTCAGGTTAGACATAGTAATAACCTGAGATTTCGCCTCGAGTATTAGCGGGCGTACGAAAAAAAAAAAAAAAAAAAAAAAAATAGGACTGAATTAAAAATAAATAAATAAAACTAAAAATCATCACTATGTAATAAAATCATCACTATGTAATAAAATCATCACTATGTAATAATGGTTTTTGACGTATATTTGCAGCGTATTGGATAAGTTCGTACAGTGTGCTGAGATAACGAAGAATCGTCTTGAATGTCCTTCCAAGCTGAACGTCCAACTGGAAGACATGGAATCGAGATTTTATGAAGAGGACATGATGATAGGATGTGGTAAGATGGCGCTGTGTAATATTTCTGGCCACCTGGAGATCTGAAAGTCTGCTTTTGAATTTGTTTTCCTTTGTTTTCTTCTTTTTTTTCTGATTTTGTGCATCCGTTAGTTAATTTCTGTTTTGTTTCTGAGGCAGAAGTCCTAGATGAAACACACAGGGACTACAAACAAAACGTTTGTGCGAAAATCAGAAAGCAACACTTAAGATCATCGTAGATTATTCCACTGAAAGACAGACACCGCTATAAATCAACTCTGTGAACTCTGTGAAACCGCTTGATAGTATAAATCCCACAGCCATGTTGAAAATATTAAAACACTTTCGACTTTCTGAAACATTCATATAAATCATTCAAGACTTTCTTTAACATGCCACATGTACAATTGTCAATCTCAGAACCCTTGTCATTAGAAAGTTTCATCAACATGCTACATGAACAATGGTCAATCTCAGAACCCTTGTCATTAGAAAGTTTCATCAACATGCTACATGTACAATTGTCAATCTCAGAACCCTTGTCATTAGAAAGTTTCATCAACATGCTACATGAACAATTGTCAATCTCAGAACCCTTGTCATTAGAAAGTTTCATCAACATGCCACCTGTACAATTGTCAATCTCAGAACCCTTGTCATTAGAAAGTTTCATCAACATGCTACATGAACAATTGTCAATCTCAGAACCCTTGTCATTAGAAAGTTTCATCAACATGCTACATGAACAATTGTCAATCTCAGAACCCTTGTCATTAGAAAGTCATCATCATCACGATTTTCTATTGCGCTTCATACGAAGCATGGTGCCACTAATGTTGCTGGTTCATTTGAAGGAAGCCCGCACCAAGCATTCATATGTTCTTGCAGCAGTGGTTTCTGTGGCAATTCGTTACACATGAGGAGGTTGCCAGTGCATGCACAACCTCACATTAGTCGTCTTGTTCGGCACACCTGAAGGTGCAGTAGTTTCTTTGTCTCTTCAGAGATCTCCAGGAAGTTCACGGATCTATCCAATAGAAAGTCAGGTCAGATAAAAATGTCTGTTGTTACAAATGATCTTTCTCGTGGTAGTGCCTTGGGTGAATAGACAACCAATAGAAGGGAAGATAACAGAAGTAAAATGGACATTTAAAAAACTAGCGAGAAGATGTCCATCTCTCTCATGACCTGTAACTTCCATGACTTTCGTAAATGGGTGATTGTGTAGAATAGATGGATTGAAGTGATATGACAAGATCGCTAATGTGGAACTGATGACAAGAACCAGATAAGTGCTAGTAGAACAAAAGACGAGAAGACGACGCTGGAAATAGATAGGACACACATTGAGGAAACCTGTTGATGGCGTTTATAAAGGCAGTCCTTGTTCTGGAATCCCCAGGGTAAGAGAGGTAGACGGAGAGCAAAGAACACATGGAGAAGAGAACTGGAGACACGTATGAAGGTGATGATGGTGATGAAGGTGATGATGTGCCTTTTATAACATAAGAAACAGGACAAACAGGAAACAAAAATAGAAGCAGCAGCATATACAAAGCGACACCTCAGTGTGAATAAAATAAAGGAAATGAGAATAAACGGGCAAATATATCCGATAAAGTTCAATGGTCAGATGATTGAAGAAAGGCATAGCTTTTCCTGTCTGGTTATCAACTTTGGTTTGGTTTGGTTTTAAGGACTAACTTCATTGCACACGGACAACTCCATCAGTGCTCCGATCTTCTCCCTTAGATCACACAGGAGGGATCTCAGCACAGCACACGAACTCCGTAGCACCGGCCAGAATCCCAGTGTGTGAATATAAGAATTACATATTCTATAAACATTTATTTGTTGGATAGGTTTCTAATTTTTAAATTTTGCCAGGGCAGCGGCCTTATGGCCTACTCTTTACAATTTCCAACTGCCGTGGGCTTTTTAACGTGCGCAACTTGCACACGGGTCCTCCTATTTTTTCGCCCTTATCCGAGAAGGCTAGGCAGCCGATCTCACTACCCAGGAGACCAGGAGGGAGTATGACATCATTAGACCACTGGTTCTAAAAAAAAAAAAAAAAAAAAAAAAAAAACATTCCCATAAACTAAATTCCCTCAAATTGGAACTGAACCCCGTACCTCTAGAATTCGAATCGGACGCCATACCTCTTAGCCATTCCGACCCCCTAATCAAACATTGACAGAATAGGAGAAATAATCCGTGATATCATTGCCAGAATAAATATAGCTAGATTTGCTATCAACTCTCTTCGGCCCGTGTGGAGCTTAATTGTTCTTTCTCAGACAAATTAAATGAAGCTGTTCAACACACATGTAAAAATTATGTCTTAGTCTATGTTTCACAAATGTCGAACGTCAAAAAGACGAGTGTTATCTTCAAACTATAGAAAGGAATGTGGAAAGCTACCTCAGTCTGATGCAATCATAACTTTCGAGGAGGCGAAGACTTTTATAAATATTAGACAAACATAAAGGTATGTTTTCAGGCACTCGTAAGAAATAAACTAGACAACAGAAAAACAACAGACGTGAGTGGCTTACCCAGGACTCGAACTTCCGTGCGACAACCCCGCCTAGCCATGCAAGCGAATCACACTATCCTCCCTGCCATCTAGGCATCACCAAAAAATGATGCTTCGATGACGGGTCATTAGTGCGATCCGCAACACATAACACCGGAAATTTACCATTGGCAGTCCAGCCTATTAATGACGCAATCACTTCTGTTGTTCCCCTATTATACATTATAGGTCAGACCACACAAGACAAAGATCTTAATACTGTGTCTAGTAAATGATAGAAGACTAAGAACAGTAAGTACAGGACAGAGGGTAGGTTACATGGGATGCAGAGCATCCAGGTCACACATAATATGATGCAAACTAATAGCTCAACAGAAGACAATTGGTAATCTTCAGACTCCGCACGGGCAACAACAGATTTGGATACTATCTATTCTTCTTCTTCCTCTTCTTCCTCGTTCGCCCTGAAAAGGACGGTGGTTGCGTTGTGTCTGTTTACGCCGTAGCTGTGATATCTGCACCTTTCGGTCGACACATCCGACTTCTGCACGGCATTTTTTGGGACCGGGTTTGCCTTCCCTCTGCGATCCGTACTCGCTCAGCCAGACTGCACTGCTGCAGACTGTTTCCAGGACCACCACGTGGAGGTGGAGTACGGTCTTGACCAGCTCTGGTTCGCTGGTCCTGATGCAAGCAGTCAAGCTATGGGTCGCTGACTGCATTCACTATTGCTGCATCTTTGGGTCCCACTATCTATTCAACAAGCTAAAGATAGGAACTACCGATGAGTGTAACTGTGGCACTGATAAAATGATTGCCGATCATCTGCTTCAAAGATGCCCAACATATGTGGAACAGAGAAAACGCATATGGCCGACACCAGTACTATTAGTGGAAAAGCTCTACAGAGATGCAAATAGCGTCAAACTGACTACTGCTTTCTTTGAAAACATTCAAGTAGACACATGAGAGCGTCCGAAGGAAGAACAAGAAGAAACAAAAAAATATAGAAAGTGACCAATATATGCGGCCTTCGCATCCTTCGAACCAAACGGCCCGAAGTAATAACAAATACAGACATGTGAAATAGAACCAGGTAACAACCATCACATTGTCATCATCGCCTTCTTTTTGACTCCTTCTGGAACATGAGCCACTATTGCAGACGTCCCCTTTATGGAGCCTAAGCCAATGCACAAACTCTTGCAGATGTGGTTTCTGTAGCAATTTCATATACATGATGAGAATTCAGCTCCATGCACAACTTTATATTAGTCGCCTTTTACGACATGCCTAAGGTAGCAGCTGTCATATTCTTTCGTTACCTTCTCAGAGAACTCCGGCATCTACACGGGGCAATGTACACAACGCAGCTGAGTATTAAAGACAGACAGTGGAGATGTTCAGGACCATTCTTTCGTTACCTTCTCAGAGAACTCCGGCATCTACACGGAACAATGTACACAACGCAGCTGAGTATTAAAGACAGACTGGAGATGTTCAGGACTATTCTTTCGTTGCCTTCTCAGAGAACCACGGCAACTACACGGGGCAATATACACAACGCAGCTGAGTATTAAAGACAGACAGTGAAGATGTTCAGGACACAACCTCCACCCTCCTAGAAAACAGCCAAAGAGTATAACTAGACGTGCCATTGACTAGAACCCAGAGAGGAGAAATGTGGAGATTAAGGAAACCGAGAGATACTGAAAAATAACAATTGAGGAAGAAGCAAAGGAAACAGGGGTATCATGGTCAGAGTTGAAATAAAAGAAGATCCAAATTCGAAGTCGGTGGCGAGTAGTAGTTGTAACCCTGAGTTCCAGATGGAACGAGAAAATAATGAGAAAGAAGATCGTAAAAATACTAGAGTGCAGATCTCTGCACCCCGAAAAGCTAGTACAGGTAACCCACAATTAACGCCCGGAAAGCGTTCCTGGACGAACAGGCGCAATTGGAATCGGCGTAAATACTCCCTCAGTATATGAAACAATTGTATAATGTAAGTCAAAGGGGAAGTCAACGACTTACGTTCCAGTCACCCAAAAATTGTCGAGCATTAGTGTCACGGCGCTATTTCGCAGTGCATCTTTTGTACGAAAAGTCAGCCGGGCAACGCCGGGTATAGCAAAACCGGCGAGTCAGGTGACTACAGGAAGCCGGGAAATCAGGCGCGAGAGAAGTCAGTGAGAATCTAGCCAGCGTCCGGGTCGGACGCATATATTTCCCTTTTGCCAGCGAGTTAGCTGTGAAGTTCATGATATGGACTATTTGTTATAAGTGCTTGCCATATTCCGGGTCTGATGGATTATTAAGTTGTTATTCTAGTACAGTGTAGTGTCTAGATTGTATTTGTTACAAGCCGTAGATTTATAAGTTGTCAATGAGTTGAGTGTACCATTGTCACAGTTTGGCCGCTCATGGTGAGCGATAGTCATTGCAGTGTTTGTTCATTTAAGTCGTACTGTGGTGTATGATGCTGATAGATTAAGCTGTTAAGGCAAGTTACACTGGCATGTCATTATTATATTGTATTTCATGCGTTTGTTGGCCGTGTGAGGCCTGAATATGTTGTGCTTAGTAATAAAGGGAAATTCCTGTTAAAGGTGTTGATTACTTATGTCAGCCATTGTTGTGTGGTCATACTCCTAGAGGAGCGAGCTTATTATTGTTATTATAAATCCACACTGCAGTGGTGCAACACAGTGGAGTGTTATCCACGATAAGTGTTCCTGACAATTAGTATATTTAAAGCTATGAAATAAAGTAAATTAAATAAAGTAAAGCAATTAAAAAAAAACTAAATAAAAAAGTAAATAAAACAAAATAGATTAAGCGAAAAATACTTTGTACACTTACCAAAAAAAACAAAAAAAAAAAAAAAAAACGGCGTAATACACCGGCTTTTGTTTTCTGACGAAGTCCTTGGTTGAGGATCGTTAATTTTATTTTTCTTGAAGAAAGCAGGCAGTGTTGACTGTCGTGATTTCCTCCTTCTTTCTTTCAAATTCTAG
Organism: Oreohelix idahoensis; assembly: GCA_024509875.1. Taxonomy (NCBI): domain Eukaryota; kingdom Metazoa; phylum Mollusca; class Gastropoda; order Stylommatophora; family Oreohelicidae; genus Oreohelix; species Oreohelix idahoensis. The sequence continues at coordinate 105,501 of JAMPIV010008962.1, read as the reverse complement.
TAACAATGGTTCATGGATGCCCTAAGGCTACTGTTTGCTGTAGCACTACTCTGCCAGTCAAGATCAATCTCGCAGAGCTCATCAATGAGTTTCTCCGCGTCTGAAAGGACGCCAGCAAATCACATGTCTTCATTTCTTTTGTAGGAAGCTCTTCATCCTCTGTTTCCTCTTCTTTTTGTTGGCTGAGTTGTGCAACCAGTTATTCCAAGTCTTCACTTGTAAGAAGCTCTCCATGGCTTTCCAGAACTTCTGTTGCGTCTTCTTGTGTAACTTCGTCCTAGCCCACCTCTTGTACCAGTCTTCTATCGTCTTTAATTAATTTTTATCTTTAAAATTTAATAACAATATTTCATGTTAACGTAATACAAGTTTTTAAAATGTATTATTTTACCTTGTTCGATATTTGTTTACCTTCGGGTTTCAAAGTCAGCGTTATTTTAAATCGGCGCAAACTGTACCGGCGCAAATCGAGGGATACATATACATGTACTTCATTATTTATCTTAGACACGGGATTCTGTTAATCCTCTGGAAATCGTGCGATGACGTTTATTATTTTTCTCGCAATTTTTGACATTTTCAGACGGCCCGTGCGGGATAAAGATTGGTAACTGTATCGGGAATCTGACGGACACCTTGGTTAATGGAGATTTCATAAATATTGACTGGAAACAATTCTGTAGGTAAGCTGAGTATTCCTTGTGGCATTGAAAGTAACCTTACATGTAATAAACTGTTTTTTTTTTTAAACCAAGGTAGGAACTACGAAAGTGCGTTACGCTGCCTAAACTCATAATTAAAATTTCTTTTAAAAAGCTATTGCAAAACTTCACAGGTGAGTAATACAAATGTGTTCCGCACAACTTCATGTAAGTCGCCTGCTACGGTTACCTGAGTAAGAATTTCTTTCTTAGTTTCGTTAGACTTCCGGAGACCACACGAGGTCTTTCTTCGTGTAACAAAATTTATTAGAAATCATTTCTTTCTTTAGATTTCCGGATGCATGTTCACTGAAGATCTTCTTCTTCTTTGATCCTTAGCCGCCGACTGTCAAAGCAGTCAGTGGCCTTGGCCGGTGGCGTCTTGTAGGACAGCAACAAACAGCTTCCACTGTGTTCGGTCGGCGGCCATCCTTCGTACAGTGCCCCAGCTCTTTCTTTGCATTTCAGCCTCCACAGTTGTCCGCCAAGTTGTTTTTGGTCAGCCTCTCTTTCGCTTTCCTTCGGAGGTCCATTGCATAGCTGTTCTTGTGAAGATCTAGACTCAGATAATGCAGAAACAGTTTCTATATTTAAATAACTAGTTTTTTTTTCGCATTATGCAAACCAGGGACGCCTATTCAACTTTGGATTGCTTGTTTGGCCTGAACGCTAGTGCGGACTGTGCACAAGACAGTATTGTTAAGAACGTGGCAAGCAGCCAGTCTATTGTGCTCAGAGATTACTGTGGTATGTAACATTGTCACGAAAAGACGACCTATTCGTTCGTCCAATTTTTCTTTCTACACTCCTGTCTGTCAATATTCACTCGATCATTCCTTTTTTCCGTTTCATCCGTGCATTGTCTTATTCTCAGTAGGGTACACCTCGTCAACCCACACGTTTTAAGCCCGACCACACAGAACACGTTAACATTTGATCGTGGACGGGCAACGATTAGCCAGGTGGTACAATACCGTCAAATAAACATTTGGTGTGCTGATTGTCGCCGGATTATTATTTAGACAGACGTGCGATTGATAGCGAGCGAGTAATTTGCTTAGTCCAGTCCGGCAGAAACATCTAGCAAATGTTGGCGGATTAACAAGAGACGGTGATTAAAGATAACTTGGGTCATAGTGTATAGGAATCCTTAGCCCTATCTTGGTTTTAACAATCTGAACTTCAGACGTATCATGTAATGATTTCCGCCAGGCCTCTTAACAATCTTAAATATTAGGACACAAGGAGAGGATTTAATCAGTTCAGGCAAGATGCCTAGTCATAATAAACAGGGATGGGACAAGAGAAAAGATTATCAGATTTAATAATTAGGGCACGTCACATGATAAAATGTTTCCGGTAAATGTAACACTTGGTTGCAAAACCGTATATGGTCATGTCAATATATGGGGATGATGAGTCAGGGTAAGTTTTACAGGAAATAAGATGCCTTACATTGTGATTGGCTTGAAATGTGAAAATTAACTAAATTAAACTGTAATTGGGTTTCCCCAAGAGAACCTCACTGTTACGTTTTGCATGGGAAAAATTTTAACTTTAAAGCGAGAGCGTTTTGAAGATTTCCCCACCGCAATTCCATCTTCGTCAAAGGAGATAACGGACAGCCAGAATATGAGTTAGTAATAAGGATTCCATTATAGGACAAGCCAAAGTGATTAGAAGTAACATAAAATTAAAAGGGTAAAACTTCATTTATAATACTGAGAACCACAAGTCCGAGGAAACTTCCTCAAGTGTCAATAATTAGGAGTATACCATAAGCAGTAACGGTAATTAACTAGGAGAAGACTGCATCTTAAATAGTTGCAGGACATACTACGACCTTACTGTGCATCAAAGGTCTGGATACAATTTAACCCTATTGGAGTGAGTTGTAACATGTACATTTTCTTATGTTATATTAGCATTTAACATGTATGAAATGCGTACGGATGTAGAGTTGTGTATGAGGCCGGAAATCTCATCATGTACAATAACTTGCCACATAAACCACTACTGCAAGAGCTTGTGACTGCTTCGTGCGGGTTTCCTCACAAAGAACCAATATCAGAGGTAGCCCTAGGCTCCATAGGGAGCAGAAAGAGGACGATGACATCATGGTGTGTCTATCTATCTATCTATCTATCTATCTATCTATCTATCTATCTATCTATCTATCTATCTATCTATCTATCTATCTATCTATCTATCTATCTATCTATCTATCTATCTATCTATCTATCTATCTATCTATCTGGGAGCCGCGCTGGTGTAATGGTTACAACGTTGTACTGGTGATCAGGTTTTCAAGGTTCAAGCCCGGGCGTCGGCGCTTGAAGGAGTGTCAACGACCTGGATTTTGACTGAATAATCTGAACGGCTCCTGAGATAAACCCTCTGTGGATGGGAAAGAGCGAAGCTCCTGACCGGGTTGGAAGGAAAGTCCTCAGATTCCCCAGCCTCGCAATGACATGTCATTGGGCCGAAGGGCTGAAAGCCCAAGTGCCGCTGGTTAAGGAAAAAAAATCTATCTATCTATCTATCTATCTATCTATCTATCTATCTATCTATCTATCTATCTATCTATCTATCTATCTATCTATCTATCTATCTATCTATCTATCTATCTATCTATCTATCTATCTATCTATCTATCTATCTATCTATCTATCTATCTATCTATCTATCTATCTGTTACAGTACATGGTGTGGTTGTTTATGAGCTGTTATTCTTTCGTAGCATCTATCTGTTAACGTTCAAGTAATGTGGGTATCTTGTCACCATGCTGCAGCTTGTTTCAATATATTATCTTTAGGATCTATCTATCTATCTATCTATCTATCTATCTATCTATCTATCTATCTATCTATCTATCTATCTATCTATCTATCTATCTATCTATCTGTCTGTCTGTCTGTCTGTCTGTCTGTCTGTCTGTCTGTCTGTCTGTCTGTCTGTCTGTCTGTCTGTCTGTCTGTCTGTCTGTCTGTCTGTCTATCTATCTATCTATCTATCTATCTATCTATCTATCTATCTATCTATCTATCTATCTATCTATCTATCTATCTATCTATCTATCTATCTATCTATCTATCTATCTATCTATCTATCTATCTATCTATCTACATATATAGATAAACATTTCTAAATTCAAATTCGCGTGTATATATCTGTAAAAGATGCATTGATCTGTTATCGCTCTCCTGAACTCTCTTTCATCTGTCTCGATGGCCTGAGAATTCCTTCTCAGGTACATCAGAAGCATTCAAAGGCAGATGAAATGGTGGAGGAAAGCAGAGGTCGCCTGATGCTTAAGAGAGGTATTATTTTGTACATCTCTCAGTTTTTAGTACTGGTTACCGGAATTATACGCTGGGCACCATCTATAGCAGACAGGTCAAGCGGATACGCCAAGAGGCGACCATTTTGGAAGTTACTCCTGCACAGCAGCAAACGTGCTACCACCTCATTCGACTTCCTACTAGAGAAGAAACAGTCAAAACATCAGTGGGAACAAGCAGTGATTGAACCAGAATTCAAAGACAAATCACTGTCACCATATTGCCAGCTAAGTACAAAGTACTGACACAGTATAAGGACTATTCTTTTTTAAATCTCCGCCATGAAATAATATCTTCCTATTAAGATACACCATAAATTAACTGTTTTCTTGACAAATCAATTTTATTCATTTTAACCCTGTTATAAAATATTTAATAAATAAATCTCTTGTTATCTATGTACATATAAATCTTTAGTTGAAGCTAATCACCTGGTTGAGTGAAATTGGTGTCTGCACCCGTATGACTCATTATTAAAACCATATATACAAGGCTATTAAATTAATACTTTCCTGAATTACCTTCAGCTGGGGGCTTACTAATGCGAGTCAAAAATATACTTCTCACATAATTAGGAAGAGAATATGAAGTTTACAATTGTCGTGAGTATGGAAGTAGAATATGTCTGAGAGTAGACAGAGTATGAATGAGTTGTGTGAAAATAGATGTAGATAGAGTCATTAATGTAAAATAGGGAATAAGGTATGATTTCTGGAGAGAAGAAAGATATAATCAGGCATCTACTGTCTTCTTCAAGCCACACTCGAGACTATGTTTAAGATTTCCAGTACGTCACCCGTCCTGTCTTGCTAAATAGGATATTTATTACAGCAAGGACTACAACAGTAAACATCAAGTGACAGGTAGAATAGAAGTAAATTCTGACCGCTTAAATATATTTATGAACAAATCCAGAATAACCAAAAAATTATAACCCTCACTGGCTCTGATGGGCTAGTGATTTTAAATCACAACAACAGTTTCACTCACAGACACAGGTGTATCGTATTGATTTACAACAACCATCACCTACACAAATAAGTACACACAACTAGGACAATCTAACTAACAGGGATGGTCCCCAGTTCTCTTGATGAAAACGGCCAATTCTGTGTTGCTAACAATCCTGGTAGGTGAATTACTCCTCAGCTAGGAAATACTATACTTTTTCCACTACTTGGGTGTTCTCAGGCGATGGAGCTCAGCTCTCACTGTGGCAAATATTTACTAAATCCAGATGCTTTCAAATGCCTTTGCATTGAGGTTATAATAACAGGCGAGTGCTGTGACAAATACACCTGCTGATATATATATATATATATATATATATATATATATATATGTGTATATATGGATATATATATATATATATATATATATATATATATATATATATATCCGACAATGATTTCTGCTGGCAAACGAGTAACCATGAGGGGTCCAATGACGCACCTCTTACATGTCACGAAATGGATTTAAGACTAAAGGCTGTCTACATATAGTGGCAAGACATTAGTGAGAAGAAAGACTGAAATGATAGATTCAGATGAAAATGACAGTGCAAATGTGAAAGTGAGACCATTGGCTCCGAGGTTGAGAACCGAAGTTCATGTTAAGGTACTGTCCGCCCGTTCGTTTATTCCCGTGTATTAAAAGAGTTTGTCTGCATTTGATATATGTATACCATTATTATTCCCATATGTGTCTATATGAATGTTAGAACATTGGTATACAACAAAAGTGTCACGCGAATGTTTTATTCGTGGGTATGCCAAAAACTGCACTGTATCGTCCCTGTATTATTTATGCAGTGTTCTCTCACAAGGGATCACGAATTAGTAATGTCTCAGATATGCCCAACAGCTCAAATATAACCAGGTAAGAAGCCAATGCTGTTCCGGTAACATAACAACACATTTTATTGAAAACTCATGATCCATGAGACATGATGAACCGTCCTTAGTTAATGTCATTCTGTCTATTGGTAACATAGTGTTATACTCCTTGACGGTAATACATTGTTGCTTATTAGTCCCAATACTTCTATACATCTCTATGTATTGATTATATCCGTGCCCTTCTCCCGTACCTTCTTTTCAAACTCAAATTACTTCATTGACATGAATTTCCCAAAATTCAGCACACAGCGACAAAGCAGGATTTTTTTAGACTCCGATTTTTACGGTGTATAGACCTGCCCGTCTACCAAATGTATAAGCATCAAATTATACCTGATTCACAGTACTCATCCTGTTATGCACTCCTATGCATGGCACGAATCAATATACCCTTTTTTCACGGGTTTTCAAGCAAACCAGCAAACATAAGGCTGTTCACGTCTTGTTTTTATTTGGGGTCCATTTTGTTCTCTCCGTCATTATTTCAAGACCCAAAAAACTCCTACCGTTTCATACGTTCTTGATTGGCTAATTCTCTATCTTTTAATTCCAACTGACGTTTCTCTCTTTCCTGCGCCTCTTTATATTCTGTTTGAGCAAACTCTTGTAATTTGTCTCCTGATAAACCAAGAATTTTACCCTGTTTAATGAAGTATTCCGCCGTCTACTACTACTTAGTCGTTCCCCTTCTACCGTGAGGTGTAGAGGTTTGGAAGAGAGAGCGCCAGACCATTCTATCAGCTGTCTTCTTCCTGGCCTGGTTCCATTCTAGTCCTCGGTCCTTCAAAGATTGTCTAATGTTGTCCTCCCAGCGAACTCTGGGTCGTCCTGGAGGTCTGGATCCCTGGCTCTTTGTTTCCCATGCTTGTCGTGGTAGCCGATCTTCTCCCATTCTGCAGACATGGCCAAACCATCTTAGTTGGGACTGTTCTATTTGGGTCTGCAGCGGATGGGATTTCAGGCCTTGACGTATCGTCTGGTTGCGGACCATGTCTCTTCTTGTTACTTCAACCACTTTCCTCAGATACCTCATTTCTGAGGTTTGGATCTGGCTTTTGTGGGTTGTAGTCATTGCCCACGACTCGCATCCATATGTCAAAACTGGGACATAGGTGGAGCGGTATACAGCCATCTTCGTTTTCTTACCAACCTCTTTCTTGCTGAGGAATCCACGATTTATGGCCTGAAAAAGTCTCCCAGCCGCTGCTTTTCGAGTGGCCAACTCTTCTTTGATGCCTCCCTTTCGGTCTATAATAGCTCCGAGATATTTAAAGTGGTCGACCTGCTCCAGGACCTGTTCTCCCAACTTAATCTGATGTTTTCTTTCTTCTCGTGATATCACCATGGATTTTGTTTTAGAGCTGCTTATGACCATCCCTCTCTTCTCCAGCTCTTCCTTCCAGACTTGCAGGTTGGATTGGAGATGTGCCTCTGATTTAGCAATCAGGGCAACATTATCAGCAAATGCCAGCTCCGAAATATAGACCTGTCTCATCTTCCAGTACCCCACTGAATACTTTCTTGTTCTCTCCTTACATGCCTTGATGACATCGTCCATGAGGAGTGTCATGAAATATTCTAATCCACATATATAAATTATTAGGTAAATATGAAGCCTAACAAATAAAATTAATAAAGAGAAGAGCAATGGTAAAATAACAGTGCTGTCACAAAGAATGTACTCGAAATCCCCCTTGTTTTCTGCTTCGTCTGCAAATTGTAACGCTTTCACGTTGATATAAAAGCTTACTGTATTATTACCCGCCTTCTTCAATGAAACGTGTGCTGCATTTCTAAGAAAAACATTGAGACGTACTGCGTAATGCCCTAAATTAATCCTAACATTAATTATACTGCGTTACCAAAACGAACGAACAGATGGACAAAAGGATAAAGAGAGAGGGGAGGGCTGAAAATCAGGAACGCATGCATCACGCGTGTAAGTCTACATGCACTAATTTTTTTTCAGACGGACAGTGATAAAATACACTACCCTTTCCCAGAGTTAGGTTTATAAATCATAAAAAACTCTTATTAGAAAAGATAACATTAGATGGGTTTACGGTTGAGAACATAACAGTACCCAGACAGCACATCTTCGAAACAGGAGGTAGAAGAAATTGCATATTTTGAATGCAGCCACGTAGCTCCTTTAAATTTGTATTTTTGGGTTCCTTAGGGCTTGCTGACAAATAATATGTAAAACGTTACGCAAATAGTCCAGGAATTAATAAATTATACCCAAAATAAAATATTGGGGGTGCCGGACAGCATAAAATCATTTCTGCTCATAAGATTTTTTTTTAACGTGTTTGAAAAAAATTTACGTTACAGAAATAGCCTACCATGTAAACTCCAAATTGATTGGAGCGCAACAAATGAAAGCCTAACCACGATTGGTCGGGCTATAAATACTATCTTGGTTGTTAGGGGAAACGGGGAAAGGTAACATTTTTTCAAACACTTGTCGAAACGGGGCTCATTGGTCAGACTCGCTGATATACACACTTGGGAGCGTTAGTTCGAAACCACTTGTTTAAAATAGCTTGATAAAGCATCAGTGCGTTGAAGCCAGCATATATTTTGCTAAATAAAAGCCTGGAAGATAAGCAGATGGGAATTTGTGCCAGTTTGTGCCAGAATTCATTGCAATCAACGTATCTGTGTTTATTCGTATGAATTGTGGTAAGCTTGAACCATTCAATATCTTTTAATGAAAATTGAATGTGAATTGTTGATTTATGCCTATATATATATGTGTAGTTCAGTGGCCAACGTGAGGTAAAGCCTGTAATGCTCCAGCCTGAACAGAGGGTGTCGGAGAGAAGTAAAACGGCATGGAATGGCCAAACAGTACACTGACACCTGGATGATTGACTAGAAAGAAATAATGCTGGAAGTGCAGAGGCGTAGTAACCATTAAGAAGGGTAATACTGGAATAAAGTATTTCAAATGAAGCTGACAGTTGGCCTAATGCTCTGAACTCAATGTTTGTGCTGTGTTGTGATCAATGTAACAAGAGAGTTTAAGTTAGTTATGAAGTAGAAGGTACATCCTTCTTGATTTCAGGGACAGTGGTCTTGATGGTACTGAGCAGCACCTGGTCAGAGCTTTGCTGAATCCAGAGTCGGACAGCATACTCCTTGGTCTTTTTAGCTATCAGTGAGGTGTCTCCTGAGCCCAGAGGAGAATTCGAGCAGAGGAGTCCTTTCCTGCCGCCATCACGCCAGATAAGCGAATTGGCCAGCTGAGCTCAACATTATATCCCCTCATCTTGAAATGACTTAGTAAAAATAATATTAAGAGGGGAAATTAATTGTCTTAATATCAGGAACTGAGAACATCTCCAATACTAATTTCCTTAAGACAAACTATTGAAGTCATGATGACAAATACCAACAGAGCTTGAACAAAACAAAACCAGTATTACCTCATTTTACTACTACACAACTGACACACATAGAACATTTGTAATAATATATGTCACTACAATATTCATATTAAATACATTCTGTACATAACTTGTAATTTAAATTGATTGTGATTCCTGGTTCCCTTGTAGTTGAATCAGGACACATATTCATTCATGCCAGTAATGAATACATATTGTTATTTGAAAGTTTATCAGTGACTCTTTTAAGATATCTTTGTAGAGTGTTATATGTATGTGAGTGTCACAGTGTTGTCAAGAGTACTGGATTAAATTAAATTGTTTATCTGTCTGTTGTTGTGACTTACACTTCACCATACTCATACCCTAGACACATAACGTAGCATCACACTATTCCAGAATAATTCTGACTGAGATATATAGAAATGTGGTAGCAAGTAAGGTTATCTATAATACACTACTCTTAATAGATATAGATACCTTCACAGCTGATCTCAGTCAGTACACTAAGTTCCCTATAAGTATTTATAACATCCCACTTCACCACATATATTGGGGTCTCGCTCTTGGGATTTTGAATCTTTAACTATTAAAAATATTGGGGGTAATTCACTTCAGGGAATATAAGAATTAAAAGGTATCCTTGGGTGGAATTAAATAAGGTTGAGCTCACGGTGCCTGTGTTGTCCATTAGATATATAGTTAGAAATTGAATTGTTGGGTAGACATTATAAAAATTTACCTGATAGACAATGGCGGACCTGGCCAAATTTCGATCTGCTGCGGTTCAGACTGCAAAAGAGTTAGGATTAGATGGGCAAGTTATGGTTGCCTATGTCACAACGGAATGTGACAAATTTATTGAACGCGAAGAAAGAAGATTAGAAAAAGAAGCCGAAAGAAGGTTAGAGGCTGAAAGGGAAATTAAGAAGTTACAATTTGAAGCTGAGGCTGAGACTAAGAGGTTGCAAGCTGAGGCTGAGACTAAGAGGTTGCAGATTGAGGCTGACAAAGAGGCTAAGAAATTGGAAGCAGAAAGAGAAGACAAAAGATTAGCTGCAGAAAGAGAAGAGAAGAAATTAGCTGCAGAAAGAGAAGAGAAGAGATTAGCTGCAGAGAGGGAAGCAGAAAAGGAGGAGAAGAGATTACAAAGGGAACATGAGTTACGACTAAGGGAGTTTGAGTTTCAAGGCCATGCTCCTGAAAATGGTGCCAGTCCCTTTGCCTCTGATGCTACGGTTACTCAGGGAGCCTCGACCTCAGCTATGAACTTTCATTTAGATCATTTTGTTGAGAAGACGATGATATTGAGAGCTATATAAATAGGTACGAACTATTAGCTACCACGTATGGGTTAGAGAGAGAAAGGTGGAGCTTAAAGTTATCTCAGGGACTTCGTGGGGCAGCTTATGAAGTTTTTGCAAAAATGAGCAGAGGTGATCAGGAAAATTATGACATGCTAAAGCAGGCTCTTTTGTTAAGGTATGAAAAAGAATGCAGAGTTTTACAGGAAAAAATTTAGGAATGCTAAACTACTGTCAGGTGAAACCTATCACCAGTTCTCTGCACGAATCGAGACATACTTGGAGAAATGGACTTCTCTGGGGAAAACCCAAGATCTTAAGGAAATGGTCCTTATAGAGCAACTAAGAGAGTCCATGGCTCCAGACCTGAGAAAGTTTCTCATGGAACAAGGTGCAGAGAGGCTGGGTGAGTTGCTAAATGTTGCTGAAAGGTATCAAGCAGCTCAAGCAGAGGTAACAGGTAATAAAAAGAAACAGGTGGATAACTTTAGGGCACCACAGAACTTTAATAAATTTGATCCTAGGGATCAAAATAAAGGTAAGCACCAATTTGATAGGCCACGGTATGAAAATAAAAATTAACTCCCCACAATTCGATGAAAGGAAATATGATGAAAGAAAATCTTTCAACCAAGGAAAAAGGTGGTGTAAAAATTGTCAGATGGACAATCATGACACTGACCGTTGCAGAAGGAAACCTGTGTATATGGCAACCCTTCAGGTCAGGTCGACCTCAAGACAGGAGGAGGATATTATGTTAGATACCACTCCAGAAGAGATGAGGAAGGCACAGGCTGGGGATAAAACACTCAAGCCTTGTTTCAGAAAATTGTCAACTTGTCATACAACTCCAGGCAAGGGAGATTTTTACATGAAAAACAAGTTGATGTATAGGAAGGCCGGAACTAGATCCCATGGTCACGGACAGCTGGTTCTTCCAAAAAGATATAGGGCAGACTTAATAAGGAGCTTACATGTGAAACCAGATGGGGACCATGAGAAGATAGGTACCATCATTCAAAAGGTGGCTCACAATTATTATTGGCCCAAAGCAAGATGGGACATTGAGAACTTTGTAGAAAGGTGTAGCATAGCACATGAGGGAACACCCACAAGTGGGAACATGGATCAGGACCTGGACACGCCACGGGGCAAAATTAGGCCTGATAATAAAAGGAAAAATAAATTTGATAAAGTGGACCAAATGGAATGGGAAGCCCCTTTTCACGGACAAGCTTCACTTAACTGTTTTACAATGGCCACTATGCGGAGAGTGCAAAAGGATGTCTTACCCCAGGATAAGCCGAAAATCCCTCAATCGGACTTAAACAAACTGGAGGAAGAGGATGTAGGGAGGAAATCTCTCATCAAGAATTTTAAGAGGGGAGAAAGCCCCAAAAGAAAAATTGGTAGCGGTCGTTTTGTGCATGAAAATTCTGGGAGGAAAAAATCATCACTATAAAGCTTCGAGTGGAAGAGACCATACCGGTGCATGGACAAATAGGTCCACACAATTAAAGGTCCATATGTAGCTTTGTTAAGAACGTGGACTGATGAAAAGGCAGAGGAAAACATTACATCTTCATACCAATATGTGAATGAGCTGACCACTCGGTTGAAAACTGGCTGGAAACTTGCCAATGAAAATTTGAAACAAGCCAGGAAGAAACATGCTGCCTATTATAACAGGAAGGCGAAAGACAGAAATTTGGCTGTGGGAGAGAGAGTACTGCTTCTTTTGCCTGGGAGTCAGAATAAGTTACAAATTGGATGGCAGGGTCCATATACAGTTCTAGAGAAGGTGTCTAGAACAAATTATAAGATAGATAAGAAGGGGAAAGAAAAAATCTATCATGTGAATCTCCTGAAGAAATATTTGGAAAGAGAACATCAGGAAGAGACACACTTGTTGACCTTGTCCATCGCCATGGAGATGAAAAAGGAACCACTTTCATCATTTGAATATCCATTACACCCCTGTGAGACAGCAGCACAGGTGAAAATCAGTACACATTTAACGAAAACTCAGAAAGAGAGAGTGCAACAGGTTCTAAATAATCATGCAGAGGTGTTAACAGACCGACCAGGGCATACAAACCTATTGGAATATGATATGAAACTCATAGACTCCACACCTGTCTGTATGAAACCATATTCGATTCCGTTTGCTAAGGAAAAAGCTTTGAAGGAAGAGATAGACTATCTGTTGAAGGAAGGAATTATTTCGCACAGTGAGTCTTCGTATAGTTCCGGGGTGGTACTCTTAAGGAAGCCCTCTGGAGAACATAGACTCTGTATAGATTACAGGAGACTGAATGCTATTACAGAAGGACAGGTGGATCCATTGCCGGATACAAATCAGCTGTTTGCCAGACTAAATAAAGCTAAATATTTCTCAAAAGTGGATCTGAGTAAAGGATACTATCAGATTCCAGTAAAGCCTGAGGTTAGACCATACCTAGCTTTTAGTACCTCAGAAGGACACTATGAGTTTAATAGATTGCCATTTGGATTGAAGAATGCGCCTAGTGTCTTCTCTAGAATGATGAGAAAAATTATTGGATCCTCTGAATAATCCCTGTATAACAAATTTTATGGATGATATCCTTATAGCAACAGAAACATTTGAGGAACACATTGACTCTCTGAACATGCTGTTTGATCGACTTAGGGAGGCAAATTTAACAGCCCGACCAACCAAATGTTGCGTTGGATGTAAAGAATTGGAATTTTTGGGACACACAGTTTATCAGGGAAACATGACCACTGACCCAAAGAACTTAGAGAAACTACAGAAAGCCCCGAGACCACAAACCAAGAAGGACGTGAGATCCTTTGTCTCATTATGTGGTTTCTACCAGAAGTATATCAAGAACTTTAATTCCATATGTGCACCGTTAACTGAATTGACACGTAAAGGACTTCCAGATCGCATTACATGGACACCACAATGTGAAATGACTTACCAAGAATTGAAGGAAAAGCTCACAAGTAAACCATTTTGAAATTACCTGACTTAAGTCAAGAATTCATAGTAAGGACGGATGCAAGTAATATTGGGCTAGGTGCAACTCTACTACAGAAATCAGATGCATTGGATGGGGAATTAAGCCCAGTGGCATATGCTAGCAGAAAGTTGAATAAAGCTGAAATCAACTACTCAACTAGCGAAAAAGAATGTCTTGCAGTAATATGGGCAATAAAGAAATTCAATATTTATCTATATGGGAAGGCATTTAAGTTGCAAACAGATCACAAACCTTTATCGTTTTTAGCACAGGCTAAGCATGAGAACTCTAGGTTACTCCGATGGTCTTTGCTTCTGGCTCCATATAAATTTAGCATTGAGTATATATCTGGAAAAACCAATTTGGGAGCTGATTTTTTTAAGCCGCCATCCGTGTGATGAGAATCACCGTAAACCCCAGAAATAATAATAAATTTCTCTATGTGTATATAGAATAAAGGACTGACATATAATGTCTGTTTTAAGAGGGGAGGTGTCATGAAATATTCTAATCCACATATATAAATTATTAGGTAAATATGAAGCCTAACAAATAAAATTAATAAAGAGAAGAGCAATGGTAAAATAACAGTGCTGTCACAAAGAATGTACTCGAAATCCCCCTTGTTTTCTGCTTCGTCTGCAAATTGTAACGCTTTCACGTTGATATAAAAGCTTACTGTATTATTACCCGCCTTCTTCAATGAAACGTGTGCTGCATTTCTAAGAAAAACATTGAGACGTACTGCGTAATGACCTAAATTAATCCTAACATTAATTATACTGCGTTACCAAAACGAACGAACAGATGGACAAAAGGATAAAGAGAGAGGGGAGGGCTGAAAATCAGGAACCCATGCATCACGCGCGTAAGTCTACATGCACTAATTTTTTTTCAGACGGACAGTGATAAAATACACTACCCTTTCCCAGAGTTAGGTTTATAAATCATAAAAAAAAACTCTTATTAGAAAAGATAACATTAGATGGGTTTACGGTTGAGAACATAACAGTACCCAGACAGCACATCTTCGAAACAGGAGGTAGAAGAAATTGCATATTTTGAATGCAGCCACGTAGCTCCTTTAAATTTGTATTTTTGGGTTCCTTAGGGCTTGCTGACAAATAATATGTAAAACGTTACGCAAATAGTCCAGGAATTAATAAATTATACCCAAAATAAAATATTGGGGGTGCCTGACAGCATAAAATCATTTCTGCTCATAAGATTTTTTTTTAACGTGTTTGAAAAAAATTACGTTACAGAAATAGCCTACCATGTAAACTCCAAATTGATTGGAGCGCAACAAATGAAAGCCTAACCACGATTGGTCGGGCTATAAATACTATCTTGGTTGTTAGGGGAAACGGGGAAAGGTAACATTTTTTCAAACACTTGTCGAAACGGGGCTCATTGGTCAGACTCGCTGATATACACACTTGGGAGCGTTAGTTCGAAACCACTTGTTTAAAATAGCTTGATAAAGCATCAGTGCGTTGAAGCCAGCATATATTTTGCTAAATAAAAGCCTGGAAGATAAGCAGATGGGAATTTGTGCCAGTTTGTGCCAGAATTCATTGCTAATCAACGTATCTGTGTTTATTCGTATGAATTGTGGTAAGCTTGAACCATTCAATATCTTTTAATGAAAATTGAATGTGAATTGTTGATTTATGCCTATATATATATGTGTAGTTCAGTGGCCAACGTGAGGTAAAGCCTGTAATGCTCCAGCCTGAACAGAGGGTGTCGGAGAGAAGTAAAACGGCATGGAATGGCCAAACAGTACACTGACACCTGGATGATTGACTAGAAAGAAATAATGCTGGAAGTGCAGAGGCGTAGTAACCATTAAGAAGGGTATTACTGGAATAAAGTATTTCAAATGAAGCTGACAGTTGGCCTAATGCTCTGAACTCAATGTTTGTGCTGTGTTGTGATCAATGTAACAAGAGAGTTTAAGTTAGTTATGAAGTAGAAGGTACATCCTTCTTGATTTCAGGGACAGTGGTCTTGATGGTACTGAGCAGCACCTGGTCAGAGCTTTGCTGAATCCAGAGTCGGACAGCATACTCCTTGGTCTTTTTAGCTATCGTGAGGTGTCTCCTGAGCCCAGAGGAGAATTCGAGCAGAGGAGTCCTTTCCTGCCGCCATCACGCCAGATAAGCGAATTGGCCAGCTGAGCTCAACATTATATCCCCTCATCTTGAAATGACTTAGTAAAAATAACATTCAGAGAGGAATTTAATTGTCTTAATATCAGGAACTGAGAACATCTCCAATACTAATTTCCTTAAGACAAACTATTGAAGTCATGATGACAAATACCAACAGAGCTTGAACAAAACAAAACCAGTATTACCTCATTTTACTACTACACAACTGACACACATAGAACATTTGTATAATATATGTCACTACAATATTCATATTAAATACATTCTGTACATAACTTGTAATTTAAATTGATTGTGATTCCTGGTTCCCTTGTAGTTGAATCAGGACACATATTCATTCATGCCAGTAATGAATACATATTGTTATTTGAAAGTTTATCAGTGACTCTTTTAAGATATCTTTGTAGAGTGTTATATGTATGTGAGTGTCACAGTGTTGTCAAGAGTACTGGATTAAATTAAATTGTTTATCTGTCTGTTGTTGTGACTTACACTTCACCATACTCATACCCTAGACACATAACGTAGCATCACACTATTCCAGAATAATTCTGACTGAGATATATAGATATGTGGTAGCAAGTAAGGTTATCTATAATACACTACTCTTAATAGATATAGATACCTTCACAGCTGATCTCAGTCAGTACACTAAGTTCCCTATAAGTATTTATAACATCCCACTTCACCACAAGGAGTATGAAAAGACAAGGTGACAGGATATCACCTTGTCTTACACCAGTGGTGGTCCTGAACTCTTCTGACTTATGGTTTGCTGTCCTCACATAATTTCTGCAAGACTTGTAGAAGCTCTGTATAGCATGAATCATGAATCAGAGGTGCTGGAATATTCTTCCTTGCCAAACAGTCCCAAAGTTTGCTCCAGGGGACTCTGTCAAACGCCTTTTCCAGATCTATGAAACAAAGATGGATCTCACTCTTATACTCAAGGGCCTTTTCACTCAACTGTCTGAGTGTGAAGATTAGGTCTTGAGTACTTCGGTTTGCTCGGAATCCGCACTGGACCTCATCCAATTGTGGCTCAGCTAGGCGTCGGAGTCTCTGCTCTAGGATTCTAAAGTAGATTTTACCAGGGACACTGAGAAGGGATATGCCTCTATGGTTTCCACATTGTCGATTGTCACCCTTTTTGAAAATTGGTGTTATGATGGCAATCTCCCAATCCTTTGGTATGGTCTTGTTGCACCATGCTGCCTGTAGGACCTTTAAGAGTAATAGGTCGCCTGATGCTCCCATGTACTTAACCATTTCTGGTGTTATACCATCATGCCCTGCTGCTTTGCCCATCTTGATTTTCTCTAGTGCTGCCCTCAGTTCTTCCATCTTTATGTCATCTTCACCATCATTGGTTTTCTCTTCTGTGCTAGTGGTTATCATTTCTGTTGCTTCACCATGCTCACCATCCAGGAGTTCTGAGAAATATTCTTTCCATCTTTCCATTACTTCCTTCGGGGCAGTAAGCAATTTGCCTTGCTTGTCCTTTATAAATTTGAGAGGGCATTGTTTTTCTTTCCTCATGTTCTTTAGGGTCTTATAGAACAATTTCTGGTTTTCTTGTGCATCTTTTTCTAGCTTTTCTCCAAATTCTTCCCAGGACTTCTGTTTTGCTGCTAGCACTTTGTTCTTTGCTTCTGTTCTGAGTATCACATATTCTCTATATTTTTCCATTTGTCCTGTTGTGTTTTTAGCTCCTAAGTATTGTTTCCATGCCAATTTCTTCTCTCTTATTTTCTCTTTGACTTCCTCTGTCCACCAAGGTGTCCTCTTTCTCTGGTTCCCAAGTCGGACTTCACCGCATGCTTCTGCAGCAGCTGTCTTTATGATATCCTTGAATTTATTCCAGAGGGTTTCCAAGTCATCAGTTCGTTCTTCTGTGTTGCTCACTGCTGTAGCAATAAGCCCCTGATATCTGGTCTTAATTTCTGGCTCTCTCAGCTTGTAGGTCCTAATGCTCATTTCTCCTGCTCGTTTACTTGGTTTCTTGCGTGATGTTGGGCAGTTCCTAGGCTGAGCACTCTTTCAGTTGTTCGTTTGATTGTTAGCAGGTAGTGATCACTTCCAATCTCTGGCCCCCTCCAGACTCTTGCATCTCGGACATATCTGAATGAGCTTCTCCGAACAATGGCATAGTCGATCACTGACTTCTCATTCTTGGTTGGTTCACATCTAGTGTATGCATGTATGCGCTTATGGGGGAACTTTGTGTTTGTAATGATCAGATTCTGCTCACTGCAGAATCTAAGGAGTCGCTTTCCATTGTCATTGAGAGTATCTTCTCCATATCTTTCTTGTATTTCTCGTAATCATAGTTTAAGACAAACAGGTGATTGGCCTGTTGTGCCTTTGCATGGTGGAGGGGCTGCCTCCTTACGGCCTCCATGCAGGCCGCCCTCCTCCTTTTTCATCCGGGCTTGGGACCGGCATGGGCGGAGTTGTATTCCGCCGTCGACATTTCAAATTCTGAATTCTAATATTTACCTCATCAAATAAACTGTAGTATTATAAGTAATATCTTATAATCGAAACCTTATCGATACGCATTATTGGAGATTAATCATCTTTTATTTAATAAAATATGCAGCTATAAATCAATCAACTAAGAAATTATACAAGATAATAGTACTACTGAAAACATAATGATCCATGAAGAGAATCAATTACATAGAAATATACATGTTAGCAATGACAATCCCCGAACCTCAACAATTAAAGAAGAGATCATATCGTAAAGAACCACGGAGTCAACACAAAAATCTACGACATTTCAGCAGCCCCAAAGAAACTGGCTGTAAGCCTTTGCGATTCATCGACCTAAAATCAACCTAGGAAAACACCCCAGGACACCTATGATGACGAACAAGCATCTTACGAGTTAAAATGACAAAGAAAGGTGCTCACTAATCATAATCAGGGCACTGACACCATCATAACAATGTCTACTTATCTGCGGGAATCCCAATACTCCTCGTAAAGTATTCTATCCAACACAGGTTATGAAATTCATACAGCTGAATTGAAGATGAGCAATTCTCAAAAGGACCAGCAATTCGCTCTGGTTGAAAGTATCTGTTACCGAATGACGTCACTCAATGTAACCTCCACAGGTACACAGCAGGACTTGAAAATGTAAATCGAAAACTGTAGCATCATTCCCCGGTACAACTATGATACTTCTCTGGAGACTTGAGTATGTACATCACACGAACGTTGACCTTCCAAGTCAAGGTTACGACTTTGACATAACGATCGATTGATTGAGCATGCAACAAGTGTCCTTGTTCCAATATGCGTGGCAATTAATTGAGCTCCAAATATCTGAATTTATAGAACGGGAAGGTACATTATAAAGGCCACCATTCTTGACGTCTTAATTGCTATGACCTCGACCACCTCTAACTACCCTAAGGGGATAAGGTTCAATTAAGATTCACATACACCACGATACAGACAACAGATAGCTACTGTACGTAATTAAAATGACTGAGTCCAGCTCTAATTTACAAGGTTTATTTACACCTATAAACAAAACTCAAATACATGTCAAATACATAAAAATTGCAGTGTAAGCACTCCTGAAAACAAACAAATTCAGGAAAAATTACAAATGTTGTATCATCAAAACCCAACCCTTCACCCACACGTTTCACCTGTATGGAGAGAGAAGGTAAGATTAAATGAAATAAACTACACTGCACTGGGTGGGGTCTCAGATGCCGAGCCTCCACTCCAAACTAGCTATGATAAGAACTGTCTTCCCTGCCTTGGGAAAAAAAATTATGTATTTTCTCTCGCTCCGTCCGCCACTGGCAATTAACGCACGACTTTGCGTGTCGGCGAGTGCCACAACTTTGCCGTGGGAGAAATTTTGTGGTATCAAAAATTCTGCTCTTCCCCACAAAAGCCGGTACCTGCTGTTTAGACAAAAAAACAAAACAACAGCTAAACACACAGTAATAATATATTTCGAATAACAAATAACTCACTTACTCTTCAACACGTAACTCCCCTCTCTTCACTCTCCCCGAGTCAAAATAAACATTGGCTGACCCAGATCTTCCGTTCTGCATGACTGGTTACAATCACAACAGTTTTTCACTGAGGACCGAACTGTCTAAAATACTTTGGCCCACTTCTCGCTGACACTGAACGCAGCAAAATGTTTAACACAAAATAACTAGACCTCTCTAGGAATTCCTAAAATTCCCGTCAATAAATCGTAAATCACATAAAAATGATAATACAAATATTAGTCTCTTTAAAAGTACATCTCCCGTCTTCTGAGTACACAGAACAACAAATGCACAATCAATGACATATAACCCTGTTAGATACTGCCTAGAAGTTATACATAACCCCAGGTTACCCATTACATCTCGATAGTTACCAACACGTGTTTACAGTTCTTACGACCACGTGCTTCTCTCCCCCTCACCCCTCTGCACATCGTCTCAAGTAAATATTCAGTAACCAACGCACCTGTGACGACTTGGCCAATCTTTTCTTCATTTTTTTTTATTATTTACGTGACATCATTTTTTTCTCATCCTCAATGCATGATTGCAAAGTCTCGGGAATTATCACTTGCGGAAAATCTCCTAGCGTTCGGTATTTTCTCCTCGCTATTTTTAGATACGACGTCATTGTTGACTAATGACCTCGGTAGCAAGAAACCCGTTTTAATTTAGGATTGCTTGAACTTGGGAGAACCAGTTTAGGCCACTTAGGAAAACATCACGTGACTTTTAACATTATTGATTGGAGCGTCTAAAACGAGGCTAAGGTCACATGATGCCCGCTATGGATCACGTGTCCAAGCGGAAATGTCCCGCTAAAAGTGCGCCAAACACGGGCATTTTTCACTTACGCCCCAGGTAACCAAGAAAGCTAGACCTAACCCAGATATCGGCGAATTCTCGCATTAAAAGCACTGAAGCCACGTGTCTAAATTGCGGGTTAGCGTCCATCTTTGAGTAGGTAAGTGAAATCTCGCTAGAATATAATGTGATGAAATGTGTAGTACCTTGCAAAATCGACGCAAGATTGGTATGTTTACTTTATTCATATTTTTGTTTTACGATCACATCCAGCCACATGTGATCGGGTATATTTTATGATCCCACGGGATATGTACATGTTCATAATAATGTATAACGGGAATATATATATATATATATATCTATTAATTTCCATAATATTTGATTATTTTCGACCCGACGTTTAGACTAACGGAAATTAATATTAACGATAATGTTGACAGACCGTGACATATATTCATTATAAATTATATGACGATGCGACCAGACATGAAGTGTGTGATAATGTTGTCCGACAATTCTAAAACACGGATGTCCAATTATTTGTTAAATTCATCATAATGACATGACGATTAGGCTAGAGGCGCAGAACTAGAATACTGTTGCCGACATTTCTATGATAAATTTGGTGGGTTTAACTGACATTTATAATAATTCATCGGGTTAAGTTGACGATAAATCAGTCTAAAGAATTATAATACTGCCACTGGGGCAGAGAAATATAATAAAGGACAGACAGGAGAAACTTGAATTCAAGATTAGACTCTAGACATATGATGTTAGAGACTAAAATCTGAGGTGACTGGCAGAGGGACGGCTTAGGGAAAGACTGCTTTCTAAAGCTAGAAAATTAATGAAGCCGTCGTATTTGTCTTCAGTCTATGGTGGAGCCTTGCACGACAGTCCAATCTCAGCGCAGAATACGGAGTCGAGCACAGAGAAGGCAAATCCGAACCATTCAAGACCTACCTGGGGCAACGTCAGGAGACCGGAGAACTAACCTCACTTCACTATCAGCCAGGGGCTGAAAAGCTAAGTCCACGAAAAAGGGAACTCACCTAATCAATGCCACAAAATTTCGTCATCCATGATGAAACACACTTGAATTGTGAGACACATAATACATACAGCAGACACTAATTCCATCGACAATACTATCATTCACCATCTATTCATTTTATTGCAATAAACCAATTGGGTGTATATACTGTATCCCATGCTTTGTTCCTTCCATTAGATGTTGAATATTGTCTATGTTTATCTTCCTTTATAAGGGAGGGGGGGGGCTCGTAAAATATAATATAAATTAAAGAATAATAATAATAGATAACTGAGAAGGGGACGACGGTAGCGAGAGACCAAATATCTCCTTACAATCTTTTCCAGACCTGTCGAGTTAGGAGAATTTACCTAGAAATTCAGGCATTGATTGGTGAATCCCTTTATATATGTTGTGTTTAATTAAGTTAGTTCATGATTTTGTATTTCATTGAATTACAGACCTTAAGTCTCCATAACTGTAGTAATTTCATTCTACAGCAGTTGATAATTAGTCAGTTTTGCCTATTGTTAGAAATACTATTGGAAGGTAGCACTAGCTTACTCAGTGTGGACTTTAACTGCAAAAGATGGCTGAAATAGTTAAGCTTAAGGCAGCACTAGGGGAGGCCGGTCGAGATCTAGGTTATAGTGGGGTGGACCTTGCAAATTATGTCAGTGTCGAGACTGATAAGTATTACGCTCGAGAAACAGCGAAAGCTGAAAGAGAAGAGCGAATAAAGTTAGCAGAAATAGATGAGAGGATAAAAGCTGTAGACGCTAGGGAAAGAAGCGAGAGAGATGAACGCGAGCATGCACTGAAGATGAAGCAGTTAGAGATGCAGGGACAAGCTCAAAGAGTTGAACCGGTAGCCGGTGCGACAGCATCTACCTCCTCAGGCAACCTATCGCCACGGTCAGATGACATGCCTTCCTTGCACGCAGGGGGCACAGGACCTGTGCCATCCTCACTCATGTCAACTTTGGGACCCTTGACGTTTCCATTCGAAGCTTTCGCGGAACAAGCCGACTCGATCGATAGGTATCTGGACAAATTTGAGAAGTTTGCCACCACGTTTGGTTTGGAGAAGAGCAAATGGAACCTGAAACTGTCGCAAGGGCTTAGAGGAACCGCTTATGACGTGTATAGCAAGCTTCCTCCAGGTTTACAGGATGACTATGACTCTCTGAAAAAGGCACTCCTGATACGTTATGAGCTACATGCTGACGCCTATAGGAAGAGGTTCCGTAACTCTAGTTGGGAAGTCGGAGAGAACTTTGCCCAATTTGCTGCTAGACTGGATTCGTACGTGGAAAAGTGGGGTGCCCTAGGGAATTTTTCTCATGATTGGGAAGGTCTGAAGGAGATGGTCGTTATTGAACAACTGAAGGACACCATGACTTCCGACATGAGAAGATTTCTGACAGAGAATGGGGCCAGCACTTTAGAATCCATCGTCCAGTTGGCGGAACGTTATCAGGCAGCGCTAGCAGAGAATGACCCATCCCGGTGGAACCAACCGGAAGAATTATCGAGGCCGACACCTCAGACACCCTTGGACCCCCAAATGAATCTACCTTACCACAACTTCAAAAAGCATGACAAGCCAGACTACAAGACTACTCAGAGATCAGCTTTCCAGCCTCAGAGGCGGGGAGAAAAGTGGTGTAAGACGTGTAAACTGAGCAACCACAATACTGCCGAGTGCAGAAGGAAAAACCCTCCACATCATGTTGCATGTTTACAGGTGAGGGCTGTTGACAGGAAGGAACTGACAGTGAGTCCGAATAGCCTCCATCACCCACCTATACAGGAGACAGTGACCGTGAATGGCAACCAAGTCATCGGGATGTATGACACAGGTTTGTCTTATGACGCGGTCGTTTCTTCATCTCTGGTGCACCCCGAACAACTCACCACAGAAACAGTGGATATCCAGGGGCCACTCAAGGGAGCATTACCCTTAAATTTGCCCATAGCGAAGATTCAGGTCAGTTGTCGCTATGTGGAAGGGGAGATCAATGCTGCAGTTTTAGAGGATCCTTTCTACCCCCTGATGTTAGGGCGTAGATATGTCTTTTTAGGAGAACCAGTAAAGCCTGTGGTTATGGCTGCCGTCCAGACCAGGTCTGACTCCAAACGCATAGAGAGGGACTCTAAGTTAGAAATTCATCCGAATAAGATGAAAAGGGCTCAAGCAGCTGATAGCACAGTGGGGCCTTGCTTTGGCAAATTGGAAGACTCACATAACCCTCCAAGAAAGGGTGACTTTTATATGGAACATGAACTCTTGCACAGGAAAGCTGGCAGAGGGCTAAAAAGTCATGGACAGTTTGTGGTGCCATCCATATATAGAAATAAAGTTATGGAATGGGGGCACGGTGCTACTTTGAGTGAACACCTGGGTAATGGTACCACAAATCAAAGGATAGCCACCCGTTATTATTGGCCCGGCATCACAGAAGACATAGCTCGATATGTGAAGTCCTGTTCAGAGTGTAACCAGGTAACCTCAACACATAGGGTAGACCAGTTACAGGACCTAGAGAAGCATTGCTGCAGACGTAGGCATCCAAGGAAAACTAGGAAGAAAACCAGAATACTTACCTGGGAAGAACAACGTAGGAGCAGATTTTCTGAGCAGACATCCGGACGCAACCGAGGAGATATGAGAAACTGAAAAAGAAGAGGAAGACAGGACCAGAGGAGTTGGACGGAACGTCAAACTTGAGGAGGGGCTTGTGTGACGACTTGGCCAATCTTCTCTTCATTTTTTTTTATTATTTACGTGACATCATTTTTTCCCATCCTCAATGCATGATTGCAAAGTCTCGGGAATTGTCACTTGCGGAAAATCTCCTAGCGTTCGGTATTTTCTCCTCGCTATTTTTAGATACGACGTCATTGTTGACCAATGACCTCGGTAGCAAGAAACCCGTTTTAATTTAGGATTGCTTGAACTTGGGAGAACCAGTTTAGGCCACTTAGGAAAACATCACGTGACTTTTAACATTATTGATTGGAGCGTCTAAAACGAGGCTAAGGTCACATGATGCCCGCTATGGATCACGTGTCCAAGCGGAAATGTCCCGCTAAAAGTGCGCCAAACACGGGCATTTTTCACTTACGCCCCAGGTAACCAAGAAAGCTAGACCTAACCCAGATATCGGCGAATTCTCGCATTAAAAGCACTGAAGCCACGTGTCTAAATTGCGGGTTAGCGTCCATCTTTGAGTAGGTAAGTGAAATCTCGCTAGAATATAATGTGATGAAATGTGTAGTACCTTGCAAAATCGACGCAAGATTGGTATGTTTACTTTATTCATATTTTTGTTTTACGATCACATCCAGCCACATGTGATCGGGTATATTTTATGATCCCACGGGATATGTACATGTTCATAATAATGTTTCTAAAACACGGGATGTCCAATTATTTGTTAAATTCATCATAATGACATGACGATTAGGCTAGAGGCGCAGAACTAGAATACTGTTGCCGACATTTCTATGATAAATTTGGTGGGTTTAACTGACATTTATAATAATTCATCGGGTTAAGTTGACGATAAATCAGTCTAAAGAATTATAATACTGCCACTGGGGCAGAGAAATATAATAAAGGACAGACAGGAGAAACTTGAATTCAAGATTAGACTCTAGACATATGATGTTAGAGACTAAAATCTGAGGTGACTGGCAGAGGGACGGCTTAGGGAAAGACTGCTTTCTAAAGCTAGAAAATTAATGAAGCCGTCGTATTTGTCTTCAGTCTATGGTGGAGCCTTGCACGACAGTCCAATCTCAGCGCAGAATACGGAGTCGAGCACAGAGAAAACAAATCCGAACCATTCAAGACCTACCTGGGGCAACGTCAGGAGACCGGAGAACTAACCTCACTTCACTATCAGCCAGGGGCCGAAAAGCTAAGTCCACGAAAAAGGGAACTCACCTAATCAATGCCACAAAATTTCGTCATCCATGATGAAACACACTTGAATTGTGAGACACATAATACATACAGCAGACACTAATTCCATCGACAATACTATCATTCACCATCTATTCATTTTATTGCAATAAACCAATTGGGTGTATATACTGTACCCCATGCTTTGTTCCTTCCATTAGATGTTGAATATTGTCTATGTTTATCTTCCTTTATAAGGGAGGGGGGGGGGGGGGGGCTCGTAAAATATAATATAAATTAAAGAATAATAATAATAGATAACTGAGAAGGGGACGATGGTAGCGAGAGACCAAATATCTCCTTACAATCTTTTCCAGACCTGTCGAGTTAGGAGAATTTACCCTCTTCGTCACCCTTCGGAAGTGGGAAAACCCAGCAGGAATTCCTTGAGCCAAATCTTCCACCTTCAGATCTATTATTTCCTATAAATAATTCTCTTATCTTTTAAACGCTACGTGACAGCACCCACGTGCTCACAAATTTACACCTCTTTCACTCCAGTCCACAGATCGATGTGTAACTATATATAAATAACTAGCATCATTACATTCTTAATAAAATCACAATTACACACGCGCCCGCCATTCTGCAAGTAAATATAATTCGCAGATGCGGGTTTCTCTCCCGACCTACTTTGAAATAATACAAAGCGGGGATATCTCAACTTTTAAACCATACCGCTATTCCCTCAACAAGGAAATAAATGGACCTATAAAGTTTCTCAAGTCTATCGCTAAGATCGTATTTGATGGCTCTGGCGTTAAGAATTAACGTTAAACTTAAACGGCGCAAGAAAACTTAACGATAAGCCTAGGACTAGAAAAATTAAATAGAGTATCACGCAAAAATTATGCTTACCAAATTCGAATTCCCACTGAAGGCGAACCGACTTGTTTCTGGTACGCAGCTGGCAATTACATTAAAGAGAAAGAGAATTAAATTACGGCCCTATTTATCATCATCTAACAGCACGCTGACCTCGTGACGTCATATACGCGGCTTCGATTTTAACCCAATGATTTCAAATGCCGTTATATCTCAGCCAATCAGAATTGTAAACAATTCTGATGCAACCGGTTACTGCTAGCACGTGTTGCGTGCATTTAGACAAAGAAACGGGATTAAGCTCTGCCCTCTGTTATCTAATGAAGCAAAATGGCCGAAATATATATATATATATATATATATATATATATATATATATATATATATATATATATATATATATATATATATATATATATATATATATATAAAATCCCGAAAAATGCATCTAGCTGCCTGCCATATCTTTTAAAAAGACTAAACTGATGCAACTGATCTAGGCTCTATCGTCCTCCCTATAGAAAAATACTGCAACAATTCTCTACACCCCAACTCTAAACACATAAAGAAGAAACATAAAGCGGATGAGATAAAACTCCACCGTTATCTCACTCTGGAAAACGTAAATAATAGAAGGAGAAGAAACATGGAGAAGGATTATCTGTAATCCTTCCTAGAAAAAATGGACAAAAGTGCAGGGAGAAAAAGACAGGGGCCATTTGAAAGACACAAGCTCAGTCCACTTCACCACATTACACTGGTTAGTGAAGGCTGGAACACCAAGACAAGTACCGAGTACCGGCGTCTGACTGCTGCTCTATGACGTTATGTCAGTATACGCCGTATTAACAGGATGTCAATGGGTCTGACCGTTTTACCTTAAGGCGTGGATGGCAATGGAGGCAGCCCGTATGTGCTGGAGTGATGGGTAACTGTCAAGTAGCTGCAATTAGATTATGTAAGTATATAATCCAGGAAGCTGGAATAATGCGTACTTTCAGGTAACAGCAATCGATGTTGTATTTTATAATCCAGGAAGCTAGAATAATCCGTTCTTTCGGGTAACAGCGATCGATGTGGTAGTTTATGATTTCATGAAGCACAATTGAGAAAGTCCAAGGTCTCTGAAATTAAACAAGTAATCATCATCCTATTTATACCTGTATCGGATTCACGCACAATACCAACTCTTGCCCCCTTTCACACCTCCACAAACATCAAACCAAACTCTAATTTTTTCACTCTGTTTGCCTAAGGGTTCTGAATCCCAACTAAAGTTCCGCCTACTTTATCGATCAAAAATCTTTTGTCGCTTGCGTCTGCGTCAGCTCGCTGCGCGCAGCGACAAATTATCCTCAGATTGCGGCGTTAAGCCGACGTATTTCTCACACATACAGTTTACAAACAAAATCGTACTGATAGAAACAGTTTAAGGTTATCTCTACAACTCAAAGTAATAAAAGTTGCCCGACTGATAATTACTCAAGTAAGTAATAACCCCGGACAGGTTACAAAAATAGCAATCCTTATACTCAGTATTTACAAAATCGCCATAATCTTTACTGTAATATTCTACACAGACCAAGCGAACAAAAATGGCAGTAATGTTAAACACCGACTCACTTTTTCTGTCTTAAGAAAAACTCAAATTAACTTAACACCTTAGTGATTTTGAATGGTGGCACACTTAATAAACTCAGAGTTCCCCTGTAACAGAAAAATGTATGTATAGAAATTATATATATATATATATATATATATATATATATATATATATATATATATATATATATATATATATATATATATATATATATATATATATATATATATATATATGTGTGTGTGTGTGTGTGTGTGTGTGTTGTGCGTGTTTAAGAGGAAACAAAGTAATTGTGATAGGGTGGGCGAGATGATGATGATGCTGTTGTGATATGTGATCACCTCCTTGCATATTCGCAACCGACCCGATCAACAATACAACTCTGCTTCTTAAGGCAGGGGCTGTATTTATTTCTACAACCCTGTCAGTGACTACAAGCACACAAAGCAAACATTAAACAAATAAACCAACAAACAAAGCCAAACACCCAGCCTGTGCTCGATTGCTAATGTGTTCAAGGCATCTACAGATCAAACAGATCGACTCTGGTTTCTTACTCTGGGCTACTCTGGCAAATACGGCTTTTCGCGTTCGTTCGTTCGTTTTTTTTGTCTACTATGTTGCTGTTATACACTGTTCAACCTGAAAGTTGGTTATAATTGGGGTATATATTGCGTTTAGTTTCTTCGGTGCTAGCCGGTTGTTAGTCCTAAAAAGGACCACTAGCTGACTGTCTGGATACCTCTTCGTTGCTTGTCTGGTTATGGTGTCGTGGCGTGCTCATGGTTTTCGTTTCCTGCCTTACGGGTTACAAACGGTTATATTGGGGGATAACGTGTTTTAACGTCTTCGCTGGTATCGCGTTCCTTGTCCTTGAGATGACTGGTCCTGAAAAGGACCACTAGCTGCCTGTTTGGTCCTTACTCGTTGTTGTCTGTTTCGATGTTTGTTGTTCTATGGCTGACTTAATTATATTAGGTATGCCTTCTATTATGGCTGCTTTTGTTCTTTCTTGATTGCTTATTAGTTGCTGTATGATTTCGGTTCTCATTTTGTCTTTAGTTTCTTTGTTTTGTTCTCTACTTTTTGTAAGGATATCCTCAACGATCCTTCTCTCTGTTTCAATTTTTTTGAGGATTTCTTCGTTCTCTGCCTTTAGTTCTGCGAGTTTGGCGATGTCGACATTTATCTTGTGTTTGATGGATTTCATTTCCTGTAACATTGCCTGGGCGCTCTGTAAGGCTCCTATTGTTTCGTCTCTTAAGGCATCTGAGTCTTCGTTGTGTTGCTTGTTCGTCTCGACTTTGAGTTGTTGTTTTAAGTCTCGCACCCCTGATGTTATTTTTACCAGCTGGGCTCTTGTGTGCTGTTCCTGTTTGACAGTGCCGCCTGAAGCCACTCGGTTTCTTGCTTCTCTGAAGGGGATGTTTTTTGTTATCGATTCCTTCAGTATGGCCTTTGTCTCATAGAAGGTCGGACATCCACGGTATCTTGCCCCGTGGTTCCCGAGACAGTTTGCACAGGTTCTGTTGGAGTTGAGTACTTTATAGTTGGTATCTTTTTTCGCCTCAGGACATTCGTTGTATGCGTGACTTCCCGCTCAGTACCGACAAACTGTCTCTCTCCTGCAAGTTTTCTTGGTATGTGAAAATTGCTGGCAGTTTGAGCACTGCATAACAGGAGGGATGTATTCTTCTGTTTTTCGGCATCTGTCGTCTAGATTTAGTTGACTTGGTCTTGAAGACCCTTCAATAGTTAAGATAACTAGGTTTGTGTCCTTCTTGTCCCACGTCTTCAGTCTTTCCACCTGTGTTATTTTGATATTCCTGTTTTCTGCTTGCAGGCGGCTGTGGACTTCTTGTGTCGATCGATTGTTGTCGACCCCTCTTACAACTATCTTTTTGGTCTTCTTGAAGATCTCCATAGTCACTTTCATCTGGTGGGGTAGCTGGATGTCTTTGTGTCCGGACTCTAGTTCGATCATCAGTTCTGTTGTCTTCTCCGTGTTATTTAGCGATATTATAACACATTTTTCGTTCCTTGCCACTCTATTAATGCTCCTCTTGCCCGTTATTGCCTCTAGGATACCGATCACTTTATCGTCGTGTAGGGCCCTGAGTGTGGCCTCACTTCCCGACATCTGAGTGATCTTTATGGTTCTCTCCTGTAGTATCTCGTGAGAAACAGCATTTCTATGTTTGCGAAGCTGGTACTTTCCGACATCTGTCTCAGTTTGAGTGCGTGGTCTGTTGGACGGATTTACATTCTGTCTCGCCTGCATCTGGCCTAGTTCCACCGAAGTTGTCTGGTCACTGCATGATGGAGACTCGACTATGATATCTTGTTTTGATGGTGGATTTATTTTGTCGGGCTTCATGGTATTGTTACCCTCTGTTGATGAAGTTTTGTGGCCTTGATTTGTAGATGTTGTCTGGTCACTACACAATGGAGCCGCCGCCTCGACATCATATTTTATCGGTGGTGTTGCTTTGCCCGGCTTCGGAGTCTGGTTGTCCTCTGCCTTCGACGCTTTGGGTTGCTCATCGGTCGTGTCACTGGCCGCGTTGTTCGGCTTCTGAGAGGGACCGGCCCCGCCGCTATTAGTTGGAGTAATCTTGCTCCCCGGCTGACTCTGTTTGTTCTTTGCAGGTTCTTGTTTGATGCTGCTGACAAGTGTTTGAGGGCTTGTATATACTTTCCTCTTTTTCGCTTGTGGCTTGGAACGAGTCATTTTAGTGAAATCCGACGGCTGTGTTCGCCCTGAAAAAGACGCTCGATTTAATATAGTGCTGTCTTCCTCTGTGATGAGCTGACGTGAAACGTGAACGATGAGGGCGGCTTTTCGCCGGCTCGCTATCTCTTTATATAGGCCCTAGAGCTAATCGCTCACAAAAGTAGTCCGCACGCGCAGTAATTTCGCCACTTAAATAACACTCGCCTTAGATGCTCTCAAAGGCACGAAAACACAACTATAACCCACAGCTATTTCTAGAGCGAAAACACAAATATACACCACAACTAATTTTTAGGCTTTATTGTGGCCTAGTTCTGTAATAGGTACAACCCGGCTGGGGACCCTCTTGGTCGTCATGTCCCTAGTTGTACGTTGTCGGGCTGGCAGGTGCTGTGGTCTAGAAGATTCGCCTACTTGTGCCGCATCGCTGCTTGCTTGTGACATCTGCTTGACAGTGCATGTAGCTGTCGACTTTGTAGGGGGATTGCTCCTGACGTGCTTTACACTCGTTTTGTATTGACGGTGGCTTACATTCCCCACAATCTGCTTTAGATGAGTGTCCTCTTCTGAACACTGAAGCGCACTCCGTCCTATCTGCTTAGGACGAGTTTCCTCCCCTAAACGACTACCAATTTTCTCGGCGCCCCCAGGGTGACAGTTGTCACGGCCATCTCTTGGCTTGCACCCTAAAGGCAACCTAGTTGTGGCAGTACGTTTGGGGAAAGAGCTCCTTGGGAAAACACCTGGCGGCTTATGCTACTGCATTAATTAAGTAAATGCGAATGAAAGAATATTTCTAAACTCAATACAACTGAGACTGGCACTAAGCACAGATCCACTTTGTAAGGTAGCAAACATTCTCTGGAGACAGTGGCAAGGTGGGTTAGGGACGCCTCGTTTAAATAGTAAGATAAAGTCTGCAGGTGCTCTCAAGTGGGGTTGCATGTGCATTGAGATGCACCTTGACAAGACGTAAGGACCTTAGGAGCTGTCTCCCGTGCGTCCCTTGATAAAGGAAAGAAAGGTAATCTATAGCGACGCTTAGGCCGTAATTCGAACGGCCAGAGTTCGCGATGCTAGGCGCGTAAAAGAGTGATGGACGCTTCCCTGTGTCCCCAGGTTCTCTCTGAATCAAAGAATCAGGGAACTAGCCGTCATCTACAAGAAAGGCAGAATAACAGGACCTTTAGCTATATGCCGATGCTCTCGTATAAAGGGGTGGAATTTAGCCTGTCCAACGTAAGAATGACATGACTAACGCCAGAAATAGAGCTTGTATGCGCTATTATACAGACAAATGGGAGTAGACTAGAATAGATAATAAGACAGTGCAAACCATTCGGCTAAAAGTGCCAACGATTCACGTTAAAATTGCGACAACAATCAACTTAAAAGACGCAATTAATTTACTTGCTATTCTAAAATCCCATTAAATATTGGCAGAAAACCCACTATTTACAAATCTGCCAAGAGTAATCTTGAGCGAAGGTTGTTATATTCGGAAAACTCATCTTTTACTCGAATTTTGTCCATCCGTGGACAACTACTGCAGAGCAAGGGAGACAACCCGCGAAAAATATGTACAAGATCTTGCTCTGAAATGACGCACGTTGACGTAGCAACCAGTTTATTTAGAGGACATGTCGTGACTCCAGTGTCAGTTTGTATCTCAAGAAAAATAAATAAATGAAAGTTTGAGAAATTAAGACATTTTCTGTCTATCATCATTTTTCCTTTGTGCTCATTACAGAGCATGGGGCCACCAATGTTTTTGGTCCCCTAGCAGGAAGCCTACATCAAACATTCACCTGCTCTTGCAGCATTGGTGTCTGTGGCAATGTGTTTTATATAATGAGGTTGCCAGCCTCATGTACAACCTCATATTATTCGCCTTATACGACATGCCTGACGGTACAGTTGTCATATTCTTTCGTTGTTTCTTTAGAGTACACAGGAGAGTTTTAGTATTTGGTTACATTAAAAATTATAAGAGATGGAACAAAACTAAATGATCATTCTGCTTAGCAGGGTGTATAATCGTAATAAACAAGTCGTTACATGGTAGATTTATTAGGCCCCAATCGTTGTCCTGTGTCCTAGTAAATAAACCCCACACATGAGCCTGTTTGCCGGAACTGTAACCATCCATCATGTACTATTTACTTGGCCCTCACTAGAAGAAAGCAAATGCCGGGCTCCCCAACAATCACAAACACTCTATACAGCACCACTCAGCAGCTACAGACGACATGCAGCTTCGTCAACTTGGCACCGACTGCTACAGAGTGACGAGTTCAGCAACCCTAGTCAATCAACAACAACAACAATCCTAGTAAGGCGTATCACCTGCTTTTGCTTACTACATCGAGATATTACGTTTGAAACGATTGGTTAAGTATTGTGCGCGAAGAGACTAGTCCAGACGAGCTATCTACTCGACACTGCATGAACAGAAGGTTAACAGAAGTACACGCACCATGTAGAGAAGAACACATGACGCGGAGTTTTGCACATGACGCGGAGGCAAAATGCAGTGATTAAAGAGGGGTCACGGGATTGGATATTACAGAAGTATTTTGTTTAAGTCTGATGTCCTCGCGAGCTTAAGCAGGAGTGTTTGTGATAATGATGACAATAGTGATAGTATTCTTCTTGACAACCACGTGCTTACTCTGTTTTCCGGCACGTGGCGCTGTTTGTGAACTCTGTGGATTTATTCCATGCTGTACATGTTAAGCTGTTCAGAATATTCTCTATTCGTGTACCTTCACCATCACATGTTATCATTATTACGTTGTAATATTTATGTTCTCAAAACATGATTAGTAAATGTGGATTGATCTCTTTTGATGTTTAGTTTATCTTAAACTCGAATTTGCATATGCTTAACTTCTGGAGAAGTTTCTTGTCGTAAACTAGGAACACTGAAGAAACACAACACATGACATTATATGTTATAGACGCACATCTTTTTCTTTAAGCACCATGGCTGGTGACAAAGGTGATTATGTTTCCCTACAACTTCCTATCCCCAGCACTGTTTATCAGTTCTGTTGGTGACATCATTCCTTGCCACGATGTTAACTTTCCAGTATCTCTCTCTCTCTCTCTCTCTCTCTCTCTCTCTCTCTCTCTCTCGCTCTCTCTCTCTCTCTCTGTTGTCATCTCTCTTTTTCTGTCAGTCTGTCATGATTTCACAATATATTCCATCTTCCTTCTTCTCATAACATGCCCGAAAAGAGTCGATGGCTTCCTTCTATCGTGACTAATTAGCGTCCTTCTATCGTGACTAATAAGCTTCCTTCTATCGTGACTAATAAGCTTCCTTCTATCGTGACTAATAAGCTTCCTTCTATCGTGACTAATAAGCTTCTTTCTATTGTGACTAATAAGCTTCCTCATATCGTGACTAAAGCTTCCTTCTATCGTGACTATTAAACTTCTTTCCATCGTGACTAATAAGCTACCTCCTATCATGACTAATAAGGTACCTCCTATCATGACTAATAAGCTTCCTCCTATCATGACTAATAAGCTTCGGTTTGCGCATTTTCCTCTTTTGTGACATCAACATTATCCTTTTTTTTGCTGTCTGTAGTGGTTTTTGATGTTATTGTATGGTTGCTATGTTACCTAGTGTACTGGATGAGGTCAGCTGTGAAGGCTCCTGAAGATAAAGTTTATGTGAGTTACAGAATGCCTTTCTGCTACCACTTATGACCTCAAACAGACTTATTCTGCTATTATGTATATTAGCTACGTTTAATGTCTAGGGTAATGAAATGTG
Organism: Oreohelix idahoensis; assembly: GCA_024509875.1. Classification (NCBI taxonomy): domain Eukaryota; kingdom Metazoa; phylum Mollusca; class Gastropoda; order Stylommatophora; family Oreohelicidae; genus Oreohelix; species Oreohelix idahoensis. Next base: position 70,886 of record JAMPIV010008962.1, on the reverse strand, counting down.
ATGTGTAGGTAATTTAAATACACTGACACACACAGGTAAACACTAATTCTAATAATAATAATAAGCTCTATGATTAAATCAACTAACACTGGCTTTAGAAGTTAAAGTTATAATTTTTTGAATTTATTTAGTCCTGAACCAAATTTTCTTATGGTCAGGACGTATGAAACAATATGTATTTATCAATAAAAGTGCATATATATATTTTGCATAATCAAATGAAAATTTTGTACATAGATATATGTTTACATTGGTTAATATTAACACTAACTACAGTGTCTTTGGAAAACTAGCACTGGATGTCGAGTCGGGGTGGTGTCATCATACCCGATCTCTGTTTACACTGTTCATTGTCTTTGAAATATAGAACTGCAGTATAGTTTTTATCAACCAGGATTTGGTTTATTTGTGGAAACAGTTTGATGAATCTACAGCAGGCCAGGTATTCACTTATCTGGCCTGTGACGATGCAGTAAAGAATTCAAGTGGCCCACTCCTCACAAGTGCTGGAGTAAAATGATAGGATTCTTAGGCATCCACTCTTGGACCTCTTCAAGCATCTGGCACTAGCATAGTGCCAGACCAGAAACTCTGAAACCAAAATTTGTGTCATGTGTCAACACACTGCCTACTGCACCAATTTACACACAAAAAAGCAAAGCAAAAATTACAAAGATCGGGTAAGATCTCTCTGACGAACTCAGCACATCTCACCCAGGTGGTATCAAATAGCACCAGTTTCCCATGACTGCATTGCATCCAAAATATGTTCATTAGTTTCCTTTTCCATCCAATAAGGTGGGTGATATGTTCCCACTGATCTCAATATAGATCTGTCTTCTATAATCTTGGATATGTTTTCCTATATTATTTATTTGCCTCTAGGCCCTGGACTGTCGCTGAGGACCTAGAATAAGCACTCACTTGTCGTAATCATTTTTCATGATATGGCAGTATCAATCACTCAAGATATTAAATATTAAATAAAAGGGTTAATGAATTTTTCTCCTTACCACAATTCAAAATTGAAAACACAGTTACGTTGTACTAGCAAAACTCAGCTGAGCTGCTGGCTAGATTATGGCGTCCCACTGATAATATATAATATCTCCTAGAAATCACTCTTCTAGCATTAACGAACTGTGCATCTGGACAGTCTACTATAAAATGGCAATTGCTTCTAGAGTTTTTTTCTACAATATGAAATCTTCTGTCCAATCAGTTTCGAGACAAAGTTATTTTTAGCTTCTACCCTCCTATCCTGCCCCTAGTCCACCTGTAATGTTTTTCTGCATTTTTAGTCTCAAGGACGTCAAAATGTAACTTTAGTGAAAATATGCACAAAAAACTGTCTGCTAGTCTGTATTGAACAATACAGTCTTTCGTGAATATCTTCCGTGTTATCTGTCCGTCTTCGTAATTAAAAGTATATTCTTTCTCTGTTAAAGATGGGCTATCAAACTAGCTATTTTTTTATTCTCCTAAACTTATTATTAAGAAAAAACCTACTTTTTTCAAGGTTCGTTTTGAAATTTGTTTTTGTGCCCTAGTTCACGGCGTTTGCCGCTATATTCAAACTAAAACGACTAATTACAGTAAAACGTCCAAGATACGTCTGTTTCTAACAAGAGCTAAGGTCGTTTTTTGTGTCCATTTCCTTACATTGTGTCAACTAGTGGCGTAATTTTTTTCTTTAAAACTACAAATTGCGTCTTCTAGACTTTTTAGATTCAAACACGTGTTCAGACCGTCACAATTTTTTTCTTTTATCTCCGTTTTCACCCCGTCTAAAAGGATAGTTCGTTTAGTCTGCATGTATAACTAGTTAGTTTCAATGGCGCTAGAAAACGCGGGCATAGGCGAGAATGTATCAGCGTACCTTACCTATATTTTTATCCCTACATGTTATTTTACCTATTATCTTTATAAATGGAGGAATTTTAACGTTGCATCACTGTAATTTCACCACACATCTCCCCACTTGAGAACATGCAATAATGCAAGTTCCAAAACCAGTGATACACATAGATAAAATTAACTCCTCACGCCTGCCAACTACTCGAATTTTGATCACAGGGGTGCCTACTGAGGAAATATGCACCGACATTCTGTGACCCCGGGATATATTCAATATTAAACTGATATGGTTGCAACAATAAAGACCATCTTAACAATCTTGCATTTTCATGCTTGGCCTGAGATAAGAACACGAGCGGCTGGTGATCTGTCTGGACCACAAAAGTCCTACCATACAGATAGATTTGGAACTTTTTTATTGCCCAGATTAACGCTAAACATTCTTTTTCGCTTGTGGAATATCCTTGTTCCGCTTTGTTCAACTTGCGGCTTGCATAAGCGACTGGGTTCAGTTCCCCATTGGGTGAAGAGGACCTTTGCAAAAAAGTAGCCACCAGGCCTACATTGCTTGCGTCTGTTCTCACCACAAAGTCCCGTGTCAAATCAGGCAATTTGAGAATAGGCTTGCTAGGGAGTTTTTCCTTTAACTCTTGAAATGCCAATTCACATTGCGCTGACCAAACAATTTTATCTGGATTTCCCTTGCGAGTCAGATCAGTCAGAGGAGCACATATAGAGTTAAAATGTTTGATATATTTTTGGTAAAACCCACATAACGACACGAATGATCGCACGTCTTTTTTTGTTTGCGGTCTAGGTGCTCTATGCAGTTTTTCCAAGTTCTTGGGATCAGGGGTCATGTTACCCTGATACACAGTATGTCCCAAGAATTCCAACTCTTTGCATCCAATACAACATTTTGTTGGTCTAGCAGTTAAGTTCGCTTCTCTGAGCCTATCAAATAACATATTCAGAGAGTTAATGTGTTCTTCAAATGTTTCTGTGGCGATGAGAATATCATCCATGAAATTTGTGATACATTGATTATTCAAGGGATCCAACAATTTGCGCATCATCCTAGAAAATACACTCGGAGCTTTTTTCAATCCGAATGGTAGCATGCTGAATTCATAATGTCCTTCCGAGGTGCTAAAAGCTAAATAAGGTCTAACTTCAGGCTTCACTGGAATCTGGTAATAGCCTTTGCTAAGATCCACCTTCGAAAAGTATTTTGCCTTGTTCAATCTGGCAAATAACTGTTTTGTGTCCGGTAATGGATCCACCTGACCTTCTGTGACAGGATTCAGTTTCCTGTAATCTATGCACAGTCTATGTTCCCCAGACGGTTTTCTCAACAAAACTACACTGGAGCTAAAAGAAGATTCACAGTGAGAAATAATCCCTTCTTTCAATTTTTCATTTCAGTTGCGATAGCCAAGGTCAGTAAGGGGGTGCCTTCCTGGATTGGTCTGTCCAGATACTTCTTTAAAAGGTTCACATGATATATTTTCTCCTTCCCCTTTTTGTCAATTTTATAGTTTGTTCTAGACACCTTCTCTAGAACCGTATATGGACCTTGCCATCCAATTTGCAACTTATTCTGGCTGCCGGGTAGTAGAAGAAGCACTTTCTCTCCCACAGCTAATTCTCTGTCCTTTGCTTTCCTATTAAAGTAAGCTGCATGTTTCTTCCTGGCTTGTCTCAAATTATCATTTGACAGTTTCCATCCAGCTTTCAGACGAGTGGTCAGCTCGTTCACATATTGATATGATGAGGTAACAGTCTCTTCTGCTTTCTCATCTGTCCAGGTCCTTAAAAAGGCTTCTAATTGACCTTTTATTGGCCTCCCAAATAACAGGGTTGCGGGTGCCATCCCGGTTGAACTATGTGGTACTTCCCGATACGCAAACAACGCGGCGGGTAGAAATTGATCCCACATATCAGGTTTCTCATGTGCCAGCTTCCTCAGGATAGAAATGAGGGTCCCGTTGAACCTCTCTACCTGGCCGTTCCCTTGTGGATGGTACGGACTACAATGAAAGTGTCTGGCTTGAAATAGCTTAAAAAACTTCTTCCGTTAGTTTCCCCTTGAACTGTGAGCCATTATCAGTCAAGATTTGATGCGGGAATCCTAATCTTGTGAATATTGTAAGTAGTGCCTCTGCCACATGTTTCGAATCAATTGATGGCAGGGCTACCGCCTCTCCCGACATAGAACAAGTGTCCACCAGAGTAAGGATGTAACTGTTCCTCCTCTTGGTCCGAGTGAGAGGTCCCACAATATCCACTGCAACCCTCTCAAAAAGTGTTCCCACTATGGGCATTTCCCCTAGAGTTGCAGGAGCAGTCCAATGCTTTGGAGCTACCCTTTGACATTCTGGACAGGATTTGACATATCTTTTGATATCTTCCGTTATCCCTGGCCAGAAGTAATGACAAGCTATACGCTGTCCTGTGGCGCTGATCCCCATGTGACCATTGAAGGGAATCGCATGCCCTAGTTCCATCACTTTCTTCCTATATGAAGTGGGAAGAACCAGCTGGTTGTGACCATTTGTTCCAGATCCGGCCTTCCTGTATAGCAATTTGTTCTTCATAATATACTCTCCCTTGCTTGGAGGTGTGTGGCATTTGGGCAATTTTTAAAAACATGGCTTGAGTGTCCTATCCTCAGCCTGCGCCTTCCTCATCTCTTCTGGATGAGCATTTATAGGTTCACCTTCTTCCTCCTTTGACTGTGACCTGGTCTGCACTGTCGCCATGATCACAGGTCTCTCGGGATTCCCCAAGAAGACGTATCTACACCCCAATATCAGAGGGTAGATTGGTTCATCTATCACTGCTGCTCTGATTTCTCCTTCCACATAGCGAGTTTTCACCGTTATCCTTGCGATGGGAAGTGTCATGAGTGGTATGTCCTTAGTCGCCCCTTGTATTTCCACTGTTTCGGTGGTATACTGACTTGGGTCCACTAGGCTAGCCTTCACAACTGAATCATAATCCAAACCTGTATCATATAGGCACCTTATGGTGACCCCATTACAAATAACATCGTCACAAACTGGGGGGTGATAAGGTCCCTGCTGTCCATTATGATTAACCTTTAATCTCTGGTTCCCCGATTTCATTGCAGCAATGTTTGAAGGTTTCCTTCTACAAAATTCGGTGTTATTTACACCATTTGCACCACCTCTTTCCTTGGTTAATAGGTTTTCTTTCATTATGTTTTTGGTCATTGAACTGTGAGTTTCTATCACGATAATCATTTCGTGGCCTATCAAAGTTTGTCCTACCTTTATTACCTTGTTCTCTGGTATCAAATTTATTAAAGTGCTGTGGGGCTTTAAAATTTTCTATATGTTTCTTTTTAGAGCCAACTACCTCTGCCTGGGCTGCTTGATACCTCTCAGCGACATTCAAAACCTCCCCCAACCTCTCTGCACCTTGTTCCATGAGAAATTTTCTCAGGTCTGGAGCCATGGACTCTCTTAATTGCTCTATCATGATCATTTCTTTGAGATCTTGGGTCTTCCCCAGAGCAGTCCATTTCTCCAAATAGGTTTCCAGTCTGGCAGAGAATTGGTGGTATGTCTCCCCAGACAACAGTTTGGCATTTCTAAACTTCTTACGATAAAATTCACCATTCTTTTCATATCTCAATAACAGAGCCTGCTTTAGCATGTCATAATTGTCTTGGTCGTCTCTATTCATCTTAGCAAAAACTTCATAAGAAGTACCTCTAAGCCCCTGGGATAACTTGAGACTCCACCTCTCTCTCTCTAACCCATACGTAGTAGCCAATAGTTCAAATCTACTTAGGTACCCCTCTATGTCATCGTCTTTCTCAACAAAATGGTCTAAATGAAACCCCATAGCTGAGGTTGAGGCTCCCTGACTAGGCGTGGCATCTGAGGGAAAGGGGCTGGCACCATTTTCAGGAGCATGGCCTTGAATTTCCAACTCCCTTAGTCGTAATTCGTGCTCCCTTTGCAATCTTCTATCTTCTGCCTCAGCAGCCTGTCTCCTTTCCTCTCTTTCAGCAGCCTGTCTCTTTTCCTCTGTTTCCCTTTCAGCCTTTTTTTCTTCTAATTGGAGCCTTTTAATCTCCCTATCTGCCTCCAATGCCTTAGCCTCTTTGTCAGCCTCAATCTGCAGCCTCTTAAGTTCTTTGTCAGCCTCAATTTGTAACCTCTTCTCTTCAGCTAACCTCCTATCTTCCCTTTCAATATACTTGTCACATTCTGCCGTCACATATTGAATTAAAACCTGACCATCCATGTTCATCTCCTTAGCCGTCAGCACAGCAGCCGATCTGAATTTGGCTAGATCTGCCATACTATATCACACAATTTAACAATGACTAAGGTAAATTACAAAATATTCTTACTAAGGTAATATATTAATTAATTAATTACCACTTGCTGTGAAGATTCATCAACTTTTATTTTCCACTTTTAATTTTAGGGACACTGTTAAATTTATACAACTTATGCCCCCAATAGTTTAATTCCCGGACCAGGAGACCCTAATATCTTTGTTAGATCTAAATCCCGGACAAGAGGTACCCAATATTTGTAGTGGTTTTTGATGTTATTGTATGGTTGCTATGTTACCTAGTGTACTGGATGAGGTCAGCTGTGAAGGCTCCTGAAGATAAAGTTTATGTGAGTTACAGAATGCCTTTCTGCTACCACTTATGACCTCAAACAGACTTATTCTGCTATTATGTATATTAGCTACGTTTAATGTCTAGGGTAATGAAATGTGATGTGTAGGTAATTTAAATACACTGACACACACAGGTAAACACTAATTCTAATAATAATAATAAGCTCTATGATTAAATCAACTAACACTGGCTTTAGAAGTTAAAGTTATAATTTTTTTAATTTATTTAGTCCTGAACCAAATTTTCTTATAGTCAGGACGTATGAAACAATATGTATTTATCAATAAAAGTGCATATATATATTTTGCATAATCAAATGAAAATTTTGTACATAGATATATGTTTACATTGGTTAATATTAACACTAACTACAGTGTCTTTGGAAAACTAGCACTGGATGTCGAGTCGGGGTGGTGTCATCATACCCGATCTCTGTTTACACTGTTCATTGTCTTTGAAATATAGAACTGCAGTATATTTTTTATCAACTAGGATTTGGTTTATTTATTTATTTGTGGAAACAGTTTGATGAATCTACAGCAGGCCAGGTATTCACTTATCTGGCCTGTGACGATGCAGTAAAGAATTCAAGTGGCCCACTCCTCACAAGTGCTGGAGTAAAATGATAGGATTCTTAGGCATCCACTCTTGGACCTCTTCAAGCATCTGGCACTAGCATAGTGCCAGACCAGAAACTCTGAAACCAAAATTTGTGCCATGTGTCAACACACTGCCTACTGCACCAATTTTACACACGACAAAGCAAAGCACAAATTACAAAGATCGGGTCAGATCTCTCTGACCAACACAGCACATCTCACCCAGGTGGTATCAAATAGCACCAGTTTCCCATGACTGCATTGCATCCGAAATATGTTCATTAGTTTCCTTTTCCATCCAATAAGGTGGGTGATATGTTCCCACTGATCTCAATATAGATCTGTCTTCTATAATCTTGGATATGTTTTCCTATATTATTTATTTGCCTCTAGGCCCTGGACTGTCCCTGAGGACCTAGAATAAGCACTCACTTGTCGTAATCATTTTTCATGATATTGCAGTATCAATCACTCAAAATATTAAATATTAAATAAAAGGGTTAATGAATTTTTCTCCTTACCACAATTCAAAATTGAAAACACAGTTACGTTGTACTAGCAAAACTCAGCTGAGCTGCTGGCTAGATTATGGCGTCCCACTGATAATATATAATATCTCCTAGAAATCACTCTTCTAGCATTAACGAACTGTGCATCTGGACAGTCTACTATAAAATGGCAATTGCTTCTAGAGTTTTTTTCTACAATATGAAATCTTCTGTCCAATCAGCGGATTTCCCCACTACCATTCAAATATTTAAACTACAAAGTCAAATTTAGGTCCAGTTTCTGTCTAGTGTGTAATATTTGTATGTCGGTCTGTCCGTCCCAACTTGGCTTTTCCCTAAATTACACTTGTTTCTAGACGAAACTTACAAAAAACTACACAAATTTTTTCCCACTTACTTATACGATTTCGAGACAAAGTTATTTTTAGCTTCTACCCTCCTATCCTGCCCCTAGTCCACCTGTAATGTTTTTCTGCATTTTTAGTCTCAAGGACGTCAAAATGTAACTTTAGTGAAAATATGCACAAAAAACTGTCTGCTAGTCTGTATTGAACAATACAGTCTTTTGTCAATATCTTCCGTGTTATCTGTCCGTCTTCGTAATTAAAAGTATATTCTTTCTCTGTTAAAGATGGGCTATCAAACTGGCTATTTTTTTATTCTCCTAAACTTATTATTAAGAAAAAACCTACTTTTTTTCAAGGTTCGTTTTGAAATTTGTTTTTGTGCCCTAGTTCACGGCGTTTGCCGCTATATTCAAACTAAAACGACTAATTACAGTAAAACGTCCAAGATACGTCTGTTTCTAACAAGAGCTAAGATCGTTTTTTGTGTCCATTTCCTTACATTGTGTCAACTAGTGGCGTAACTTTTTTCTTTAAAACTACAAATTGCGTCTTCTAGACTTTCTAGATTCAAACACGTGTTCAGACCGTCACAATTTTTTTCTTTTATCTCCGTTTTCACCCCGTCTTTTTAGAGTTCGTTTAGTCTGCATGTATAACTAGTTAGTTTCAATGGCGCTAGAAAACGCGGGCATGGGCGAGAATGTATCAGCGTACCTTACCTATATTTTTATACCTACATGTTATTTTACCTATTATCTTTATAAATGGAATAATTTTAACGTTGCATCACTGTAATTTCACCACACTGTCCATGGTATTTTTAACATTCTTCTGTAAAACCATATCTGTGGCCTCTAGTGTTTTTCCAGCAGCTTGTTGTGACGTGTAATGGAAAAAAAAACAGTCAACAGTAATCTGACAAAAGTATTTTCCCCGTGAAAGGGTGAACCTCAAGAACTCTCACAGTTTTCACTATTTGTAGTAACACTTATATCCAGGAGAAGCGCCATAATTAGGCGTTCACCTCACTAGTTATGGGGATGAACGGGGGCCAATTTGGATCTGCGACAACTGGGGTGACAGAATATTAAGTAAAATAGACAATATATTCATGGACTAATTCTATTACCAAGGGATATTACAGACCTACCATACCAGGCAATTAGGTAAGAGTGTGAGAGTGGCCACTGTTTGAGAGAGTGTTTGAGTATTTTCCTTGTTTGCTGGAAACTATCCATGTATCTGATTTGTCTAAATGTTGCTTACTTTACGGGGTCTCATAGAGTACCATTACTGTTCATTCTGTAACAGAGTGCTAACCTTCAACCTTGGGGTTAATAATTTTGGGTTGTTTTCTCCATTCGGGAAGGGTGCACTTTTTCTGCTTTATTTCACATGCATGTAAATGACTCTTTGATCTTTTCCTTTAGATATTTTGAAGTTGTCGAGTTTAAATGATATTAAACTACAAAGAAACTTACCTTTGTGTGTTGGTCAGACCCATACCCATTTATCCGTAGTTTTTCACGTTTGTGTGTCTTGTTGTCACATAACTGTGTGTGTGTAGAGTAACTTACCTATTCTTGATAGGGAGGCAAAGGCTGTCTGGTAATAAAAGTACAGTCGTACGGATAGGCTGGAGGAGATAACCTAATCACTTCAGAGACATATCTTTCCCTCAATCTACCACCAGTGAAATCTATTTTCTATACCTTTTCTCGCGTATCTGTCGACATCCATTCTACTTAGACGGGCCAAATAAAACAATTTACGACACTTGTATATATCTCATGTCATAAAATTAACCATGATACAACGTTAAAATATCTCCAATGATACAACGTAGGGATAAAAACTAATGCGTAAGCTACTAGAATACATGATCGCCCATGCCGCGGGTCATCACCCGCCATGGAAATTAAATTGTTAAACGTGAAGGCAAAACATTACCCTTGGAACGGGATGAGAACGGAGATCAAAAGGAAAAATCTGACTGAACGCGTGCTTGAAACTAGCAAGGCTAAAAGACGCAATTGGTGGGGAAAGGAGGAAAAGTCACGTCCCCAAGTTGACACAAGGTAAAGAAATCGACAAAAGGGACCTTAGCTATTATACGCAACAGTCATTTCTTGGACGCTTTTGCGATAACTTAGTCCGTTTATTTGAATTCAGCGGCAAACGCAGTATAGAAGATGCTAGAAATAGTTCGAAAAACCAACTAACCTTGAAAAGTAACTTTTTCTTAATAATGATGTTAGGAATATCAAACCTAACTGGCCGGATGGCCCATCTTGAGCAGTGAAATAATATGCTTTCATTTATACAGACGGATAGATAATAAGAAAGATATTGACAAAAGACTGTGTTGTTCATATCAGCGAGCGACTACATTGAAACAAAAAATGTCCCTAATTTTCAAAAAACTGTAGCCTTGAGACTCAAGTGCTAAAATCTAGTTGGAATGAAAGAGACGGGATGGGATGGTGAATTGTGGCTAAAAATAACTTTAAAGCCAAAATTGTGTAGGGAAACCGGAGTTGGTTCAAAAAACAAGTGTGTTTTTTTGTGAAACGCAAGTAGAGACAGACGGACCAACAGACAATAATGCATACTTGACTGAGGTATGACTGAAATGACTTTTTGGTAGGAGGTTTGAATTTGAAAAGGAAAAAGGCGGTGATTGACCATAGATGAATATATTATCGGCGCTCAGACACGCATTTTTGCCATTCGTCATAAGTTGTCCTAGTAGACACAGTGAATTATTTAGTGGTGTAATTCCCAGAAGCTAACTGAAATATTTAGAGGGACGCCATACTAAAGCCAGCAGCTCAGCTGAGTTTTGCTAGCAAGTAACTGTGTTCTATATTCATAATTCTGGTAAGACTGAAAGTATTTCTTTGTATATTTTAATATTTGTTTAATGTTTCGAGTGATTTGATACTGCCATATCAAAATCTATCCCTTACAACAAGTAAGGATTCGCTCTAGACCCCCCGCTCCAGTTCAGGGTCTAGAGACAAATAAAATACATAAACTCCAGCAAGGATTATGAAGGACAGATCAAGTGTTGAGATCAGTGGAACATATCACCTATCCTATTCTATGGCAGGAAGCTAATGAACATATTTCAGAATATGTAGTCTGGGAGAACTTATCCTATGTGAAACCAACTTGGTAAGATGTGTTGTCTGGTCAAAGAGATCTGACCCGTCTATGTGGTGTTGTTATTGTGTGTGGTGTTGTGTCCAGAAATGGTTTAGAGGATGGAATTCTGACACATGACCAATACTTTATTGCAGAACTGTGAGTTTTTATTTGGCACCAATGTGGTGTCAAATGAGGTGTTGAATATTACAAGAGTGGACCCGTGCAGTTATATTTTGGCAGAGCAGCCTGATATTGCCCCCAAATACGGAGAGGTGGGGCCACCTGATTCCAGCACCAGATTACTCATTCAAGATACGTGAGCGTCTGAACTGCTGAATACTCACCAACTTAATTTCTAACACACCAATTATAATACCCTCAATAAATGGACAATGTGTAGTCGCCATAGACAGGGAGTGATGAGGCCACCCCAACAGCACATCCATTAAACGTTCTCCCAGAAAAATTACAACTATAAACAGTAGTAATATTAACTAGTATTGTAAAATCCATATGTACACTCCTTTCATTTATTATGCCATATATTCATGCATTTCATTAATAATTGCAAAACCTTTCATATGTTCTGACCAAAATAAAACCTTGGTTCAGAACAAATAAACTCAAAGAAAATTTATTATCAAAAATTTTACACAGCTTGAGTTAGTTCAGTGTGTCATAACATTTTATTAATATTATTAAACTTATTAAATATCTGTGTGTGTGTGTGTGTATGTAAACTACCACAACACATTACATATCATTACCCTAGAACTTTAACGTAGCCACATTCATTAGAAAAAAAAAAGATAGGTGTGAGGTCGTAGTGGTAGCAAGAAGGGCCTTCTGAAAAGTCACAGCTACATTTATCTCAGGAGCCTTCACAGCTGACCTCATGCATCACATTAAGTAATATCACAATCATACAATACCATCAAATCCACTACACCTCACCTCTGTCTGTTAAAATTAGTTATAGACATATATAGTCGGTACATATTTCTTGCGATTGTTTGAGTATATATTTCATGCATAATTATATAACTTTCATGCCCATTGTCTGACAGCTGGAAACGGAAAACCGACTGGTTGCTTAGAACAACTTAAGTACTGCACAGATACCTGGAGCAGTGTGGGTAAAAGCGGCACCATTGCCCAGCAGTGTCAGTAAGTGAAAGATATTAGTTTCATAGAGAGTACATCTGGAATGAACTGTAAGGTTCTTTTTGCCTCATCTGGCACCTTTAATGTCTCTGGTTTTTCATTATTATTATCATTGTTTCTAAAGTAGTTAGGAGAAGGATTTAGTTCTCTTAGATTTGACCAAAAAAGTATGTTTGAAACATGTATTTCTGTTCACATTATGTCACGAAGTGGATTTAAGTTTATAGAGTTTGCCTGAATGAAAGCAAGACCCTAGTATGAGAAAGTCTGAGAAGATAGAATTTAGATGGAAAATGATATGCCTGTGGACAGATGAGACTATTGGCTCAAGGGCTAGAACCAGGATTTGACTCTCCCCTTGCCGCTTCGTGACTTCAGAAAGGCTATAATCTCACCCTCCTCTGACTACCTTTAAACACAAGGAGATAAGGTGTATAAAACGACCACAGACATCACTGCACAGACAACATAGAGTAAGTATAGTAAAGTGTAGAAGCTGATCCAATATATAGTAAATATATATTTATTTACAGAATAAAACATTAATATACCATCAAACATCAATCAAAGAAATAGCGTGCACTGTTGCACAGCCTGAAAACAAGTAACAATTAAATTAATAGACACCAAAAAAAGAGAAAACCCCAAATCACATTCACTCTTTCTGTCACCCTGCTGAGGAACAATAAAATTGGTTAGTACTTAAACAACTCTAATCTTGTGGAGCTGTCAACTTTAGCCATCACTCTCTAATACACCTAAGATTTCTGCTGTCTCAGTCCTGATGACTCTTCCTCAACGAACGTCTACACAGCTTCCAACTTGGTAGGCGATATGCGCCGCTAACTAAATCACTGGAAATGCTAAAATAATAGACTTGGGGTAACACAATGGCTCAGTGTCTATCCTTCGAGTAAATACTGAACAGACCCTACTGGTCCTGTCTATTTTCTCCCGCCTTCTCTCTCTCTCTCCTTCTTGGTTTCAGTGTCTCTCGACGACTGATGATGCGGCGTCTCCGTTACGCTCTTCTCTCGGTACTTTCAAGACCCAGGTATTGTAACCCTATCACCTGTTCCTGAATCTGGGGATGATGATGATGGTCGGGTATCAAGCATGTGGTACTTGATTAACTGTCGAAACTTCTCTGCTGCTGAATAGCTTCCCTCTTTTAACCCTCTCCGGATCTAGAGGAAAAACACAGCCTTGATTTCTGGCTGTAGGCAATTTAAACAAGTCTCGCTGAAGAGTTGAACTTCGCTGATATTTAGGTTAGGTTCTTTTCGCTGCTGGCGATACCTCGAGTACTCTGACCCTTTGAGATACGTCCTGTTACCGTGGGTAATTTTGCCTATGGGCAAATTTACGCTCCCCCACTGTTCGCCGTGACTCGCTGAAATTAAAAGAAAATGCGTCTAATGTACCCTAACTCCAACATAACGCATCTGTAACCAACTCCTCTACTCAATACTTCCCTCGTCCTGTACAACAATACAAAAAATAATATTACCCACGTGGCACTTAAATCTCACTCCTCCTACTCCCCTTCTCTCGTTCTGAAAAACGATACTACTATCCCACGTGTCTCTTCAATCTCACTCCTTCCCTCTCTCTCTCTCAACTTAAATCTGCCAGGTAAACAAAGCCCAGACACCGTCTGACGCGTTACGCATGGCTAACCATGTGTTCAAACATTTCAACTAGGGAAATCCTTTGTCCGAAATTCCCATTACCTTTTAACATTTACACATGAGGTTTCCTGCTTAAGCCCCAATTTAAATTAAACCTCGCTATAGGACTAGTTTACTCCTCTAAGCAGTATAATTCACTTATAACATATCCACATTTAAGGCACAATAAAAGTAACGTTCACACAATAGATTTTCCAATAAAATTACATTTGAAAATACACAGGAATAAATGGTGGTTCTACACAACATTCTACAACTATGAGCACACGTGTATCTCATAACTTCGCACGTTCCTATCTACTGCCAAAATCCTAGAACGAATATGCACACTTTTACATTTACATCGTTCTTCGAAGATAATAATGGATGGCGCTACCATTTAAAACTTAAAGTTAATGACCCCGAAGAACTTAACTACGGCCCGAGATTTCTCAAAGAACCCTCTAATAAGTAAAACGATAATAAAATTCCTACATACCAATTTACCGCTGTTTTTCCCACAGTGGAGACGATAAATACGCAGTCGTACGGCAGGCACTTAATTCTTCAGCTAGAGAACGATCCCCCGTCTAACTGGCTATTTATACACACAGGGGGCCACCCCCGCGTATTTGTTAAGCTACGCACTCGGGCCAATGGAAACTCTAGAAAAATAAAATAACTACGAGCTGCGCCAATCAGATTTGAAAACAACGCGAACACCGCGTGTCCGAAAATTGCGTCACGTTATGTGACGGCCGCGTGTTTCTGACTTGCGTGCATGAAATGGCGATTTCCGTAAACAACGAAAATCGCGGAAAATCAGAAGAAAGTAAAACTGGTCGAGTGTAAAATAAACCCACCGTCGTAAAAAGAACCCATTTAATTACCTACCCAAAAATACCAAACACGATATATAATCAAATGAGAAGAAAAAAAAATGGTGAAAATTCAAAATAAAAGAACAGAATCGGGCCGGTTGAAAGACAGAATTACGGTGCAGCATCACACATTAATATGTGAACATTTCGTGTAATAGGGGGAACTTTCTTTCGTTATGAGATAATTTCCCACCCGCTCAACACAGCAAACTATAGAGCAGGGGTCGGCAACTGGTCGTCCCGATCTACCGGTAGATACCAGTGGAGGATTTGGCAGATCTTTAGGCAACTGCAAGGCGAAAAAAGGAATTTTTAAATTATGGAAAATTAGGACTAGCCCTCTCCCGCAGATTTTTGAATCGCGCTGTCCCCTGGATACAAATTACTTTTTCCGCATTTCCAATGAAAACTCTGCCTGGGTTGCGGACCCCTGCTATAGAGTGCGCTCGCCTCTCACGCACAAGCTCCTGGATTCAGTGACCAGTTTTGTTTTCTTTAAGGAATTATATAGCCTGACAGAAGCACTAATGGACACTAACTATAAAATCAAAACAGAAAAAAAGTAAAAATGGACCCCTGCCCACTGCAAGATATATGAAAATGAGAAGGCAGATAGACTTGCAAAAGTAGGAGGACAAAAACCCCAAACTGGAGACAGGGCAACATATGAAGAGATCAAATCAATAATAAAAAATAATTTTAAAAAATGGCATAAGGAACAACCTAATTCATAAACCTAATCCTAACCCTTACCTTTTATAACTGAGTCCCTGAATTCTTTTTTAAGACCGTGTCGAACACACTTGTCACTGTTCTTCATTTCATTCGAAAGATGGAATATATTATGATGATATGAAGGATTTAAAAAACCAAAAAAGAGATAGATCACGACAGAGTGAGAGAACATACTAAACAGTTTGACATTGTGGCGTGGGCAGAAGTCAACAACAGAAATGATAAACAGTACGCGGAGTCAGGAAGTTGTGGAGAGATGGGATCACCTAAGCCACCAGGCGGGCACCTGAAGAAGAAGAAGAAGA